>BQKN01066215.1:0-28722 GCA_022839385.1 Asparagus kiusianus
CCCCCCTCGATGTGAGATCCCCAAAAGATGTCTAATTTAAATTAGTTTCTCTCAAGAAATGGAATTATAAAATAAGTTCTCAGAAGATTTTAAGTTACATAGTATCTATGTTATTAAAATTATTGTAGGCAACAATTATCAAATAGTTCGTTGTTTTCGCGATGCCTTCAGCTGCTATTGCTGTTGATAATCTGTTCTAAGTTAGATTTTCACTTAAGTTATTTGCTGTAATTCGTAAATCGTTTATTAGGGAGCCTAGGAGAACCTACATCAGAAAATTCTTTTTACCTTTCAATAATTTTCTCCATATTTTTAGTAGTAGTAATTTTATCAGAACCCCGCACATTATAGGAGTTGCAAGTTTCAAATCAGTGAAAGGTCCAAACTATCGCGGGTCGGACATTTTCGACCCGCGCGGCGGCGGGTCGGATCAGTCCGTCTCACGCCCATAACTGCCTGTAACCTTCAAAACATGTTTTTAGGCTGTTTCGATCGGTTTCTTCTGTTCCAGAGGTTTCTAACTGTCTAGATATCATCTACAAACGTGGTTAGACTGATGTTAACTAAAGATAAGGCCAAATCACTCATTCTTATCCAACCCCCCCAACCGAAGCTTATAAGTACAGGCCTAGGGACTCATTTCACGGGGGCGAAATATTATCAAAACGAGGAGGTGCTGCCGAATTGAGGAGTCAAAGGAGCGTGAATTTCAGCAATGGTTGACAGATCTTGGCGAGTTCTTCAGCATAAAGAAGGAGAGTTCGAAAGATCCGAATCCCGCTTCCCCCATTTCCTTGAGATCAGGCTTGGTCTTGATCTCGAGAAGAGTGCTGATTTTGCTTGGTCGATCTCAGCGCTTCAAATCAAATACTTGCTCGGCGAAGGCGAAGCTTTGCCGAATTTTCCATCAATCGGATCTGATCCGTAGGTCCACGGATAAACCTCGACACAGGCGAAGCCCATGCAAAGCAATAGGCGATAAACACCTGTTGCGTGTTGTTTGAACGAGAGTTATAACTTTTATTTTCATTATGTAAAGGTCTTATAAAAAGACCGATCTTTTTGAACTTGTTGTAACGATCGAAGTTGTAATGAGTTATACAATAAAGAATACAATTTTCTACCCAAGCAAACTGGCGACCACAGTGGGAGCCAACAGCTTCATTGCCGAAGCTGTCGTGTCGCAACCTTGGATCTGCATCCCGGTCGAAGAAGTGTTCGAATATGGGTTCGACTAACTGAAGTTCGAGGAGTATCTGTCGTCCTCCTCCTCCAGATCCTCCGCCCCTCGTAAGCGCAGGAAGGTCAACGCCCCTGTCGCCGCAACGACTGCACTTCGTAACGCCCCTCTGGCCTCCAATGAAGTCGGAGTTACAAATCTGAACTCCTCCTCAATCAAGGAGTTGAGTACTGAAGGCGCACCTACTTTATCGAAGAGGGCACGTCAAAGGCGACGTCAAAGCCTCGCACGTCAGCTTGCTAAGGCTTTGGAGCCGATAGACGGGATCCGTTACGAGGCGGATCTGAAATTCAAGGAGCATCAAGCAACCCAACAGCGAGCAAACGCCCCCTCCTCCAAATCATCAACAAGTGAATGGATCCAAGTTAAAAGGATCCGTTCAACTCTGGAGGAGCGAATCCAGAAGCGTCGCGTACTTGCGCACGCGCGAATTCTTGTGCAAAAGGCACAAAAGATGCAGAAGGACGTAGCCAAGAAACAACCAAGACTGCATAAAGTATAGAGGCCAAAGTCCAAGACGGCGACCGAAGAGATCGAAAAACGCGGGTTACTTCAATCCGACCCTCCAAGCCACAAGTCACCCAGATCCGACCCTCCTGCTCGCGGGTCACCCAGATCTGACCCTCCTGCTCGCGGGTCACCCAGATCCAACCCTCCAAGCCGCGGGTCACCGAAATCCGACCCTCCTGCTCGCGGGTCACTTCAATCTGACCCTCCAAGCCGTGGGTCACCCAGATCTGATCCTCCTGCCCGAGGGTCACCTGGATCCGATCCTCCAACCCGCGGGTCACTCAAATCTGACCGGCGTCAGGGTCAAGACAGAAGACGTTCTGCACCTATTTTGTCGATCCCTTCGAGTTCCGCACCTTCGGTATAGCACCACGACAGCGTAGATTTGTCCCGATTTAAGATCGCGGATCGTCTTGGTCCTTCGTACGTGGGTCGAGGCAAAGCCCCGGTCAAAGAACGCTTGGGTCGGGTGACTGAATCCCGAGCAATTACTCGAGCTGGGGGTCGCACACGGAAAACACATGTAATTGACCGCCTCGGACGGCAAATTAAAGTCCAAGAGCCCGTCAAGAGTTCACGCTTACAAGAGCGTAGATCTAAACGTGTGACTCTTGAACACACTGACAGAATGTTACGTCCCCAGAAAGAAACATATTCGTCTGACGATGACGTTACACCTAGGGATTCGTGCCAACACACGATGGGTTGCTCCGATCATCAGACCGACGAGTTGTACTATCGGGCTGGGGGTACGAACAAGTCTCAAAAATAAAGTACCCGGGAGATGGATTGTTACTGTCCGTATGCCAAACTAATCAGGACAGTATTATCAACGTGTAGCTATCCCAAGACCGCTCCGCAGAAGGTCTCGATATTTGAGAGGATCTTTAACGGAGCGACTAAGTCCAAGCCAAGACGTTTCCGCAAGAAACAATCGGCCATTCAAAGTGACGAACTCCCGGAAGTTATAATAAATATGGCTGATAAGGGAAAGTCGATTCGACCTTCTAGCTCTGACCCGCTTATATCGTATCGTCTAACCCGGTTACGATCGTGAACTATTAGACAAAGAGATTATCAGAGAATGCAGAGGGGATTATCCTCATATGATGAAGCAACAGATGCCAACTCTGCAGTCACTTCTGACAAAACGCTGTCCAGCCCAGGACAATCCCACGAGGCATTCATGATCAACACCGAGCAAATCGCCAAAATTCTCGAGGATGCTCTTACCAAGCAGAAAGAGGTATTCAAGATTGAAATGGAAATGGTTATGCTACGGATGAGGGAAGAGCATGACCAACAAATTCAGGCGCTGTCCAATCAGTTCGGTGAATCCAGCCATCGCAACCTTACTGACCAAGCAGGTAGCGATTCAGATGTGGATAAATGTCTCAATGCTGAGAACCCTCCCGTTGATCAGAACACTGGGGGTGGTCCCACTGAAGACAACAACACTAGGAGTGGTCCCGCTAATGATGACAACACTGGGGGTGACCCCGTTGTTCCTCTCACAAATCGTTCGAAGCATGATACAGACGAGGACGAAAAGATAAAGGACCTCAAGAGAAAAGTCAACGCTCTGATGTCTGGTCGAGAGGTAATGAAGACCGGGATTCCGTGCCCTTACCCGAAAGAGTGAGATTCGATCCCGTATCCGGCAAAGTTCAACATGATCAACTTCACGCCGTTCGACGGGAAGGGTTCGCCCACTCAGCATTTGATCTACTTTAAGTCCCACTTGGGTATGATCTCCGGCAATGAAGCCTTGATGGTTCAGTCATTCGTTGGTACCCTTCGCGGGCCCGCCTTCGATTGGTACCGCCGTCTCAAGTCTACAAGCATCAACAGCTGGGACGACCTGGAGAATCCGTTCCTCGCTCACTTCTTTGATGATGACGCCGAGGTGTCAATCAGAACATTCTTCGATGAGAAACAAGAAGACGATGAGACAGTCGATGACTTCATCAAACGCTTCCGGAATAAGGCGATGAATTGCCGAGATCCGATCACGGAGGACTTCATCCTTCAAACCTGTCACAATAACCTCTCTTTGGATGTGTTGGAAGTTATGGGAGTAGCACCGTCCAACACCTGGAAAGAGTTGAAGATACACGGAGAGCGGGCCGAACCCTTCCTCCGAAGGAAGAAGGCCGAGAGGAGCCAACCAACGGCTAATCCTCCGAACTCGAACTTCGCCTCTTGTGGTAAAGGGAAGACACCTACAGCTGCAGTTGATGTTAATCAAACGTCACAACAGCAATCCTGAAGACAGCAAAAGACTTCGGATCCGAGACTTCAAAAAGAGTACTCATTCAAGGACGAAGATGTTCCGGCCATTTTCGAGTCCCTCCTTGAAAATAACAAGATCAAGCTACTACCTATTGCAGATCAGGAGGAAGCTGATAATACTACGGATCCGAAGTACTGTGCGTACCACAGCATGATCCTTCATCCTACCAAGTCTTGTTTCGCTATCAAGAATAGCATCCAAACCTTGGTTGAAGCCGGCGTCATAACGCTCAATTAAGTCGAATGAAGACTCCGACAAGTATAAGAGTATAAGCTGCTCCTTCTGACACTCTGAAGAGTATACGAGTATAAACTGCTTCTCAATCCTCCAACCGGTATATGAGGTTAAACTGCTCCCTGAAACTCTAACAGGTATATGAGTCTAAACTGTTTCCTTTCTTTCACGGGAAGTTCCTAGAGAATGCCATGCCTGGTATCCTTAAAGATAACTCGGTCATTCAACTAAGTATAATGTTAAACCCGGTTTCGCAAAGGAAGCTGGGGGTGGATGATTTATGTAACGAGAAGCTCCCGGGAGAATGATACATGTAATTTTCTTAGGGATAACCTGATCATTACGAACAAAGTGATAAACACTAAACTTCCACTGTGATTTTCGAATACTCTTTTACTGAGTTGAGACTCGATCACTTCGTTGGATCAATTTTTCCTCACGAAACTCCCATTCAAATTCCTGCTACGTCTGTGCAATCAACACTCCCATCATTAGAGTTCGGACATAGTACTCGGAATTTTAATCTCCTGATCATTGACAATTGTCAAACCCCTCTGTGTTAAGTACTTGTCACTTAACACTAGGAATCCCCTGTGAGTGATTTGTACGAATCAACACTCCCATTGTAATTTGTACTCCCGCTCTTACTATTCACTTGGTCAAACCTTCCTATAGTTAGGACCACAGTCAAAATCCCCTCTCGATTGCTTCAATGAACGAGAGGTCCACAAATCGAGTGATTAAACCTATAAAAGTTAGGGTCATATCACACTCCCACTCTTACTTGGTCAAACCTTCCTACAGTTAGGACCACAGTCAAAATTCCCTCTCGATTCCTTCAATGAACGAGAGGTTCACTTTCAAATCGAGTGATCAAACCTTCCTACAATTAGGATCATCTCAACCTCCTGTTTGGTCAAACCTTCCTACAGTTAGGGTCAAAACCATAATTCACTCTCGATAAACGAGAAACCCACCTTTAGTTCGATAATCAAACCTTCCGACATTTAGGATTATTCGAATCTTTTTGATTCTCGGAGTGGAGATCTCACTCTTAGTTTTACCTTCCCGGATTCTTGAAGTGGAGATCCCACTTTGAGTTTCCTTTTGTGACCGGAGATAGAATATAAAATTCTTCCTCTTCAGCTTTGGGAGATAGAATATAAAATTCTTCCTCTCTCGCATCGGGTTCGTCTTTGCCCCAGAAGAAGACACCACTTTTTCAAACTCTTAAAAATCAGTGCCTCACACGCACGGGGAATTTTATCCCGAATCCTGAGCAGGGATAAGTCAATGCCTAACACGCGTTGCTGGTTTAGTCTTTTACTGATTAAAGAAGACACCAGAATACCAATCTGGGGTATTTTATCCCGAAGCCTAAGTAGGGATGAGTCAGCATTTAACCCGCGTTGTTGGGTGGTTCATTCCCGTAAAATGACTGAGTCTACGTATTCAGTATCGTAGCAACAAAAATCCATGTTTTTTATGCATGGGGAATTTTATCCCGAATCTTGAGCAGGGATAAGTCAATTCCTAACACGCGTTGTCGGTTAGTTCTTAACCGTAAAAAGAACATAAGCTCACATATTCAACATTATGGCAGGTTGTTATTCATAACATCAAAATCCATGCTTCACACGAACGAGGAATTTTATCCCGAATCCTGAGTAGGGATAAGTCAATGCCTAACACGCGTTGCCGGTTAGTTCTTAATCGTAAAAAGAACAAAAGCCCACATATTCGACATTGTGGCAGGTTGTTATTTATAATGCCAAAATCTGTGCTTCACACGCACGGGGACTTTTATCTCGAATCCTAAGAAAGGATAAGTCAACGTCTAACACGCGTTGTCGGTTTAGTCTTTCACCGATTGAAGAAGACACTAGAATCCGAGTCTGGTGACTTTTATCCTGAAGCCTAAGTAGGGATAAGTCAGAGCCTAACACGCGTTACCGGGTAGTCTATTCCCGTGAGAAAGACGAAGTCTACGTATTCAATATCATAGCACTAAAAGAGTTAACTCTTTTAGCATAACGTTACATGCGGAACAGACTTAAACAATCCGCATGCAAGCCCAATTCAAACGGTAATCGGTAAAGGCACGTCAAATCCGTTGAAGGCTGAGGATTTGCCAAAAATCCTAAGTCAGCGTCTAACACACGTTGCCGGGTAGTCTATTCCCGTGAGAAAGATGAAGTCTGCATATTCAATATCGTAGCACTAAAAGAGTTAACTCTTTTAGCACAATGTTACGTGCAGAACGGGTCTAAACAATCTGCATGCTAGCCCAACTCAAACGGTAGTCGGTAAATGCTAATCAAACCCGTTGATGACTGAGAATTTACCAAAAACTCTATAAATGCGAGTCATTAACGCATCAGCAATCTTGTCAAACTAAGGCAAACGATGATTTCAGGGAGTTCAATCGGATTCAGATATGAATTTCTGACGAAGATGATCAGTTCAAAGTCAACTCAATGACACGAGCTAAGTTCAGAAACTTACACACCAACTTCAATTCAAGATTTCGACAACGATCAGACGATAAACGCAGTGCCGGAAGAACTTTATCTATTCGACAAAACACTGAATAGACTGAAGGCTGAAGAAGTCAAGAATTAAAGCAGTTCACGGATCCCTCTACGAAATTGAGGAAAGGGCCTATCTTATCCAAAGCCTTCCAGACTCTTCTATAAAAGAATGAGTCTGAAATACTTTGGAAGGGGTATCTGTAGGCGTCTAAAAATACCTATAGGTATCCACGCACAGCTCGAGACGGAGAGAAGATGACGAACATCGTTATCCGAGTCTAGGAAGATTATCTGATGTCGATAAGTACATGAACCGGGATGGCGAACCAACTGTGTCTCGTGCGCTCACCGGCCACCTCTAATTGGTTGTCACGTATGTCGGTCAACTCACGCGTGTCGGTCAGTTCCAAGTGACCAAACGCACTTGTCAGTCAGATTACACGCGTCGGTCAGTTCCAAGTACCATAAAGAACCTAACGAGCGCATGAAGTGAGTCAGCAAAGCATGCAAGTCAACGAAATGACGAAATATACAATACAAGTCTGGAGAAGCCAGAAAGTGTCGAACACCTCAAAGTGGCCCGCAAAAAAAAGAGGCATTTAGACCATACTACAATTTGAATCTGAAGAAACTCAAAAAAATAAATGTTGTAGGTATCTTCGTCAGATTTTCAACGCATCTTGAACCAGCTCAATCCGAGGTTGGACGAGAGAGTTAAGACCAAAATACCGAAGGTATCTCAATCCGACCCAATCCGACCTGTGAGCTGGCGGGTCGGATCAATCCGACCCATGTGCCGGCGGGTCGGATCCATCCAATCCGCACGGCAGCGGATCCATCCGACCCGTGCGGCAACGAGTCGGACCAATCCGACCCGCGCGTCGGCGGGTCGGATCAGTCCGTCTCACGCCCATAACTGTCCGTAACCTCCAAAATGCATATTTAGGCTGTTTCGATCAGTTTCTTCTGTTCCAAAGGTTTCTAACTGCCTAGATATCATCTACAAACGTGGTTAGGCTGTTGTTAACTGAAGCTGTTGTTAACTGAAGATAAGGCCAAATCACTCATTCTTATCCAAAACCCCCCCCAACCGAAGCTTATGAGTACAGGCCTAGGGGCTCATTTCACGGGGCAGAATATTATCAAGACGAGGAGGTGTTACCGAATTGAGGAGTCAAAGGAGCGTGGATTTCAGCAAGGGTTGACAGATCTTGGCAAGTTCTTCAGCATAAAGAAGGAGAGTTCGAAAGATCTGAATCCCGCTTCCCCCATTTCCTTGAGATCAGGCTTGGTCTTGATCTCGAGAAGAGTACTGATTTCGCTTGGTCGATCTCAGTGCTTCAAATCAAATACTTTCTAGATGAAGGCGAAGCTCTGCCGAATTTTCTATCAATCGGATCTGATCCGTAGGCGGTCCATGGATAAACCCCGGCACAGGCGAAGATCTCATGCAAAGCAATAGGCGATAAACACCTGTTGCGTGTTGTTTGAACGAGAATTATAACTTTTATTTTCATTGAGTAAAGGTCTTATAAAAAGACCAATCTTTTTGAACTTGTTGTAACGATCGAAATTGTAATGAGCTATACAATGAAGAATACAATTTTCTACCCAAACATCTAGGTCAAATCCTAAGATTTTAGGATTTACAATCTCATGAGAATTTCAAATCCATAATGTTTTATACATGCTATGTGATTTCTAATATTTTGTTTGGTTCAACATTGTTTTGGGAAAGAAATTCTAAAATTTATAATCTCTTTTTTTGTTTAAACCCAAAATTATAGGATAACAAATTTTATAATTTATAATCTATTATTTATTTTAATTTAAACAAGAACGAAGGTGAATATTAGGGGTGGGCGTGGGCTAACCAGGTTTAGGCCAGTGACCCGGCCCGCTGGGTTCAAAGCTATGCTGGGCCTGACCCGGGCCCGGCGGGGTTAGAGTGGGCCGGGTCAACTTCTCTAATATCGGATCTGGGTCTAGACTCAACTAGGTGTGGGTTGGGTCTGACACGACCTATGGCCTGTTGGTCGTGGGCCTGCCCGGGGGTTTTTCGTCCAACTTTTTTTTCCTATTTTTTCCTTTTTAATTATCTAAAACTTATATTTATAATTATAAAATTATTTCTCAATTATTTTTAGTAATTTAAATTTGTATTAAACTATTTTTAACCATGTATTAAACTTTTTAATCCTTCTAAATAGACAACAGCGAGCTTAAAGATTGCTACTTTGTTTCTCAATGGACTAAAAGACTCACAAGTCGAAGACATATATCTTTTTAACTTTGTTGGCAGCTAGTTGCATATCCAATGGGCTAAATGAAATAGCTAGACTACCCAAAAATATATATCATTGGCCGGGGCGGGTAAGGCCGGAGCGAGCCGGACGTGGGCCGGGCCTACTTCTCTGACCTCGGGTCTGGGGCTGGACCTTGCCAACCAATGACGCGGGTATATCATGGGCCGCACTGGATCATGACCCATTGCGGAGATAGGCCGGGTCAGCCGACGGGTCGACCCGGCCTATGCCCAACCTAAGTGAATATGTTTATGGTGAACTTACTTCTCCACGAGTGTAAAACCCCAAAAATTTGAATATTTTGTAATAAATAATAAATATACTATATTATGAAAATATTTATTAATGTTTTAATATGCTAAGAATTGATTTGAGATCAATTCAATGTATATATGTGAATATAGAAGTGACATCATGCACACGTGCACGGGCCTGAATCTGGGAAAAACGACTAGTTAAAGGTATATGTATTTTATACACTGAAATAGTTAGAATCTAGAAAAACTTAAAATACCAAAGTTGTAGGTATCTTCAAGATATTTCCAACAAATCTTATATCATCTCATTCTGAGGTCGTACGCGAAAGTTATTGCCAAAATACCGAAGGTTATTTTCCTAGTCAGACTAGGTTTCCTGGTTCGGGTCAAACAGGTTTGTTTCGGGTCATGCTTTAATCTTAACCTGAGGTAAAAAGTCAGATTTTTGATAGTAAACCTTAAAATAAATGATAGTATCATGATAGTATCATGATAATGATCATTAGGATTTTTTATAATTTCATTCATATATGAGAAATTTAAGTGATGTACTATATATATGTTTTTCTGCAGAAAATTGCAGCACTTGTATAATCTTTAATTAAGAGTTTAAGATAGAAAACAAACTCCAAATTTAACCAAACTAGTTTTAAATGAAATCTATATATATCTAGTTTCTAAAATAGAAAACCATTCTTAAAAAGATTTTGTATAGAGAAAGATATTTTATGTTTACTAATAACATGTCCTGCCGAAAAACGGCTACACATATATAATGTTTAACTGGAGATTTGGGATAACAAATAAACTCCAAACTGAGCCAAACTTATGTCATTTGAAAGATGTGTGAATATAGTTTTCAAAATAGAAATCCATTTATAAAAATAGTTTTCCTAAAGAATGATATGCTTGTTTTTCTAACGGATGTCCCGTCTGTTTTTCCTGCTCGTTTTGTGGAGCTATGTTGCACCATTTTGAGGTGCGTTCACGGAGTTTTGAGCCGCTTGATGTTACACGTATAGTCATGAATATGTTATGTTATACATCTGAGAATCCTAAGGAGATTATGATAAATTTTGATTTGATCATATTTGAATTAGATATAGTTCATATACATGTTGGATGTCGTTGATGAGCACAGCTTAGTACTATATGGGATAGTGCATCGACATATCAGGTATACACAGATTATACATAAGTTGGATATCGTTGATGAGCTCAGTTCAGTACTACATGAGGTAGTGCGTCAATATTCCACATGTACATGCCATTGAGTCGGATTTTAGGAGGCTTGACGTAGCAGTCCGTCCCACACTAGGGTGCGATGAGGCTCGTGAGCCGTATTTTTAGGATGCCTATTTGGTAGTTCATCCCGCACTCATGTTACGCACTGAGATCGCGATGAGACTAATGAGCCGCGTACACAGTTCAGGATACCTACAGGGTAGTCCATTGCACTAGGACAATTACTTGATAGCCTAAGTATGGCATGTGAAAACGGCGAAGGAATTAAGAAAAATATGAAGAATAAGAAAAACAGACTCCACCATACCCTGGTGTGGTGTCTGCCATGGGTGTGGCAGAATCTGTCCTGTATGCTATGAGTGTGATGTCTGCCACACCCTGGTGTGGCAGAATCTGTCCTGTTTGTCATGGGTGTGGTGTGTACCACATCAGGGTGTGGCAGACTCGTTTTTAGAATCCTAATCTATTTGGGATTATGTTTTGTTATAAATAGAACCACGTTTTTAGGGTTTCTAAAGGAGAGAATTAGCATTGTTTTGAGCACTTTGAGATGGAGATATTGTGATGGAGTTGAGAGCTTTGGTTAGGGTTATATTTGAGTGATTTTGTGAGTTGTAACCCGTTGTATTTCTCCTCCATATAGTGAAATCTCTCCATCCTCTCCCCGTGGACGTAGGCAATTGCCGAACCACGTAAATTCCTGTGTTTGTATGTGATTTTGGTCATTATTTTGTGAATTGTACTCGTGTTTGGTATTGGTTTTCTTCTCTCATCGCTTACCGACTCGTTTGGTTGTTGAGCACGCTTCTGCACAGCGCGTAACAAGTGGTATCAGAGCTCAGATTTTAGATCTAGGGTTTTAGATTAGGTGGAGGAAGATTCAGTTGGAAGCTTAGTTCTTGGAGTTCTAGGCTTTGGTGGAGTTAGGGTTTGAAGTTGTCGTTGAAGATCTCGCTTTCCTCGTGTGGTTTGGAGTTCTATTTGGAATCCAATCTAGAGTTCAGTTGGGTAACTTCTAAATTCTATAAAATTTAAATCTTTTTTTGCAATTTAGAGTTTGTGATTATGGGTGAAGAAGTTAGTGAAAGCAATAAGATGACGGGTACAGTTCAAGTGGGGTTTCAGAACACTAAGATTAGTGTAGTGAAATATGATGGCAAAATTAATTTTGGTTTGTGGATGAGCGACGTATAGGATGCGCTCAATGCTCAAAATTTGGAGGAGACCATCATGGTCGATGTGAGGCCACCTAAATATGAAGAGGCGGTATGGGAAAAGATAAATAGGAACGCTTGTAGGGTGATCAGGTCCTGTTTGAAATAGGAGCTAAAATATGATGTAATTGGGGTGACGTCTGCGATGAAGATGTGGGAAATTCTCAATAATAAGTATCTTACGAAGAGTGTTGAGAACAGATTGCATTTGCTGCGTAGGTTATTCAGATTCCAGATGTCCCGAGGTACCTCGCTTGCGGCTCATGTGAACAACTATACTAAGTTATTGTCGGACTTGGCAAACATGGATGAGAAGATCATGGATGAGTACAAGGCTATTATTCTTTTAGGCTCCTTACCGGATGAGGAGTATGATACCTTCGTGCTTACTTTGCTGAACGTGAGATCTTCTATCACTTATAGTGAAGTGACTAACGTATTGACGAACTACGATTTGAGGAGGAAGGATAAGGAGACTTCTCGCGCTAGTACTTCAGGAGAGGCCTTGTCGACGAGAGGTAGAAGCTCATATCAGAAAGGTGGAAATAGAGGAAGGTTAAAGTCAAGAGGTCATCACCAGCTTGGAAAGAACCAATGTGCATTCTGCAAGGAGCAGAGACATTAGAAGAGAGACTGCCCAAAGGTCAAAGAAAAGAAGAATAGTAAGAATAAGGGCCCGATGGCTAATAAGGTGAATGTTGCGAAAGGCGATGATTCCGATGATTCGAGCTTTTCTCTTTTGATTACTCCAGAGGTGAACCATTTGGATGCATCGGATTGGATGCTTGATTCTGGCGCTACTTATCATGTGACTCCTAGGCGAGATTGGTTTTCATCGTTTGAAAGACTCGACAGGGGTGTTATTATCATGGGAAATGATCAATCTTGTGGCATTTGTGGGATATGTACTGTGAGGATTTAGATGCACGATGGAGTAGTCCGTGAGTTGAAGGAGGTGAGATTCGTTCTTCAACTAAAGAAGAATCTTATCCCAGTTGGAGCTTTGGAGGCTAAGGGATTCAGGGTGACCTTTGAGGACGCTGTAACGAAGGTTACTAAGGGATTTTTGGTGGTGATGAAGGGAGTCCGCAGTTGAAATTTATACTATCTAAAGGGGAGCACCGAGATTGGCCAGGTTGCTTCGGCTACTTCAGAGGCGGACATGAGTAGGCTTTGGCATTACAGGTTAGGGCACACAGGAGAGAAGTCACTACAGGCTTTTCTCAAGCAAGGGCTACTGAAGGGAGCAAAGAGTGGGAAGATTGAGTTCTGTGAGCACTGTGTTCTTGGCAAGAAGACGGAGGTGAAGATCGGGACTGCCATTCATTAGATGAGGGGTATCCTGGACTACGTGCACACAAATGTTTGGGGTCCTACCAAGACTGGATCACTTGGTGGTAGACATTGGTTCGTTACTTTTGTAGATGACTATTCTAGGCGTTGTTAGGTGTACACCATGATGAAGAAGTGAAGTCCTATATTTGTTTGTGGAGTGGAAGAAGAGATTAGAACTGCTGGAACTACAGACTAGGAGAAAGATCAAGACGTTACGATCCGACAACGGTGGTGAGTATACATCAGACCCCTTTTTGCAGCTATGTCGAGACGAGGGCATAGAGAGGCACTTCACGGTTAGTCATACACCACAACAAAATGGGGTTGCAGAGAGGTTGAATCGATCTTTACTGGAGAAGATACGATGCTTATTTTCGTAGAGTGGTTTGGAGAAGATCTTTTAGGCTGAGGCACTTTCATATGCGAGCCACCTCATTAATAGGCTGCCTTCATCTGCGATTGAGAGGAAGACCCCTATGGAGATGTGGTCGGGAAAGCCAGCACACGATTATGACCAACTCAAGATATTTGGGTGCCCTGCATATTATCATGTTAGAAGTGATAAATTGGAACCTCGAGCTAGGAAGGCAATATTTGTAGGATTCAAGCGTTGTGTCAAGGGATACAAGCTTTGAGATCCAGTTGATAAGAAGATTGTTCTGAGTAGAGATGTCACGTTTGATGAAGCTTCTATCTTGAAGCTTCCCAGATCTCATCAGGTGGAGAGTGGCCCGACGGAGGAGATATCGCAGGTGGTGGAGATTGATGCAGCTCCACAGTGTCCAGATGGTGTAGTATCCATTAGAGTGCCGACTGAGGTGATGCTAGGCGAGCACGACGGTGATGCGGAGAATACGGGTACTCATGTGCAGAATTAGGGACTGACAGCTTAGGTTCATGATTCTATTGCGGTTCGGAGACAGAGGAGAGACATACGGGTGCCAGCACGGTATGCCGACACAGTTGCATATGCACTTCTGGTGGAGAGTATCGATGAGATGATACCTACTGCCTTCAGAGAGGTCGACCAGAGTTCAGAGGGTGATTCGTGGCAGATAGCTATGCAGGAGGAGATGGAGTCTCTTCATAAGAACGATACATGGGAGATTGTTGAGCTTCCAAAGGGGCGGAAGGCGATTGGGTGCAAGTGGGTGTACACGAAGAAGGAGGGCATTGAGAGCACTCCATTGAGGTTCAAAGCTAGGTTGGTTGCGAAGGGCTATGCATAGGAGGAAGGTATTGACTATAATGAGGTTTTCTCTCCGGTGGTAAAGCATTCTTCGATTCGGATTCTGCTAGCTTTGGTGGCATAGTATGGATTAGAGTTAGATCAGTTGGATGTGAAGACAGCATTTCTTTATGGTGATCTTGATGAAGAAATATATATGACTTAGCCATTGGGATTCCGAGCTGCAGGGAAAGATAAGTTGGTTTGCAGGTTAAAGAAATCGCTATACGATTTGAAGCAGTCTCCTCGACAACTGTATAAGCGATTTGATGGTTTTATGCTTGGTCATTCGTACACTCGGAGCCAGTTTGATCCTTGCGTGTATTTTCGTAAGTTGAGAGGAGGTGCGTAGATCTATTAGTTACTTTATATCGATGACATGTTGATTGCTTCTACTTCCAGGTCGGCTATAGATGAGTTGAAAGTTCAGCTTTCAAATGAGTTTTAGATGAAGGACTTGGGTGATGCCAAACGCATTTTGGGAATGGAGATCGGTAGAGACAAGAAGAAGGGCATAATTTGTTTGACACAGGTGGCTTATTTGAAGAAGGTACTACAGCGATTTCATGTTAGCATGGATACGAAGCCAGTTAGTGTACCATTAGGAGCCCATTTGAAGCTTTCAGCTGGTCTTTCACTGAAGTCAGTTGAAGATTGAGAGTTAATATCGAAGACTCCATATGCGAGTGCGGTTGGGAGCTTGATGTATGCGATGGTATGTACGAGGCCGGATTTGTCACAGGCGGTGAGCATGGTTTCGAGATACATGCACGATCCAGGAGTGAGTCATTGGGACGTCGTGAGATGGATTTTGAGGTACATTCGAGGTACGCTCAATGTTGGTTTGATTTATGAGTTGGACACTAGAGGTGGGCAGTTGTGCATTGGATATGTGGATTTGGATTATGCCAGGGATTTGGATAAGCGTCGGTCTACTACGGGGTATGTGTTTATTTTGACCCGTGCGCCGGTGTGTTGGAGATGCATCTTACAGTCTACGGTAGCTTTGTCTATGACGGAGGCAGAGTACATGGTGGTTACAGAGGCTGTGAAGGAGGCTATTTGGCTTCGAGGACTTTTGGAGGAACTTGGTATATCGTAACGGTCAGTCACCATTCATTGTGATAGCATGAGTGCTATCTATTTGGCGAAGAATCAGGTTTTTCATGCGAGGACGAAGCACATTGATGTTCGTTATCACTTCGTTTGGGATGTTCTTGAAGATGACGATGTGGAGATTGTGAAAGTCCAAACGAAGGATAATCTGGCAGATATGCTCACTAAGGTGGTTCTGAGTAACAAGTTTGATCATTGTTGAAACTTGTTGTATATTCGTGATTGTTGAGGCCGTTGATGGCCATTTGGATGAACTACGGGCATCTTGATTCCTTAGAAGAGGGGATACGTAGGCAACCACATTGGTGCAACCGAGTTTGGAGAGATGACGCATTGGTTCTTATGTTGGTGTCGGCTCAGTGTTGAGAACACTTCGCCGAGGTGAAGAATTGTGAAAACAGTGAAGGAATTGTGAAAACAGTGAAGGAATTGTAAAAAACGTGAAGAATAAGCAAAACAGACTCCACCACACCCTGGTGTGGTGTCTGCCATGGGTGTGGCAGAATCTGCCTTGTTTGCCATGGGTGAGGTGTCTGCCACACCCTGGTGTGGCAGAACCTGCTCTGTTTACCATGTGTGTGGTGTGTACCACACCAGGGTGTGGCAGACTCATTTTTAGAATCCTAATCTATTTAGAATTGTGTTTTGTTATAAATAGAACCACGTTTTTAGGGTTTCTAAAGGAGAGAATTATCATTGTTTTAAGCACTTTGAGAGGGAGATTTTGTGAGGGAGTTGAGAGCTTTGATTAGGGTTATATTTGAGTAATTTTGTGAGTTATAACCCGTTATATTTCTCCTCCATATAGTGAAATCTCCCCATCCTCCCCCCGTAGACGTAGGCAATTGTCGAACCACGTAAATTCCTGTGTTTGTGTGTGATTTTGGTCGTTATTTTGTGAATTGCACTCGTGTTTGGTTTTGGTTTTCTTCTCTCATCGCTCACCGACTCATTTGGTTGTCGAGCATGCTTTCGCACGGTGCGTAACATGGCAGATGCCGATTATGAATACGACCTATCATTGAACTATATGACTGAGATACATTACTTTTGAAAGTATACAAAATTATGTGTTGGTATTTTATTCTATCTCTCCAGTGATAGTGGAAGATATTATAAATACGGTGTATTGATATCTTAATTTTTTACTGACTTCTTTACTTCTTAGTTGGGATCAATGATTAGAGATTCACAATTTGAGACTTATGGTATATACATGAGGGTTTCTTTATTTGGATTATTTTGCTCGACATACCAGTCTCGTGTTATAGATTTCTAATTAGGATTTTTTTTTAAAATAGACCGGTTTTGCTAAATATTTAGCAAAATCGACCATTTTGCTAAATATTTAGCAAAATCGACCTCTTTTTGGCCAACAGGCCAAAAAGAGGTCGATTTTACAAAACCGATTTTTTTAAAACATACGGGACTACTAGTCCTGTATGTTTAGTGGTCACTAATTACTCATTAAACTTAATCTATAAAACCCACGGGACTACTAGTCCCGTGGGTTTTGTTATTTTCTCCGCTCTTTCAAGAACACGGCCGCAATCCCTTCTCTGCACCCCCCAATCCCCTCCCCACTCCTTCCTCTCGCTCATCCTCCCCTTCTCCCTCGAGTTCACCACTGCCGCCTCCTCCTCCCTCCTCACCACCGCCGTTGTCATCCGCGATGTCGTCTCGTCGAACAAGCTCGTCAACAGAAAAGGTTGGTTCCAATCAACCCATCAACAGAGAGAGGAGGAGATGGTAGCTTTCCTTGGATCCAAGCAACCCATCAACAGAAAAGGTTGGTTCCTCAAACCCACTTCAAATTCAATCCAAAGCCCTATCTTTATTCCTTCTTCTTCTCATTGCACTGCTCTGAAGACCCCAAAGTGTAGTTTCAAAGGCTGGGTGTGCTCTCAGAGAACCTGGGACAAATGGGTCAAAAAACTCAGGCCCAATTACATGGGATGTCGAGGTGGGGCTGGGGTAGAAGAGGTAGGCGGGGCTGACAAGAAGGAAGAAAAAGCTCATTCTTTTGATATAATGGCCAATGATGATGGTGAAGGAGATCGATTACTTTTGAAGGGAGCGGCTGTTTAAAGCCCACAGGACTAGTAGTCCTGTGGGTTTTATAGCTTAAGTTTAATGGGTAATTAGTGACCACTAAACATACAGGACTAGTAGTCCCGTATGTTTTAAAAGATCGGTTTTGTAAAATCGACCTCTTTTTGGCCTGTTGGCCAAAAAGAGGTCGATTTTGCTAAATATTTAGCAAAATGGTCGATTTTGCTAAATATTTAGCAAAACCGGTCTATTTTTAAAATTTTTCCTTCTAATTATTGGTTTTATTAGATTGTCTTTTCTTAGTTCGGTATTAATGTTTAGATATCTATAATTTGAGACTTATGGTATATACATGAGGGTTTCCTTATTTGGATTATTTCGCTCGACGTACTACGTCTCGTATTGTAGGTTTCTAAATGTTAACCCTACTTAGATACGAGGAAAATGAATCTAGGTAGACTATGCTTAATAGATAGAGCCTTCACTCTATCTAGTAGACCTTCCCCTGGGGGCGGATGGAGGTAATCTTGCTGTAGCGTTCTAATGCTCTTGTTGTTGTTCTTTTTCTTTTAAATTATTTTTCAGGTAGTTCGGAGTTTCGGAAAGCCGCAGGGTGACAGAGTTCTGGCATAGTCGCCATCGCATATTCTTACTTGTAGAGACTCCACTGTAGTTTTGAGTTTTATCCAGACTTTAAAGTTTCATATTCATATTGTAAAGGCAGTGTGCCTTAGTACAATTTTTAGTTGATTCATGTTGAGACATTTTTATTATTCAGATATCAGATGTATTATAGTTGAGACATGATTTTTTTCATTTATGAGATATCTCTTCTATATCATGTCTATTACATTTATTCCCTTTATTTTGCCTGTTTGTACCTGTACTTCTATTTGGTTCTACTAGAGGATATTACTGTGATTGGTGAAATATGTTTATGCATAGTGTGGGTGCATGGCACGTTTGACATCTCTGGTTTTACCTTGGACTACAGCCTTGTGTGAACCTAGGGGCATCATAGTTAGTATTAGAGCTCTAGTTCCAGCATCCTAGGATCATTCCTGTGTCGAGTCGTGGAGTTAGTATAGAGTTTCCTAGGAATCATGTATAGAGTCCGCTAGGAATTCCTAGAATGAGTGAGGACGTTATATACATATATTCGAAAATTTACAAAAAAAAATTTTTTGGTGACAACTACCTTACTTTGATTGAAAAGTAAATGCATGAATGATAAATGATATGATTTTTTTCTATTGGTATATGTTATATTATTTATGATTGGGATCTCACTTACTGTGTCAAATAAGCTCTCCTCTTGGTATTATAAAAATTGGAATGAGGATGTGGTCGAGGTAAAGCTTGTACCTGGAGAGCTGGGCAAGTAGAGCACGAGCCGTAGTAGGCTCCAAAGTATCTGATCGACTTGGTAACACCGATTATAGAAGCAGAGACTAGCAACACTCGAGGAGTGCGTAACAAGCCAAATTTTACTCTCTGAAGTTCCACCACCAGTTATACCAGCCGTACCTATTAAAGAGGTAATGCCGAAGGTCTCATCATCGCCACATCCAGCTATTAATAGAGTAGTGGAATAGGAAGCTTAGCTCGGTAAGATTGAGGAAGATATTAGAAGTTGGGAGCATAAAAATTTTAGGGCACATCGGATTTAGTTACAACCTATAAATGGAGGAAATATGTGGAAAATACTTTTAGATTTACTTAATGTTGACTCAGTACATAGGCGGAGATTAGTTATATTCAGCTTAAAGGATAACACCGGAGGATAGCACCTATTCCAGTTATGCCGGAGCAGCGAATGTTAATTTCATAGAAGGATTTCATCTACTATTTCAGAAAGCAGCTAGACCTAACCTGATTAGGGCAGAGAGACGTACTAAGAGTTAATTTTGAAAGTAGGATTGTCCGGAGACCAGAGCAAGGATAATAAACCTTTTGTAAGACTGTAAGAAACCCACAATGGGGTAAGGATTTTTTATATCACCACCAGCAGGTCAGTGATCAGGGTCAATAGTCGTAGGGCCACGGTTACGGCCAGTAGCAGAATATCGAGGCACTACCTACCATTCCGAGGATAGAGGGACCAGCATGCCAGATTCGTGCTATCCAGGAAATTCCTAAGGGATAGATAGTCCCATAAATTCTACCACTAGTAACATAGCAGTCATTAGCCATCGGCAGAGTTCATGCAATCGTACCGCGTGATCATGGTGCGAGCGGAGCTTTCTTAGTGATTATTCTTTTTCAGCTCGGATCTTGTTCGATTCAGAAGCTTCTCATTCTTTATCTCTCATACATTCATGGATAGGTTTCAGCTAGTTGCACATCCTTTAGATGTACCGTTATCCGTTTCTACTCCTTTAGGGGAAGGTGTCCCTATTAGGAAGTGTCCATATGAGATGTGTCATCAGTCTAGATGAGTCCGAGTTTATCATAGATCTAATCATTTTGCAGATGTCGGTGTTCGACGTCATTCTCGGTATGGATTGGCTATCATCCTACCATGTTTTATGTTAGTATCGATTGTTTTGCTAAAACAGTCAGTTTGCGACCATCCAATGGGTCTGAGTTGATAGTAGCGACCTCACAGGGCAACCGGTTTGTGGAGTTATTTTTGGCGTACATCAAAGAGGTGATGCTACGGGATCATGGTGCCGATTTGAGTGAGACATGAGTGGTCTCAGAGTACCAGGATGTCTTTCAGGACATACCGGGTTTACCTCCAGTGAGAGAGGTCGAGTTTTTGCATCGAGTTGCAGTCAGGTATGGTACTAACATCCTGAGCACCCTATCGTATAGCACCTGCTGAGATGAGGGAGCTACATACCTAGTTAGATGAGTTATTATCTTAAGGTTTTATTTGCAGGGGTTATTCTCCATGGAGAGCGCCGGTCCTTTTCGTGAAGAAGAAGGACTATAGTATATGCCTATGTATAAATTTTTGTGAGTTGAACAAGGTCACTATCCAGAATAGGTACCCATTACCGAGGATTAACGACTTGTTCGACCAGCTACAGGGAGCGCAGCATTTCTCTAGATCTTTGTTTTGGCTATCATCAGTTGCGGGTTTGGGAGATGGATATTTCCAAGACCGTCTTTCAGACTCGATATGGGTCTTTTGAGTTCCTCGTCATGCTATTTGGGCTGACCAATGCACCCGATGTATTCAAGGATTTGATGAACCGGGTTTTCCGTCCATACTTGGACTAGTTCGTGATCATTTTTATTGATGACATCCTTATATATTCGAGATCGGAGGCAAAGTACGAACAACATCTTTGTTTGGCATTGCAGACATTAGGGAGCATTAGTTGTATGCCAAGTTCAGCAAGTACGAGTTTTGACTTTCTGAAGTCAGATTTTTGGGCCATGTTATTAGCCAGGAGGGTATTGCAATAGACCCAGCTAAGGTGGAGGTCGTACTAGATTGGGAACCGTCGAAAACAGCTACAGATATTCGTAGTTTCCTGAGATTAGTAGGCTATTATAGAAAGTTCATTTAGGACTTCTCGAAGAATTGTGATGCCGCTTACACGTTTTACAAAGAAATGTGTACAGTTTGTTTGGGGCACGAAGTGCCAGGAGGCCTTTAAGACTTTAAAGACTAAGTTTTCGAGCAGTGATAAGACCTTTGTCGTCTACACAAATGCACCATTATCAGGTCTAGGGGTATTTTGATACAGATCCGGAGAGTAGTAGAATATATTTCACGATAGTTAAGGACACATGAGCAGAAAAATCCCACACACGACTTGGATCTAGTAGTAATGGTCTTTGCACTGAAAACACGGAGACATTACTCGTATGGAATGCAATTCGAGATATTTTTTTCAGATCACCAGAGCTTGAAATATCTTTTTCTCAGAAGGAACTAAATCAAAGACAGTGACGATGGGTTGAGTTTATTAATGGTTATGAGTTCGCGATTCAGTATCATCCGGGGAAGGCAAACATTGTGGCAGACGCATTGAGCAGGAAGCATCGACATCGGATTTTAATTTTGAGATGCTCGTTGTACCGAGATCTTTACACCCTCAGGCAGTTTGATTTTAGACCAGAGACTTATGCGAGGATATTCATCCAGACGAAAGTGAAATTTCATGGAGTTCCAGAGAAGATTGTATCAAACCGAGGCTCAGTTTTCACTTTGCACTTTTGGAGGAGCTTCCAGAATTCTTCCGGTAGCCAGTTGTCGTATTCTTGTGGGTTTCACCCACAAACAGATGGACAAATGGAGAGAGTCAATTAAGGGTTGGAGAATATGTTACGGGCTTGTGTTATAGATTTCTAGGGCAGTTGGGAGGACCACATCCCATTGATTGAATTCGCTTATAACAACATTTACCAAATAACAATTGGTATGGCACCATATGAGGCGTTGTACGGGAGGCCTTGTAGATCGCCTAGTTGCTGGGCAGAACCAGAGGATAACCTATTACTTAGACCAGAGTTAGTGAGACAGACTATAGAAAAGTAGCAATAATTCGGGAGCGTATTTTTCAGTTCAGAGTCGTCAGAAGAGTTATGAAGATCAGAAACGACGACCATTAGAGTTCCAGGTTGGGGACTATATATTATTGAAAATATCGCCAATGAAGGGAATTCAGCGATTTGGTAGATAGGGAAAACTTTCCTTGAGGTATATTGGTCTATTCAGGAGAGTGGAGAGCTTTGGAGCTGTTTCATATCGGCTAGATATCCAGCATCGATGTCGAGTATACACGATATCTTCCATGTTTCGATACTTAAGAAGCATCTACGTGACGAGGAGCAGCAGCGAATGTTAGACACGCCAGAGATTGAGATTCTTGATGATATAACTATTATTGCAATTCATGTGTGTATTCTTACCAATGAGAACAAGAGACTTAGAAACAAAGTGATATCTTTAGTTAAAGTTCAATGGAATAAGAAAGGAACTGAGAAAGTTTCTTGGGGCGCGATGAGGATATGCATCACGACAACTTGCACCTATTTACTTGCACCTATTTGAGCAAGTAAATTGTTTGGATATGATTTGTCTATGTTTATGATTATCCATATGCTCATATTTATATTTAACGCTAGAATGGTGGTATTAGCACTTAGCTCCTAATTATTCGGAACATATGGTATATATATGAGGGTTCCTTGTTTGGATTTTTCATCCGATGTACTTGTTCCGATTAGTTAGGGGTTAAGTAGGAGTATTTGCATTCTAGATAGTTAAGTATAGATATCGAGGAAGATTCTTGGGAGCGCGAAGATATTATGCATCGTGACTACCCGCACCTGTTTGAACAGGTAAGTTGATTGATTTTGATTGGTGTTCATGATTACCCATATGGTCATATTTAGATTTAACGCTAGAATGAGGTATTAACACTTAACTTCTAATCATTCGGAACACATGGTATATATATGGGGGGTTCCTTGTTTGGATTTTTCGCCCGATGTACTAGTTCCGTTTAGTTAGGGGTTAAGTGGGAATATTCGCATTTTAGAGTATTAAGTGTAGATATTTTAATGTTTTATATCTAAAGATTTATGGTAATGTATTATTAACCTCTACGATACGTTTGCGGAATTTCGGGGACGAAATTCTTTTAAGGGGGGAAGAATGTAAAACCCTAAAAATTTGAATATTTTGTAATAAATAATAAATATATTGTATTATGAAAAAAATAATATTTATTAATGTTTTAATATGCTAAGAATTGATTTGAGATCAATTCAATGTATATATGTGAATATAGAAGTGACATCATGCACACGTGCACGTGCCTGAATCTGGGAAAAACGACTAGTTAAAGGTATATGCATTTTATACACTGAAATAGTTAGAATCTAGAAAAACTTAAAATACCAAAATTGTAGGTATCTTCAAGAGCTTTCCAACAAATCTTATATCACCTCATTCCAAGGTCGTACGCGAAAGTTATTGCCAAAATACCGAAGGTTATTTTTCTAATCAGACTAGGTTTCCTGGTTCGGGTCAAACATGTTTGTTTCGGGTTTGTCTCAATAAATACCTGTGTTTTTTTACAAAAATTCCCTTCTTTTATTATATCTATGAACCCTAGCAGCCACCCTCTCCCCTTAAAAATCTTAGATCTTATTCTTATGAGTTTGGAGAGCTTTGTGAAGCAAAATACCGACAAGAGGGCAAGATCATCGACGTGTGACGAGGGAGAACGGGTGGTTTATGCTCATGGATTGCTTGCTATTTATTTCAAAGGCTTGTACATGAGATTAAGACAAGATTATTTTCATCCAAACCTATCCCCATAGTTAAACAACTAGTGTAGATGATTAATATGATGTTGAATATGTGTTTTCATGCTTTAATCATAACCTGAGGTGTTAAAAGTCAGATTTTTAATAGTAAACCTTAAAATAAATGCTAGATGAATAATCTTTTCTTGCTGTTTATGATAGTATCATGATCATGATCATTAGGGTTTTTCATAATTTCATTCATATATGAGAAATTTAAGTGATGTACTATATATATGTTTTTCTGCAGAAAACTACAGCACTTATATAATATTTAATTGAGAGTTTAAGATAGAAAACAAACTCCAAATTTGACCAAACTAGTTTTAAATGAAAGCTATATGTATCTAGATTCTAAAACAGAAATTCATTCTTAAAAAGACTTTGTATAGAGAAAGATATGCTATGGTTACTAATAACATGTCATGCAGAAAAACGGCTGCACATATATAATGTTTAACTGGAGATTTGGGATAACAAATAAACTCCAAACTGAACCAAACTTATGTCATTTGAAAGATGTATGAATTTAGTTTTCAAAACAGAAAACCATTTGTAAAAATAGTTTTTCTAAAGAAAGATATGTTTGTTTTTCTAACGAATGTCCCGTCTGTTTTTCCTGCTCATTTTGTGGAGCCGTGTTGCACCGTTTTGATGTGCGTTCGCGGAGTTTTGAGCCGCTTGATGTTACACATATAGTCATGAATATGTAATGTTATACATTTGAGAATCTCAAGGGGATTATGATAAATTTTGATTTGATCATATTTGAATTAGATATAGTTCATATACATGTTGGATGTCATTGATGAGCACAGCTCAGTATTATATGGGATAGTACGTCGACATACCAGGTATACACAAATTATACATGAGATGGATATCGTTGATGAGCTCAGTTCAGTACTACATGAGGTAGTGCGTTGATATTCCACATGTACATGCCATTGAGTCGGATTTTAGGAGACTTGATGTAGCCGTCTGTCCCGCACTAGGGTGCGATGAGGCTCGTGAGCCGTATTTTTAGGATGCCTATTTGGTAGTCCGTCCTGTACTCATGTTACGTACTGAGATCGCGATGAGACTAATGAGCCGTGTACACAGTTCAGGATACCTACAGGGTAGCCCGTTACACTGTGATAATTACTTGATCGCCTAAGTATGGCAGATACCGATTATGAATACGACCTATAATTGAACTATATGACTGAGATACGTTACTTTTGAAAGTATACAAAATTATATGTTGGTATTTTATTCTATCTCTCCAGTGATAGTAAAAGATATTATAAATACGATGTGTTGATATCTTATTTCTTTTACTATCTTCTTTACTTCTTAGTTGGGATCAATGATTAGAGATTCACAATTTGAGACTTATGGTATATACATGAGGGTTTCCTTGTTTGGATTATTTCGCTCGACGTACCAGTCTTGTGTTATGGATTTCTAATTATTGGTTTCATTAGATTGTCTTTTCTTAGTTCGGTATTAATGTTTAGATATATATAATTTGAGACTTATGGTATATACATGAGGGTTTCCTTCTTTGGATTATTTCGCTCGACGTACTACGTCTCGTGTTGTAGGTTTCTAAATGTTAATCCTACTTAGATGCGGGGAAAATGAATCTAGGTAGACTATGCTTAATAGATAAAGCCTTCACTCCATCTAGTAGACCTTCCCCTGGGGGCGGATGGAGGTAATTTTGCTGTAGCGCTCTGACGCTCTTGTTGTTGTTCTTTTTCTTTTAAATTATTTTTCAGGTAGTTCGGAGTTTCGGAGAGCTGCAGGGTGACGGAGTTCTGGCATAGTCGCCGTCGAATATTCTTACTTGTAGAGACTCCACTGTAGTTTTGAGTTTTATCCAGACATTAAAGTTTCATATTCATATTGTAAAGGCAATGTGCCTTAGTACAATTTTTAGTTGATTCATGTTGAGACATTTTCATTATTCAGATATCAGATGTATTATAGTTGAGACATGATTCTTTTCATTTATGAGATATCTTTTCTATATCATGTCTATTACATTTATTCCTTTTATTTTGCCTGTTTGTACCTGTACTTCTATTTGGTTCTACTAGAGGATATTACTGTGATTGGTGAAACATGTTTATGCATAGTGTGGGTGCATGGCAGGTTTGACATCTCTAGTTTCACCTTGCACTATAACCTTGTGTGAACCCAGGGACGTCACAACGAGAGAACAAAATACAATAGTATTGGATTTGTAGGTTTGATGTCATAGTTTTCCCATTATCTATATTGCGCAACTTGCTTGATCATGAGGTGGAGCTGATCATTTTCATAGACGCAATGTTATCAGTATTGGTTATAAGGCTTAAGGACAGAAAAGATCTAGGGCTACACGACATCTCATTTATTAGATTGATTATTTTCATTTATTAGGAGGTTGACCATTGATTAAACATTCTAGGAGGAAAATTTCCCATCACAAGGAGATCTATTTTAAAGTCAGTATCTATGGGTCACAGCTGTTTTTAATTGATTCATAGTAACTTTGCCTAAGGTGCCTACATTGTTGATATAAGTGTGATATATAGTAAAATAGGAGATTTAGTTACATATAGTCAGTTTTCCATATTGCTACTACCCTAAATGTTTAGCTATTACTCTACGACCCGGCCAATTTTTTCCACTTAATCCATTTTTTCATGGCCACATATCTTTACGGTTAAGGAATGAGAAATCTTTCTCTTGTTACATGAATCAAATGTTTTATTTATTCCGGGAAAAACCATCGTTTGGGACAAATGTTTCTGTGAGAAGATTTAAGGACATGATCTCATCTGGTCCATCTAGACGTGCTTGAATTTCCTTGAAGTTAATATCAGCCCCTAAAAGGTTAAATTGGTGTTTTTGAACTTCACGTTGACTGCATACATGTATGGCAATAGTGGGAAGTTCTTTCTGGAATCACTGAGATTCTGGGAATAAATCTGAGTGCTATAAATGACCGTAGAGATGTTTTATGAGATCAAGCATCTAAAAAACTATTTGTAAGAAATAGTGTGGTTAATTGTGTCTAAACTAGGTGCCTTCTTTGGTGATGACGTCTTATCACAGTGCTGTAGCAGTCACGTACATAATTCCTTTTGAATGATTTTGGAGGATTAAGTTGTGTCCTAAATTAAAGTTTATTGTAGTTTAATGATATATCTGTTGGGTATCTACTCAAACTCCAAGTTAGGATAGAGTTTTAATTCTTTGTATAACATAATGAGAATTAAATAATGTTAGGGATCTATCATGATTAAGAGTTTGAGTTCCATCATTATTGGGAGTTTGAATCTTATTCTAATTAGGAAGTTAGGTTAGAGATAGGGTTTTGGTTTCTCTATATATATCCTTCTATTGTTAGAGGAAAAAGAAGAAGGAGAAGAAGAAGTGTAGAGAGAAAGAGTGAGAGAGAGTTTGATAGTCTTTGTCCGTACAAAAGATTGTAATTTGAAGGTGATGGTGGATTGATTTTGATCCCGTGGTTTTTCTCTGTTGAGGGTTTTTCACGTTAAATCTTGTGTGATTTTATTTGTCGCGTTTGGTGGTTTTTTGGGGTTTTTGCGAGATCTAAAAATACCTACAAATGGTATCAGAGCGGGGTTCGACGGTTCGTGGAGATTCGAGATTTGCAACGACATTGGTGGCAACGGAACTGTAGCAACAACACTGCTCACCACGGGTACTGTAGGACGGAACTGTTCACGGTGACTGTGACGCCCCTATGTTCACACAAGGCTACAGTCCAAGGTGAAAGCAGAGATGTTAAATCTGTCATGCACCCACACTGTGCATAAACACGTTTTACCAATCACAACAATATCCTCTAGTGGAACCAAATAGAAGTGCAGATACAAAACAAGCAAAATAAAGGGAATAAATGTAATAGATATGATATAGAAGAGATATCTCATAAATAAAAAGAATCATGTCTCAACTATAATACATCTGATAACTGAATAATGAAAATGTCTCAACATGAATCAACTAAAAATTATACTAAGACACACTGCCTTTACAATATGAAAATGAAACTCTAATGTCTGGATAAAACTCAAAACTACAGTGGAGTCTCTACAAGTAAAAATACGCGACGATGACTATGCTAGAATTCTGTCACCATGCGGCTCTCTGAAACTCCGGACTACCAGAAAAGTAATTTAAAAGAAAAAGAACAACAACAAGAACGTCAGAGCGTTACAGCAAGATTACCTCCATTCGCCCCCAGGGGAAGGACTGCTAGATGGAGTGAAGGCTCTATCTATTAAGCATAGTCTATCTAGATTCATTTTCCTCGTATCTAAGTGGGATTAACATTTAAAAACCTACAACACGAGACGTAGTACATCGAGCAAAATAATCCAAACAAGGAAACCCTCATGTATATACCATAAGTCTCAAATTGTAGATATCTAAACATTAATACCGAACTAAGAAAAAGCAATCTAATGAAACCAACAATTGGAAATCCACAACACGAGACTGATACGTTGAGCGAAATAATCCAAATAAGAAAACCCTCATATATATATCATATGTCTCAAGTTGTGAATCTTTAATCATTGATCCCAACTAAGAACTAAAGAAAACAGTAAAAGAATTAAGACATCAACACATCGTATTTATAATATCTTCCAATATCACTGGGGAGATAGAATAAAATACCAACACATAATTTTGTATACTTTCAAAAGTAACGTATCTCGATCATATAGTTCAGTGATAGGTCATATTCATAACCGACATCTTCCACACTTAGGCTATCAAGAAATTGTCTCAGTACAACGGACTATCCGGTAGGTATCCTAAACTGTGTACACAACTCATTAGTCTCATCACGATCTCAGTGCGTAACATGAATGTGGGA
>BQKN01066215.1:45069-113010 GCA_022839385.1 Asparagus kiusianus
CTTGTGTTGAAAGTAGGAAAGTAGGAACAAACCACAAATAAAGATCTAACCTTGTAAAAAACAGTAGAGAAGATGAACACACAGATTTAACGAGGTTCGGCAACGTGCCTACGTCCTCGGGAGCCACACCACACAATCTTTTTATTAATTGAAGAAGAAAATACAAGCTCTCAAACAAGGGGTTAATCTTTCTGAGATTCTCTCTCTCTTTTCAGCCAAAAAGCTCTTTTTTGATGATAATAAAACCCTAAAAACGTTTGGGTATTTATATCAAACCCCAGCCAAACAGGATTCCTAAATAGAATAGGAAACAACGAATCTACATCGCGGTCGACCGCTTTACCAAGCCCGGTCGACCGGCCAGAGCGAAAAACAAATACAGTGTCTCGTGCAGGTTATCGGTCGACCGCAGAGGCCACGCCGGTCGACCGACCAGAACGAGAATTTCTTCTCAGTCTCCTGCAGTGCACGCGGTCGACCGGATCTGCCACTGCGGTCGACCGCACAGTCTTCTGACTGTTTTCTTCGTCTTTTCGATTGCAGCTTTGGGTCTACACACTTAGACTAACAATCTCCCACTTGGAGACCAAAGCGTCATCAACGAGCTCACCCGAACTCTCCCCTTCTTCGCATGTATCTTTTCCCCCGAAAAAATTCTTCCTTCAATCAATAGTATCCCAACGATCTCGCCGTTTCTCGTAGTGTGGCTCCGCCTTCGTCTTCTACTCGTGAAGGCCAACTGCAGTTGCGCACAACTCCAGTTTCTCAATGGTAACTGCCTTTGTCAACATGTCCGCCGGATTTTGACTTCCCAAAATTTTCATTAAATGTAACTTTCCGTCTTCAACAAGCGAGCGTATAAAATGGTATTTGACGTCGATGTGCTTCGTTCTGGCATGATATACTGGATTTTTGGCAAGATGTATAGCGCTCTGGCTATCACAATAAAGAACTCCTTTCCCTTGCTTCAGATCCAACTCTTCCAAGCACCCGTTCAACCAGATCATCTCCTTGCTTGCTTCAGTCACCGCGACATACTCAGCCTCGGTTGTAGACAAAGTCACAATCTTCTGCAGACGTGAGACCCAACTCACTGCTGTCGACGCTAAGGTATAAACATACCCCGTGGTGCTCCGCCTCGTATCATGATCACCGGCGAAGTCCGCATCCACGTATCCCTGCAGCACCAATTCTTTCCTCCTGAAACATAGTGGTTTGTTTGTTATCCCTCTCAAGTACCGTATTATCCACTTCACGGCCTCCCAATGCTGCTTCCCTGGATTGCTTGCAAATCTGCTCACAACTCCCACTGCATGGGCGATGTCCGGCCTCGTGCAAACCATCGCGTACATGAGACTCCCAATGGCTGAAGAATATGGCACCCTGCTCATATGCTCTCTATCTGCATCTGTCTTAGGCGATTGCTCCTCAGATAGCTTGAACTGACTTCCAAGGGGTGTGCTAACAACTTTAGTATTTTGCATGTTGAACCTCTGAAGTACCTTCTCAATGTATTCAGCTTGGCGCAATCTCAATGTCCCTTCAGCTTCATCTCTACTGATTCGCATCCCTAGAATCTGCTTCGCTGCACCCAGATCCTTCATTGCAAACTCTTTTGCTAGCTGCCTCTTCAAACTGTTTATCTCCTCTAAACACGGTCCTGCTACCAACATGTCATCAACATATAATAACAAAATAATGAATATGGACTCGAACCTTTTGAAATAACAGCAATGATCTGAATTGCATCTTCTGTAGCCATTGTTCTGCATGAAGTTATCAAACTTCTTATACCACTGTCTCGGGGCCTGTTTCAAACCATATAAGCTCTTCTTGAGCTTGCACACCATCTCTTCCTTTCCTTCTTCAATGAAGCCAACAGACTGCTTCATGTAGATTTCTTCATCCAAGTCACCATGAAGAAAGACAGTCTTCACATATAACTGCTCAAGAAAGAGGTCTTCTGTAGCTACCAAACTTAATACCACTCTGATGGTTGTGAGTTTCACAACAAGGGAAAATATCTCTGTGTAGTCAACTCCTTCCCGCCGTTGAAACCCTTTCACTACTAATCTGGCCTTGAATCTCTTGCTTCCATCACTTTCCTGCTTGACCCGGTAAACCCATTTATTGTGCAAGGCTTTTTTCTGTACAGGTAGCTGGGCTAACTCCCATGTCTCGTTAGTGAGTAGAGAATCCATCTCCTCCTGCATCGCATGCTCCCACTGCTGAGATTCACTCACTTGCATTGCCTCTTCATAGCTTTCCGGCTCACCGCTATCTGTCAATAATAAATAGTCAAGAGATGAAAGGTATTTGGGATTTGGTTTGGGTACCCTGGATGACCTCCTAGGCTCCACGCCCTGGGTAGTTTCTTCTGCACCTGGAGCCTCCTCCGTTCTGTGGTCAGAACAAACATCATCTCCCCTATCTGGAAGTTCCTCTATATTCATGTACTCAGATCCACCTGTATCTGTAGTGCTGCTCTCACTGTTTCGGCTATCCTTAGCATTGTCCCTATCCTTGTACATCACCTCCTCATTGAATATCACATCCCGACTCCTGATGATCTTCCTGTTCTTCTCATCCTAAAGGCGATATCCGAACTCATCAGTGCCGTATCCAATGAATGTGCACTTCTGTGACTTCGCTTCTAGCTTGTCCCTGACATGGTCACTGATATGAACATATGCCACGCAGCCAAATACCCGCAAGTGTGAGAGATTTATCTTCTTTCCACTCCAAACCTCCTCTGGAATCCCAAAGTCTAATGGAACTGATGGCCCGTGATTAATAAGGTATGCTGCCGTATGCACTGCATCCGCCCAAAATGTCTTAGGCAGACCTGCATGTAATCGCATGCTCCGCGCACGCTCTGTCAAGGTCCTGTTCATCCTTTCTGCGATGCCGTTCTGCTGCGGCGTCCCTGGAGTAGTCCTCTCTAAGCGAATCCAATTCGTAGCACAGAACCTCTTGAACTCCTCCAGCTCGTATTCTCCACCATTATCTGATCTCAAGCACTTCACCTTCAGATCTGTCTCGTTCTCGACCACGGCCTTCCACTTCTTGAAGATTTCGAACACCTCTGACTTGTGCTTCATGAAGTAAACCCACACCTTCCTTGAGTGATCGTCGATAAAGGTGACGTAGTATCTCGAACCGCCAAGAGAAGACACACTGGCTGGACCCCATACATCTGTATGAATCAACTCTAGCTTTTGAGCCTTAGGTGGCCTTCCACCCTTCTAAAAACTAACCCTCTTCTGCTTCCCAAAGATGCAATCTTCACAAACTCCGACTTCTACGGTGTCGATCCCGGTTAGCTTCCCTTGTGAGTGTAGGATTTTCATCCCCTTCTCGCTCATGTGCCCTAGCCTGTTGTGCCACAGATCTGTACTCTCCTTGCCAGTTGTAATTGCGAGGGTGTCACTCACATGTGAAGTGAGGTAGAGAGTCCCTGTTTTATTGCCTCGGGCAATAATCATCGTGCCGTTGGAGATTCTCCACGAATCCCCGGTAAATGTCGAAACGTAGCCTTCTGCTCCAAGTTGTCCCACCGAGACAAGATTCCTCTTCAGCTTCGGCACGTGTCTCACGTTCTTCAAGTTCCACTTGGAGCCCTTCATCTGTATCTGAACATCGTCCTTTCCAATAATATTGCAAGGTTCATTATCCCCCAAGTATACTTTACAAAAGTCTCCTGATACGTAGTTCTGAAGAAGTTTCCTATTAGCAGTAGCGTGGAAAGAAGCTCCTGAGTCGATGACCCAAGAATCAGAATCGCTATCCATAGCAAGGATCAAGGCATCCTGCACGATATGAGCCTCCTGCTCACCCGCATCCTTCTTTGGTGCTTTGTAAACTGAAGACATATGGTCCTCCTGGCCGCAGTTCCAACACTTCCCTTTGATAGACCTAACCTTCGAGTTCGGCCTCTTCTTCACTGATTTCGACCGATTCCTGTTCTGGTTTCCTTTCTTCTGGCTTCTGCCTCTCAGCTCGAAATTTAGGGCTGAACCAGAACCTTCTGATTCGGACGATTTTCTTCTAACCTCCTCGGATAGAATCATACTAACAACCTCACTCAGCTTCAACTTCTCTTTCCCCGCCGAATTGCTGATTGCCGTCACACAACCTGCCCAACTATCCGGCAACTGCGATAGTAGTAGAAGGGCCTGCACTTCGTCATCGAACGTGATGTCCACGGAGATAAGTTGATCAACAATCGTGTTGAACTCGCTGAGGTGCATCGTGAAGGACCGTCCTTCTTCCATGTTGAGGTTGAAAAGAGTTTTGACAAGATGCACCTTGTTTGCTGCTGACGGTTGCTCGTACATCTTCGCGAGCGCTTCCATAAGCCCCACCGTCGTCTTCTCCTTCAGAATATTGTGGGCTACTGATTTGGCGAGCGACAACCGGATTTGCCCTAGAGCCTTCCTATCCAGTACCTCCCAATCACCATCTGACTCCTCTTTCTTCTTTCCCTTTTCCTTGCCCAACAGCGGACGATACAAGTTCTTCTGGTACAGATAGTCTTCCATCTGCGACTTCCAGTAGGCGAAGTCTGAACCATCAAACTTCTCGATCTTTGATTTGCTTTCCTCTACCATGGCTTTCACACAAATTGCTGAACGAAGCTCTGATACCAGTTGTTGGGGATTCGAAACAATCAATCGAACCCTTGCCCTTCCGGATCTTGTGTTGAAAGTAGGAAAGTAGGAACAAACCACAAATAAAGATCTAACCTTGTAAAAACAGTAGAGAAGATGAACACACGGATTTAACGAGGTTCGGCAACGTGCCTACGTCCTCGGGAGCCACACCACACAATCTTTTTATTAATTGAAGAAGAAAATACAAGCTCTCAAACAAGGGGTTAATCTCTCTGAGATTCTCTCTCTCTTTTCAGCCAAAAAGCTTTTTTTTGATGATAATAAAACCCTAAAAACGTTTGGGTATTTATATCAAACCCCAGGCAAACAGGATTCCTAAATAGAATAGGAAACAGCGAATCTGCGTCGCGGTCGACCGCTTTACCAAGCCCGGTCGACCGGCCAGAGCGAAAAACAAATACAGTGTCTCGTGCAGGTTATCGGTCGACCGCAGAGGCCACGCCGGTCGACCGACCAGAACGAGAATTTCTTCTCAGTCTCCTGCAGTGCACGCGGTCGACCGGATCTGCCACTGCGGTCGACCGCACAGTCTTCTGACTGTTTTCTTCGTCTTTTCGATTGCAGCTTTGGGTCTACACACTTAGACTAACATTATATCGCTCGGGTGTTTCCGTGCTTCGTAGTCTTTCTCATGTTGTAAGTCTTTTTTTTCCTGTACTTATTTTTTTCTTTTTCTATACTTATTTTGTTAATGAATAATGAATATTTATTTCGGATGCAAAGAGAATCTGATTCAAGTCTCATCGTTGGCAAATTTTAAATATATTTACTTAGCTAAAGAACTTCATCATTGTCAAATCCAAAACACACTTATTACGTAATAATTTTTAATCTCCCTCATTATATAAGTCCCCTCCATAACTATTTTACAAATAATGACTGAAAATTCATTTAGTGTTGTTGCTACTAAGAATAGAAATACAATGTACCAAATCATAGAAAAACGTAGACCTATTTTTCCTCTAATTTTTTTCTTTTTCCATGAGACCTGTATTTTCGAAATTGTTACATCTGAAGAATCTAATTGTAAATATTTTTGAATTTAATGATTGAAGGATGTAGGTGTTGCTGGTTCATTCTCAAGCCAATGATCAAGTGCGGCAAAGTTTGTTGTGGGAATGACTGCTGCCCATGAAGTTGAAATCTCTTGTAACTATTCTATATTTATAATTCGTCTCAATGCCCAAAACAACAACATTATTATTATTTTTGTAAGCGAGAGGGAAACCAGGATTCATACAAACCAACCTCATGTAATATTTGATTAAAATGGTTTGGAACCTGTGGACAAGAGACTGATAAGCTGCTATTCTACCAGAGTTATGATACTCATGATCGTCTTACAAGTTTAAGTACTCTTTGTAATCTTTGAAGGGGGTGGGTTTTTTTTTGTGGGGGTGGGGGGTGGGGGGCAATCATCAGAGAGAAACTGGTTTAATGAAGCTCTTAACTATTATTTTTATAGTTCTTATTCACTGATAAAACAAGAGATTTAGGAGCTATCTGTTGTGCGCAGCGGAATTCAAACACAAAAAAGCACAAAAAAGCAAGATCGAATCACAAACAACAAATCAATACAAGCACCACAGTAAAACAACTAATTTTACGTGGTTCGGCAAGTTTCCTACGTCCACGAGGCAAGGAGGGGGAAGTTTCTACTATTAAAAGTTTACAATCTCACAAATAAACCCTCAAACAAAACTCTCAAATCTCTCACCAAATCTCCCAAATACATTGCTCAAAAGTCTCTTCTTTTTGCCTTAAGACAACCATAAAAAACATGTGTTTCAATATATATTAAAACACAAACCAAATCAGAACAGGAAACGAAGCCGAGACCCAAACCCGAGTCACGGCCGACCGCACTTGACGCTGCAGTCAACTAGACAGAACGTCAGGAAACCAAAAATTCCATTACAGGGTCAGCGGTCGATCGTAGTTGACACTGCGGTCAATCGACCAGAACTCCAGAAAATATCTCGTACTCGTACACGTTTCCGGTCGACCGCACATGTTGCTGCGATCGATGTGGAAACCTCCAAACTGTTTCCTGCTTCGTTTTTTTGAACTTCGTCGCCGTTTTCGCCGTTTTTTTAATTCTCCATCTCGACGAAGTTTTCACAAAACTGAGCCGACATCAATACTAACCAAACGTCCTACTTGTTGTGTCCAATACGAAGTGGAATCAATCCACGATAACGGACTCAATCCACAACAAGTCGGGAACCAAATGAGAATACGAGCAATCTCCACCTTGTCGGTATCAACTTATCAAACTGGTTGCATCAAAATGACTGCCTATGTATCATTTTGCCCAAGGAATCAAGCCTCACGTAGTTCACCCAAATGGCCTCCAAAAGGTCCTCAACACCGAAGAATGTTCAATAACTCTAAACAATGACCAAATTTCACCCCGGTAAAACTTTAGTCAACATATCTGCAGGATTGTCATTTGTGTGGATCTTCTCCAATATAACATCTCCATCATACAAAACGTCTCGAACAAAATGGAATCTGACATCAATGTGCTTTGTGCGTGCATGATATACCTGGTTCTTTACCAAATAGATAGGTGACATGCTATCACAATACACCCGAATGGTCTCCTATGCAATCCCCAAGTCATCTAACAATCCATGCAATAACAAAGTCTCATTCACAGCTTCAGTCACCGCCATATACTCTGCCTCCGTAGTAGAGAGAACCACTGCAGACTGAAGTGTACATCTCCAACACACCGGTGCTCATTTTTGGGTCAAAAATTATTTTCTTTATTATATAACTCGTTACAACTTTAATCATTACAACAAGATCAAAAAAGATTAGTCTTTTTATAAGACCTTTACACAATGAAAATAAAAATTACAATCTCCTTCAAATAACATACATATCCTATTTATTAGTCTCTGCTTGAGTGAGATCTTTGTTTGTGCCGGGGTTTATCCGTGGATAGCCTACGGATCGGATCTGGTTGACAGAATAATTGACAGAGCTCCTTGTAGGCTGTCTAAAAATCACTGCAGATAGCTGATCTCTACAGATTCAATAGATGATGAAAGATACAATCTGACGTCCTTCACATTAACAAGCGAAAGTTACAATCTGACGGCCTCCGCAAACAGTCAATGAAAGTGTTAATGTAAATACTTTCACAGCAACGTGTTAGAGTTGCAAATTGACGACTCTCACATTCCACAAAGGCCAAGTGTAAAGATCACAAAATGACAATCTGCACAGAAGTCAAAGGAAAAAGATTACAATTGACGATCTCTACAAATCCAAACGCGGAGGTCACCAGACACAGAGTTCGTCCCAAGCCCAGACGCGGAGGTCGCTAGACGCGGAGGTCATCAGACGCGGAGGTCGCTAGACGCAGAGGTCACCAGACGCGGAGTTCGTCCCAAGCCCAGACGCGGAGGTCGCCAGACACAGAGGTCGTCAGGCGCAGAGGTCACCAGACGTAAAGGTCACCAGATGCGGAGTTCGTTCCAAGCCCAGACGCGGAGGTCGCCAGACGCAGAGGTCGTCAAACGTAGAGGTCACTAGACGCAGAGGTCACCAGACGCGGAGTTCGGCCCAAGCCCAGACACGGAGGTCGCCAGACGCGGAGGTCGTCAGACGCAGAGGTCGCCAGACGCAAAGGTCACCAGATGCGGAGTTCATCCCAAGCTCAGACGCGGAGGTCGCCAGACGCGAAGGTCGTCAGACGCAGAGTTCACCCGTGTTTTTCTCTCCAGAACGCGACCCTTGCGTTTTTGACGCTGGAATACTTTTCAAAACTGTCCCATCAAGGTATGGGCACAGTTAAGGGCCTGTTATGAGGTACCTTACTCTATGATAACCCTATAAATAGGGTTGGATCTCCAGCAAGAAGGAGGCAGGAAAAAAGGAGGAGAAAAGGGGGATCAAAAGAGAGAAGAAAGAGAAGGAGAGAGGCTTATTGAAGAGGATTCTTGGAGCTTTCTTAGAGCTTTTCTTGGAGCTTTTTGACTTGCTCTTTAAACCCATTTGGGTTAGTTTTCTTGAGTTCCGTCTTCTCTCTAAAATCAACCCTTCTTGAAGATTTAAACCCGGCTAGAGTTTCTCAACTCTCTCACAGAAAGTTTCTAACTCGTTCAAACAAGCTTCTTTCAAACTCGCCTAGAGTTCTTAACTCTCTTACAGAGTTTCTCAACTTGCCTAGCAAGTCCCCCAAACTCGTGTAGAGTTCCGAACTTGTCTTGCAAGTTCTTAACACTCTCACAGAGAATTCTCAAAACTCGGCTAGAGTTATAAACTTGCCTCACAAGTTCTCTCAAGACGTTAAGTCAATGAGAGAAGACCAACACCCCACGAAGTTGAAGTACTCGGATCATCAACGAGATACAGGATTCAAACTCTCATCGCCACAAAGAAAGAACCCAGTTGTAAACAAAGGGATGGTTTCATCCTTCCCTCTTTTGTAAATCGGGGAACCAATAAAGAAAACTATAGTTTTTTTTCTAAGTCAGTTAGAGAAAAATTATATTAAGAGGATTGTAATCATTCTTTTTCTAAGTCAGTTAGAGAGAATAATACAGATCCAATTCTTGAGTTTCTCGTAATTTCCCGCGCATACAAAAAATGACGACTCTACTAGGGATGAGCTCTTTCACCGGATAGGTAATTTCTCGTAATTACCTATAAGCAAATCTTCAAATCCTAGTTTTCCAATCCGCGATCTTCAAGCTCCAAGCGTTTCCTTCACAATAAACACACAAGTTAAAGAACCAAAATAATTAAAACCTACTTAAGCACATTTCCCGGCAATGGCGCCAAAAACTTGATGCGGCATAAACATGTACTAAAAATATTGCAAGTGCACAACCGTATGAAGTTATAGTATAAAAATATCGATCCACGAGGAAGGTGTTTTGTAGGAGAAAATATAAAATCGGTTCTTATGTTGTGTACGTGACAAATAGGAATGATGAGTGAATGTGATTATGGAGAGATGAAAATGATTGTGTAAATGAATATATTTAAGAGTGGAAGTGATAATATAAATGTGATCAACAAGGCATGAAGGAAAAATCAAGAACAAATAAAAATCAAGAATGTAAAGATAGCGGATTCAATTAAAGATATGGGTAATCTAGAATTGAATCCACTTCTTAGAAAAAGATGATTCCCTAGAGGGTTCTAGCCTAAAGGCGAATCAAAGAAAATAAAAATAAACAAAAAAAAACTAAACTCAAGAGGGTTCTAGCCTCAAGATGAATAGTGCAAGAAATTAAAATCTAACTACAAAATAAATTATAAAAATCTAAACTACAAAATAAATTGCAAGAATTAAATGCAAGAAAATAAATCTACTCTATAAGCATGAAATAAATCTAATCTATAAGCATGAAATAAATCTAAGGCAAGACTTGGCTATTTAAACAAGAAAATAAAATCTAATTATAAGCATGAAAATAAATCTAAACTAATAAGTAATAAAAGAGAAATAAGAAAAACAAACCTTCAAAATAATCTCCATCTTCATCTTCATCTTCATCATCCAACAAAGAGAAGAAGAGAAAAATTTAAAGTGGTGAAAAAATTATTTTATTAATTGTAACAAAAAGTTACAAATTTGGAAGACCTTCTTAATTAAGAGTAGTCCTCCTCTCCAAAAGGAGTTACATAAATTTTTACATCCTAACCCCTCACTCTCTACCCTTATTTATAGTAAACATCAGTGAATGAGAGCCCTTGGATCGAAATCTTATCCAAAAACCATGAATTTTAGCCTTAGATTCGCAACAGAATGACGATGGCATTGATACCAGTATCGATGCTGGCATCGATGCGGGCATTGATGCTGGCATCGATGCCTAGTGTGCTGCAATTGCATTTCGAAGCTTCTTCTTCTTTTATTCTTTGGGTTTGGGCTTCTTTGGCATTTCTTCTTATTTTGGGCTTTCATGCTTGAGTTCTTCATTTAATTAGTAGGCTTTGTAGAGAGAAGAGATATTGGGCTTTTATTTTTGATTAACCTACAATTAAAGATAAAAATAATTGTTAGTGATACATTTCTTCATATAAACTAGATAATGAGGGTATAAAATTTTAATAAAATGTGATTATCACAGGGGGTGTCAATCCAAGTCTTCCCTTCAATGAGTAACTCTTCTCAAAGCTGTGTAACAGATTTGCGAGAGTTATTATCGAGAGAAAGACCGGTTCAACCAGTCACGCATTCATGCTAATGTGAACGATTGATTTCTGCGGTCCTCTCAGGATGCCGGTGCTGCTCACATGCAACCAAGCCATCGGTGTTTGACCGATTAACAAATGTCTCCTCGTCAAGGCCGTACAAGCGACGACGCTCTCACAGAAAGAAGGCTTCGGAGGATGGGTACCTTGGATCCACTTCTAATATGATCGGAGTGAGGAGGTCACCAATCCCCAGCTCTGACGAGTCAGAGGAGGATCAACCCCATGGCTTGAAAGAGGCTTTGAACGGATCTGATGGAATTTTTTGACGTACTCGGATGCGTAAAGGAGTCATACTCCCTGTTAACTACTGAAGACTAGATAGAGGGATGAAGTCTGACGACAAACATTCCGCTATCGTAGAGTCTCAATCCTCTAGCTCCTCTGCAGAACATGAGAGTTCCGCTTATATGGAAGGAGGCCCCGAAGATCTCACAAAGAGACTTGATGAGCAGCAAGCCATGCTCAGATCACAACAAGAAACCATCAATGAACTTCAAAACATGATGGCCCAGTTGGTCGCAGACAAAACTAAATCCCAAAGAGCAAACTCCCCACCTAGACATAAGACTTTCCAAAAGGAAAGGTCATCTTCATCAAAGGGGAAGAAAAAGGTGATTGATAATACTGCTTCCGATCAAGAAATCCACAACACAGGTTCTTCCTCTGAAGAGAAGGTGGAAGCTGAAAATGAGCGAAATCCTCAATCTACTAAGATGGAGGAATTAGAAGCCCGCCTTAATGCCATTGCAAATAGAAGCGAACTCCAAGAGGAGGGGGTTGTTAGGCTATATCCTACCGAATGGGATGTTGCCCCGTATCCTTCAAAGTTCAAGGTCCTGACCTTACAGCCTTTTGACGGCACAGGATCCCCCAATCGTCATATATATTACTTCAAGTCACAAACCGGCAATGTGATAGCAAATGACGCGGTGTTGACTCGTTTGTTCATTGGCACCCTCAAGGGGATTGCCTTTGAATGGTTCATGAAACTACCTGCGAGATCTATCCAGAAGTGGGCAGACCTGGAGAGATTATTTCTGGTCAGATTCTTCAAAGATGACTCATAAGTTTCGGTCCCTTCTCTTCTTGCCACCAAGCAAAGGAAAGGAAACCCATAAAAGTCTTTGTTGAAAGATTTCAAAGCATGGCTCTCCGATGCCCAACGGGTATGATGCAAGCAACTCTGGTTGAAACCTATCGACACAACTTACAGACCGGTCTCTTAGCTCAGATGAGGGTCGCAGAATGCCGTTCATGGAAGCAACTAGTCTCTCAAGGCGAACAAGCTGAGGAAATCGTCGCTAGGGTTAAAGCTGAAGAGGAAGATAAGCAAAGACAACCTGCGCAACGTGGCCAAAATAATGCTCCCCGATCCAAGGGAAAAGATATTCTGGTCACTGAAAATAACACTCGAGCACCACCCGCTAAGCAGGGCAAGGCATCGAGCCAGCCGAGAACATCCAAGCAGTACTCCTTCAAAGAGGGTCATGTGATCACTCTTTTCAAGCTACTTCAGAAGAATAACAAGTTGAAGCTTCCTGAAGTTAAGAAACCTGAAGAAGCAGGAAAGGTGGAAGACCCTAACTATTGCCTATACTATAGAATGCTAGGTCATCTAACGAAGATATGTTATATCTTCAAGGATATCCTACAAGATTTGATTGATGCCGAGGTGCTTAAATTGAGGTCAGAACAGAAGACCGTGTCTACTAACATGATATCGGTCCAATTCGAAGATTTCCCACCTGTTGTAGCTCCGGATGGTGTTGTTCCTATCCCTGAAGGAGAGTTACACATGAGAAACATTGACCTGCATGGTGAAAAGGATAAAGGATTGGTACCCCTTACCACTCCAAAAGGAGAGATAATATGGGTCCATCCTGATCTTCTTGATGACTAGCAGTGGACCGGAGTATCAGGGAAGAAGAAGAGACACAAGGATAAAGCTTCCAATATGATTAGCCCCTCTCCGAATAAGCATGATGCACATCTAGCCCCACTCACTAACTCAAAGGAAGAGAAGAGTGCCCTGGCGGCCGAGCAAGGAGCAAACCCGGGAGCAGGCACTAGGTCAGGGAAGACATACTTTAAGAGGTATGATCAAACTGTCGAAGAAGCAGAAAAGCCACCCGAGGAGGCTGGGGAGTCCATTCCCAAGAAGCCAACTGATAAAGGGAAGCCGAAAGAAGTTTGTTATAATAAGAACCTCCTCCAACCAGAGGCAGGAGGGTCAAGCGCTCCCTTCTGCTTCAATATTATGGCGCAACTAGCTAATATCCCTGCCAGAATCACTCTTTATGAGCTTTTGAAACTCTCCAAGTCCACGAGAAGGGCTCTGATTGAAGCTTTAACGGATACAGAGAGCTTTATTACTCAAGTGCCTGTAATCCCAGAAGCTACCAAAGGATCTTCTTATGCATAATGCTTACAAGCTACAAGGAGTCTGCCTTGCATATCGTTCACCCATGAAGACATGCAAATCAAACACAAGCATGACCGACCCTTATACTACACAAGGTATATCGGGTCTTCAGAGATCAGCCGTGTCCAAGTCGACCCGAGATCCGCCCTCAGTATTATGCCATACAGAGTTATGCGGTTCTTAGGGATTCCTTTGCATCGGCTTAACTCAAGACAACGTACTATCTTCGGCTTCAACTCTAATAACACACGACCCATGGGCAAGATCAAACTCAAATGTCAAATAGGGGATCTCAGATCAGAAGTGACCTGCTACATCATAGATGCGTACACGTCCTACAATCTATTGTTAGGACGACCTTAGATTCATGCAAATCGTATTGTCCCGTCTACCCTCCATCAAGTGATGAAATATGTCTATGATAAGGGAGAAGTCAGAACCTTGATAGCCTAGGGACAACCATTCAAGGGTGTGGAAAACTACCACACTGATTCAGTTTTCTACCTGGACTCCCAAGAAGCGGAGCAGCTAAAAGAAGATTTTGATAGCGGTAACGAAGCAGACGATGAACCCGAGCCTGAACCTGAGGAAGAATGTCTGTGGGAATTAGATTTAAATGTAATGAGCCAAAATGAGCTCAACAACAATGATGTATCCAGTGAGGGCGAGTGGTACTTTAATGAAGATTTTAACTTGGCTTACTTGTCTGATATATCCTCTGATGCAGGTGCAAGAACAAATCCGTGGCATGCATTGTATGCCGAAGCATCGCTTATCCTGCTGCTCAAATCATCTTTCACTACATTCGAAGAAATGGAAGACGCCAAGAGAGCCATCTTCATAGTCCCAATCAAGAAGAGTGGCCAAAGGCCAATCTATTTTGGGAAAGTCAACCCTATGCCACCTGATCATGGAAGTTCAGAGGAAGACCTCAGAATTCCACAATTCCATCATTATGGATCCAAGTCCCTCAATCTGATGAAGAAAATGAGTTATGACTTTAATAACCCGAAAGGTTTAAACTTCGGGAAAGGAAGATGAGTACTAATTCGGTCTTTCACTCCAGAAGGAAAACCCCCTGATTATTATCATAAAACTAGGAGAGTTAGGCTACATTTCAATGCCCCCCTCTTCAAAAAATGAATGTCTATGTCAGGACCACTCATCTGGAACATCATCATAGGACTCAGACGTTAGCATTTGTGCAGTCTTTAAGGGCTTGTCTGTGAATATGACCTCATCTAGTCATCCAGACGAAGACGAAGAGGATAACGAGGAGTTGATTAAATCGACCGGCGATCCTTAGATCAAACGCCTTAACATTTTATGGAATATGCATTTCGAGCAACGTGAGCCACCCACGGAAGATAAGGTGATCCAGATAAACATGGGAAATGAAACCGATCCCAAGCCTATTTTTATAAGTGAAAGCTTATCACCATCCGAGAAAGAGGACCTTATATCTCTCATCCGAGAATATATAGATGTCTTCACCTGGAACTATGAAGACATGCCTAGTCTTGACCCAAAAGTAGCCGTGCATCATCTCAACATTAATCCGGATGCGAAACCCGTTAAACAACAACAATGTTGGTTCCGTCCAGAGATCATAGAAGCAATTGAATCGGAAGTTAAAAAGCTTATCGATTCAGGCTTAGTCAGAGAGGAACAACACCTTGACGGGGTCACTAACATTATCCCCGTAACCAAGAAAAATAGGAAAGTCATGATTTGCATCGACTTCCGTGACTTAAATGCCGCATGTCTGAAGGATGAGTTTCCCCTTCCCATCAAGGACGTCATGATTGACAATACCTATGGGTATGAGAGAATGTCTTTCATGGATGGATTCTCAGGATATAATCAGATCAAAATGCACCCTGAAGATGAAAGCACACAGCTTTCAGAACACCACTGGGGGTGTAGTGTTATACAGTAATGTCGTTTGGACTGAAGAATGCTGGTGCAACCTATCAGCATGCCATGAGCACGATCTTCCATGAACATCTTCGTACAAAGTTAGAGTGCTACGTAGATGACATTGTAGTGAAGAGCCAGAAGAAAGGCGACCATCTCTCAAACTTGAGGATGATGTTTGACATCATGCGAGTACATCAACTGAAGATGAACCCCACCAAATCTTTCCTAGGGATATCCAGCGGTAAATTTCTTAGGTTCATAGTCACCTCTAAAGGTATTTCCCATGATCCAGAAAAGGTTCGGGCTATCCAAGAGATGCAGTCTCTGAAGAATATCAAGGAACTCAAAGGCCTACAGGGCAGATTGGCTTACATCTGGAGATTCATATCAAACCTCTCAGGACGCTGCCATCCCTTCACCAAGTTAATGAAGAAAGGTGTCTCCTTTGTTTGGGATGGAGACTGCCAAAATGCATTTGAAGAGATCAAGCAATATCTCACTCAACTGCCCGTTCAAGTGGCCCCGGTGATAGGAAAACCATTCCTATTATATGTGAGGGCCATGGAACATTCTCTTGGAGCTTTATTAGCTCAGAACAATGATGAGGGCCATGAGCAGGTAATCTACTACCTTAGTAGAACCATGATTGGAGCTGAACATCGGTACAATCCGGTGGAAAAAGAATGCATTGCCTTGGTTTTCACCATTTAGAAAATACGGCATTACTTAGTTGGACAAACTATTCATGTTATCTCCAAAGTGAACCCTTTGAGAGTTCTCATGACGAAACCTTCTTTGCTAAATTTCCGCCTTGCAAAATGGGCAATATTTCTATCACAGTATTCAATGCAGTTCATGCCTCAAAAGGTTGTTAAAGGCCAAGCCCTGGCAGATTTCTTAGCTAACCATCCGGTGCCTGATTCTTCTAGATTATATGAAGACTTACCAGACGAAGTTGCAGAGGCTTTGTTGGTACCTTGGTGCTGGAAAGGGGGCCAAAGAGGAGAAAGCTTGCTGACTCAAGAACTCATTCGTCCTTGAGCTTTGACTTACTGACTTGGTTCCTTAAAACCTTATGTAACTCAAGAAGTCATGCAAGTATGGAAATTGTTCTTCGACGGCGCATCTAGAGCAAGTCCTGATGGAGGAATCACAGCCTGTGTGGGGGTTGTGCTCGTATCCCCAACTGGCCAGGTGATCCCAAGAGGATTTTCCTTAATCGAGCCATGCACCAACAATGTAGCAGAGTACAATGCTTTGCTACTAGGAATGCAGTTGGCCGAGGAGCTCAACATCTAATACCTTGAAGCCTACGGTGATTCTCAACTCATCGTAAATCAAGTCCGAGGAGAATAAGAAGTGCGTAATGAGCAGGGGAAGAACTGCTTTTTTAGGGAAAAAGAAGCTGGCTTGTCAGAATGTATTGAACGTCTTTCGCGAGGACTTCTTTCATTCGTTCATTTCTCTACTTGCTCGATGGAAGTGGGTGAAAATAGAAGCGTAGATCCCTTCCTTCTTCAACGCTGCCCGACCTTTATTGTTCGTTCGCTCTTGACGGCGCTAAAGTTAGCTCAAAATTTTGAGGGCTTCTTTATCGGACACATTCCTCGGGCCCGTAATGCCTATGCAGATGCCTTAGCTTCGCTAGCAACTTCACTGACATTGCCACCAAAAGCAGAAACAAAGATACTCGTGGCAGGCCATGATTTGTATCACCCCAAGTTCCCTATAGGAAATCGCTCAGATGAGGCAACAACAGAGATCGTTTGTGAAGCTTCTACAAGTCTTGAACAAAGAGATTGGCGATTCCCATTCATCGATTATGTCTTGCACGGCATACTACCTGATGATTCTAAAGAAGCGGCCGCCATCAAATGGAAGGCACTTTGATTCTATTATGATGTGGTATCTCGAACTTTGTATCAATAATCTCATGATGGAGTTTTACTTTGCTGCCTTTCCAGAAAAGAGGCACAAGAAGCCCTCAAGGAAGCTCATGACAAAATGTGTGGAGCTCATCAATCCGGAGCTAAACTAGGGGATCGACTCCACAGGCTCGGCTATTACTGGCCTAAAATGATCGTTGACGCCGTCAATTATGCTAAAAGATGTCACACGTGCCAGGTCCACGGTGATTTCATTCATCAAGCACCAGGGAATCTGCATCCGACATCTCCATCTTGGTCATTCGGGATGTGGGGAATGGATATTGTTGGACCCGTTTTTCCTCCAACATCCAAAGGGCATTGGTTTATCTTAGTAGTAACCGATTACTTTTCCAATTGGGCAGAAGCAGTTCCTTTGAAAGAAGTCAAGGCTTCGGACGTGGTCAAATTCATTAAACACCATGTTGTCTACCGCTTTGGCGTACCCAGGCGAATAGCTCATGATAATGGAACCCAATTTGTTAGCTACAGTTTTTAGAGGTTCTGCAATAAGTTTAGAATCCAAAGCGTTGCGTCAACAGTATATTATCCGCCAGCTAATGGCCTTGCAGATGCTTTTAACAAGACGATCGTAAAGCTTCTCAAGAAGTTCGTCTCCAAAAGCCGACGTGACTGGGACGAACGACTCGGCAAATGTCTATGAGCCTATCGTACAACAGTGAGGACCCCAACAAAAGCTACTCCCTTCTCTTTGGTGTATGGCTACGAGGCTGTGCTACCATTAGAAATTCAGATCACATCCCTAAGAGTTACCCTTGCGACCGGGATGACAGATGAGGACCGTCATCGACTACGCCTTCAAGAACTAGAAGCGTTGGATGATAAGTGACTTCATGCTCAACAACAGATCGAGTTATACTAAGCCCGAATCTCCAAAGCCTACAATAAAAAGGTCAAAGAAAGGATCTTTAAGAGAGGCGATCTTGTCTTAGTAGTCAGACGACCTATGGTCATGACGCACAAGACGAAAGGGAAGTTCAACCCCATACGGGATGGACCCTTCGTGGTAGAGTCAGTCTACTCGAATGGAGCCTACCGTCTCATCAATCAAAAAGGTGATAGGCTCATGATACCAATCAACGGGAAATTTCTTAAGAAATATTACCCGTAGAGAATCATAGGCCCCCCTTTTTTTTCTTCCCCCCAGCTGAGTCTAAAAAAAGAAACTGAACTCACTTAGACTGGGGGTTGGTTGCTTGGAATCCACTGGATTAAGAGTAACAAAATCTTTCACGTCGTCAAGTTAATATTACACTTTTGATGATCATCATCCCTATGGAGTATAACTTCAGTCTGTTTTATATTTAATATGACAATCTTCTCTGGTGACAAAATTTCTGTCATGTTAACACTACACCTCTGACAATTAACTTATCAATCCTCTCTAATAGGATGATAGGTCCACAAAATTATTCAAAACACAATAAAATTCCTGTCATGTTAACACTACACCTCTGACAATCAGCTTATCAATCATCTCCAATAGGATGATAGGTTCACAAAGTTGTTCAAATTATAACAAAATTCCTGTTATGTTAACACTACACCTCTGACAGTCAACTTATTAATCCTCTCCAATAGGATGGTAGGTCCTTAAAATTATTCAAATTGCAATCTTCCTTAACGAGACGCTAAGTCTTCAAAATCTTGTTCAAATCATAAGTACAAACCCGTCAAGTTAACATCACACCTCTGACGACCAAACCAGTTTATCGACTCTCTTCAATAGAGCAATAGGTCCATAAAATACTGTTAGGTTAACATCACACCTCCAATAGTCAGACCCCCAATGAACTTGTTAGGTCTATTTCGAAAAGAAATAGCAAGTCTTCATTGTAGAATCCCCAGCGGATTGAAGATTTTCTGGAGTTATCCTAGTGATAATGAAAAAAATTTCTGAATTTCACTCTAAGTAAAAATTCATACCAAGTTAATACTACACATTTGGCACTTCCAACTTTCTTTTAGTGTTTCAGATGAAAACATAACACAGGAAGAAACGGCGGCAAAGTCTATGTATTCAATATCATAGAACTAAGCCTAAGAGAGTTTATTCTTTTAGCACAACATTACATGTGGAACGAACTTAGATAATCTACATGCTAGCCCGACTCAAACGGGAGTCGTTAAAGGCTTATCAAATCCGTTGATGGCTGAGGGCTTGCCAAAAATCCAATTGTATGCAGAATCATGAAAATCATTTTGGGATCCAAAGTATTCTGAAAATTCATTCCAGTGAACCGCGAACTTTCGAAAACTTTGGAGAGGGTTCTGTAAGCTGTCTAAAAATCACTGCAGATAGCTGATCTCTACAGATTCAATAGATGATGAAAGATACAATCTGACATCCTTCACATCAACAAGCGAAAGTTACAATATGACGGCCTCCGCAAACAGTCAATGAAAGTTACAATGTAAAGACTTTCACAGCAACGTGTTAGAGTTGCAAATTGACGACTCTCACATTCCACAAAGGCCAAGTGTAAAGATCACAAAATGACAATCTTCATAGAAGTCAAAGGAAAGAGATTAAAATTAACGATCTCTATAAATCCAAACACGGAGATCACCAAACGCGGAGGTCACCAGACACGGAGTTCGTCCCAAGCCTAGACACGGAGGTCGCCAGACGTAGAGGTCACCAGATGCGAAGTTCATCCCAAGCCCAGACGCGGAGGTCGCTAGACGCAGAGGTCGTCAGACGCAGAGGTCGCCAGACGCAGAGGTCATGTGACGCCCCTGGGTTCACACACGGCTGCAGTCCGAGGTGAAACCATGGATGTCAAACCTGCCATGCACCACACCGTGCAGTAACACGTTTCACCATCGCAATCACTATCTCTCTAGTGGAGTCAACATCAGGTGTAGGTACAAAGCAAGTGAAAAGTGAATCAACAATACTAGATGAAATGATAGAACACAATACATCTCATCAACGATATAAACTGTAGTACATAGTCAAAGTCTGAAATGAAATAAACTGGAGTTCTTACAAGTCTCAAAATACAGCAAGTCTGAGTAAAGGAAATTAAGGCAACACAGCCTTTACAACTCTAGAATAAACTCTCAAATGTCTGACAACACTACAGTGGAGCCCACAGAAAATAATACATAGATAAAGTAATGCTGAACACTAAAGTAGTCCGCTATCAACCTACGGCTCCCCGTGCTCCTGGCTCGTGACCTGAAAAGGGGGAGGGACAACGAGCGTCAAAGCGCTAGCGAGCAACATCACAACCAACCCCAAGGGATAGGGCTCGTTGTATATGAAAATACAGTAATGTATAATAGCATTAAATCATTATACAATCAGGTATGAGTCTTAGTACTTAGGGAAATACAACACGAGCATAGGTACGTCGAGCGAAATAATCCAAACAAGGAAACCCTCATGTATATACCTTGTATCTCAAATTGTAGATCCCTAAACACCAAGCCCGGAGTCTAATACATGAACAATAAAGGAAAGATAACAATCCCATTTCTATTAATAAACACATCTATGCCAAAATCTCGTAGTCAAAAATAAGTGTTATGCACAGTTAATGCCACTATCATGTCCAACTACATAAAAATGTCATACTCAAATACCCAAAAGTATATGGTGCTCAAGGTTTAGCAAAAATTGCCCAACACGGGGTCTTTAGTCGCTTATAGTCCAACACGAGGACTTTCATCGCTTATAGTCCAACACGAGGACTGTAGTCGCTTATAGTCCAACACGAGGACTTTAGTCGCTTAGAGTCCAACACGAGGACTTTGTACGAACCATGGAGTTACCACTAGTAACGAAATGTCTATTTAACTCTTACACATATCTTGTTGTACAAATTTTAACTTTGTATCAGGAAAGAGTCATCTCACATGTATCACACATGAGTTCAATCTATATGAGTGTATACAACATGCAATTAAACAGAAACACGAAGAAAACAGGAAAATCTCGGATGAGTCGACTCATGCTCACTAATGAGTCGACTCAAGCCTCATGGGTCGACTCGTGACCAATAACGAGTCGACTGAACAGAAGGTAAATAGCAACAGGATACAACTTCGTGAGTCGACTCATGATTTTTATGAGTCGACTCATAGCTCGTGGGTCGACTCGTATATCGACGAGTCGACTCAACAGAAGCAAAAAGGAAACATCATAACACTTCGTGAGTCGACTCATGACAGGTCATGAGTCGACTCAACCTGATGAGTCGACTCATGATGAGTCGTGAGTCGACTCACGGGCTGAAATTTGCATATAATGAACTGGAATTTGATCTAAACGTTCCCCATCTTGATTCTTCTGATATACAACATATTCAACCTTCAATTTTACCCTATTATACAGTAAGAAAAACATATCTATCATGGGAAACGATCTCTTATAGATTAGATCTAACATTTAGCCCTAAACATGAATGAAAAACATTAAACCAAAATAAATACTCATGTTTTTATCCTTTAAACAAAATTCCAGATCTGGGTTTTCATTAAAAACTGGTTGGTGGGGATTTAAAATCTTAAACACATGATTTCTAGCATTCACCCTACCAAAAGCATTGATTTATACTTGAAAATAAGGCTTAGGCTCAATAAAACTCATTAAAAACATTTATCAATAAGTAAAAACATAGGGAAGGGTTTGGGTGAGATGCTACTCGCCTCAAATGTGAAGAATAGCAATCCCCTTCGCTGAAATCCAAGATAAAAGCTGAAATCCCCCTTGAAACGCCCCCAAGATCACCAAGAACGAGTTAGGGTTTGAAGGAGAGGAAGAGGGGTTAGGGTTCTTGGGAGTTCAGATGAAGAATGAGTGTTTTTCGGGTGGGAGAAGTATATATGAGCCCATAAAAACCCGACCCGAAACCCAGCAAACCCGACCCGAAACCACCCAGAAAATCGTCGATGAGTCGACTCATGATATGTCATGAGTCGACTCATGACTCATGGGTCGACTCATAAATTATGAGTCGACTCAGCAGAAAGAAAATGGGAACAGGACTCGATATCATGAGTCGACTTATGACAAGCGCAAGTCGACTCAACCTGATCAGTCGACTCATGACATGTTATGAGTCGACTCATGAACAAAAATCTGCATACATTGATTCTTTTGCACACGATATGCAAACTCACAACTCATCCTCATACCTGAGGCATATACACATGCTCATAAGCTCAAATATCATTTCCCATGCATGACCATGCCACAAAGATATTTATAATATATATTAATTATCTTTGTTCACTCATATTCACACTTGAAAGTTGTTAAAATCAACGGGGTCTTACAGGTCACTAGACGTAGAGTTTGTCCCAAGCCCAGACGCGAATGTCGTCAGACGCCGACATCACCGGACACAGAGGTCGCCAGACTCAGAGGTTACCAGACGCGGAGTTCGTCCCAAGCTCAGACACGGAGGTCATCAAACGCGAAGGTCATCAGACGCAGAGTTCACCCGTGTTTTTCTCTCCAGAACACGACCCTTACGTTTTTGATGCTGGAACACTTTTCAAAACTATCCCATCAAGGTATGGGCATAGTTAAGGGCCTGTTATGGGGTACCTTACTCCATGATAACCCTATAAATAGGGTTAGATCTCTAGCAAGCAGGAGGCAAGGAAAAAAGGAGGAGAAAAGGGGGATCAAAAGAGAGAAGAAAGAGAATGAGAGAGGCTTCTTGGAGAGGATTCTTGGAACTTTCTTGGAGCTTTCTTGGAGCTTTTTGGCTTGCTCTTTAAACCCATTTAGGTTAGTTTTCTTAAGTTTTATTTTCTCTCTAAAATCAACCCTTCTTCGGGATTTAAATTCGGCTAGAGTTTCTCAACTCTCTAACAGAGAGTTTCTAACTTGTTCAAACAAGTTTCTTTCAAACTCACCTAGAGTTCTTAACTCTCTTACAGAGAGTTTCTCAACTATCCTAGCAAGTCCCCCAAACTCGTGTAGAGTTCCGAACTTGTCTTGTAAGTTCTTAACACTCTCACAGAGAATTCTCAAAACTCGGCTAGAGTTATAAAGTTGCCTCACAAGTTCTCTCAAGGCGTCATGTCAAGGAGAGAAGACCAACACCCCATGAAGTTGAAGTGCTCGGATCGTCAACAGGATACAAGATTCAAACTCCCATCGCCACAAAGAAAGAACCCAATTTTAAACAAAGGGAGGGTTTCATCCTTCCCTCTTTTAAAAATCGGGGAACCGATAAAGAAAACTATAGTTTCTTTTTCTATGTTAGTTAGAGAGAAATTATATTGAGAGAATTGTGATCATTCTTTTTCTAAGTCAGTTAGAGAGAATAATATAGATTCAATTCTCGAGTTTCTCGTAATTTCCCGTGCGTACACTCCTACTTCACCAAAGAAGTATTCGCATGAAGTACTGAAATTGACCAAGCGAAATCAGTAGCTCTTCTTGAGATTAAGACCAAGCCTAATCTCAAGGAACAGACGGGGAAAAATACGGGTTCAGATCTTTCAAAAGCCTTCCTCTTTATGCTGAAGTTCGCTGGGATCTGACTTGCTTTCGCTGTAAATTCGTGCTCCTTGACTCTTCAATCCAGCAACACCTCGTCCTCTTGATAATAAATCACCCCCCCCCCTAAAAGGAGGCCCTCATTTCATATTTATAGGTCTCAAAATCGGTTAATTTGGATGAGAATGGGAGATTTATCTTTATCTTCAGTTAATAACGGCCTACACACGTTTATGGATGATATCCATATAGTTAAGATACTCTGGAACGAACAAATCCTGAGAACACATTCAAATATATTTTGGACTATACAAACTATGCTAACATCTTTTATTACATCCATAAAATGATTACACAAGTTTTTAGAACTTGATTTGAGCTAAAATGGCAAAAACAACATATTTGAAAAACATGTATTTTAGCACTTTTGAATATTTCTGAGTTTTCACAAATGGCAAGAGCAAATTCAAAAATTCATTTTCCAACATGTTCATAATCATGGTTATAAACTTTTTTGAAAGTTTTATATTTTTTGGAATTTATTTACTATTTTTAAAAGGAGTTTAAAATTTATTTTTAAAAAATTGTTTCAGGCTGATAATCTATTATCAGTCGACGGATCAGTCGACTGATGACATCAGTCGACTGATAAGTCAACTGAAGAATGTGCCTGCAATCTTCAAAAGTTTCTGTTTTGTTTTGGTCGACTGACCAGACGACTGATATGGTCATCAGTCGACTGATAAGGTCGTCAGTCAACTGATGAGCTGAAAAATACCTACAACGGTCAGCTCATCAGTCAACTGATGAAACCCGTCAGTCGACTGACAGCCCAACGACTAGTTTTTCCAGCCTTTTATTTTTTGTCTTTTTGCGGGATTTGTTTGGGTTTTGTGCCTTGGTTTTTATTCCTATATAAACCCCTATTGTTCTCATCAGAATTAAGTTTTGGAAAAGGGTTTTTAACAAGAGTTTTAAGTATTTAAAAGTTTGTTTCTCAAAGTTTAAGTTTGGTATTTGAGTTTACAAAGAGGAGGCTTGCATTTTCAATGAGGAATTCGTCCTCAATCTTCATCAACCTCTTTGTGTTTATGGAGAAGTTTTTCTAACTCTATTCTCTAGCAATTCGTTTTTGTTTTTCCTATTATCATTTATTGCTAGTTTGTTAATTGAGTTAGATTTTTTATACTCATTTTATCACACACACCCTATTTAAGCTTGTAGCTTTTCATACATCATATATTGAGTTGTGGGTTTGTGATTTGTGAGATTGAGCTTACATTGAGTTCTCTTCCAATTAGAGAATATTTTATTATAATTGTGCTTAATTGTGAGTTACACGTTGTATCGCACTTGTACACCGAGAGGTGTGTGTAGTGAGAGACGGGGTTGTCCCAAGAGGAGTGGTGTCGGTAGTAATGCCTAGAAGTAGGTCGTAATTCCGAGTACTTGAGGGAAACACGGGCTATAGACCAACACTTAGAGGGTATAGAGTGTGATTGCAACTGTGTGTTGTAAAGTTTTTGGTGAACTAGAAAACTAAATTGTAAGGTGTAAACGTTGTTCGGGTGAGTATAGAAAACCCGGTTGTGATAGTAGATTTCTCCCCGGGAGTGGGGAGCGGAGACGTAAGACGGAAGGTCCGAACTCCGTGATCATATTATTGTGTTTGGAGTGTTCTTTGTTTCCACTAGTTGTTTACACTATTGTTTCTTGTTTGTTTCCTCTTATGTTTATATCCTTGCATATATCTTATTGAATATCATCTTTGTTAGGATATATTTGTTAATTAATTTTAATCGGTATTAATATCTAATATGATTAGTAATAACCCTATTCACCCCCCTCTAGGGTACTTTTACGAACTCACATGCTATGTGATTAATGCAGAGACTTCCTATAATTTATTGTTTGGTCGACCTTGGATCCACGGTAATATTATAGTCCCTTCTACCCTCCATCAGTATCTCAAATACGTAGACACTAATAACGAGCTTAAGACGGTGGTCGCGGATAAACAACCGTTCAAGGGATTGGAAAACTATTTTACCGATTCTCTTATTTACGGTGCTGAATCAGATACTGAACAATCAGCCTAAAGTACGAACAATAGAGAAGAAGCTGATACCAAAGCTGGGGTTGATTACGACGATTGTTTTGTACTTAATAGCATTATACCCATTGTAATCAGTCTTGGTGATGGAGAATCATCGGATAGTAGTTGTAATTGGCAACTTTCCAAAGAAGTAATAATAAATAATGATTTAGAGTACTCGTTGTGTCTTGATAACATCATGAAAGGGTTATACGATGACCCTGACTTGTATATACCGCTTCAAACATCTTGTATAATGAAGAAGCATGTTCAAGATTCATTTGGAATGACACTTGTCATCCCTGCAAGGGCAAGGGTGAAAAGGAAATCGTCTATGGTAAAGAGAAGGATGTTTCGGTACTAGACCACTTCTTGAGAGAAAATGACGATGATGATAAACATGCTCCTCATTTATTCAAATACGTCTCAAAAGCGCATAATCTCATGGAAAAATGGGGAAATGATTTCGTAGTTGGAGATGGTCTATGCTTCGATCAAGGTCCCCGGGTTCCAACCATAGCTGCCTACGTGCCAAAGGGTAAACCCAATAACTATTATGGATTCGGAAGAGGGCTAGGTTATGTCTCTTCATCCGAGGATGAATGTTGTTGGTTAATTAATAACCAATTATTCAACCCAAACAGAGACAGATACTCATCCGATTCTTCAGCTTAGGATTCCAATATTAGCATTGGGGAAATGTTCAAGAGTTTAATGTCGAACATAGATACAGCTGATCCTTCAACGATGGAAGATGATGATCAAATGCCAACTTAGGAAGAACCTTGGGTTCATCACCTAAATATGCAGTACGGTGATAGATTTGAACAAAGGGAACCCCCTACCAAGGATCAAGTAATCCAGGTGAATATAGGTGACGAGGATAACCCGAAGCCTATATTCATTAGCTATAACCTTGGGTTCATCACCTAAATATGCAGTCTTCCAATGTTTATTATCATGTTTACAATCATGTCCCAAAGTTTTATATTTTTCTGATTTTATTTTCTATTTTTAAAAGAGGTTTGAAAATCAGATTTTTATTTAAAACAGACACTGTGCATGTCTTGAGTCGACTCATGAACAGTGTTGAGTCGACTCATAAACTGTTGTGTAGTTTACTTTTTGTTCCATATCCGTACCTAAGGGAGTGGGATCGGATCCCTTATCCCCTAAAATTTAGTTTGATTAACTTTACTCCTTTTGATTGCAGGGGTTCACCCACTCAACACTTGATTTATTTCAAGTCTCATCTCGGCATTTCTGTCGAGTCGACTCATAACATCATGAGTCGACCCATCAGGTTTAGTCGACTCATGCTTATTATAAGTCGACTCACAAACTGTGCTGAAAAGTGTGTTTTGTTTTTGCTGAGTCGATCCATGACTTCATGAGTCGACCTATGCATGATGAGTAGACTCATGTTTTTTATGAGTCGACCCATAAGTTGGTTTTTAGCCTGTAACGGCTACTTATGAGTCGACTCATGAACAGTACCGAGTCGACTCATAACACTGTAATGGCTATATTTTCAGACTGTACTGTTTTTGGGTTTTTGGTCTTTTTGTCTTGTTTTCTCTTGGCTTTGGGGTTCCTATAAATACCCCCACATATCCTCAGTTCCAACATAATTAAGGAGAATATTTTAAGAAAGTTTAACAAGGGTTTAAGTTTGTTTTAGTTTTGGTTTTTGGTTTATGAAGAAGTTTTCATAAGTAGAGGAGATCATCTTCATTTGAGCTTCAATCTCCATCTCTCCATCTTGTTGTTTCAGAGAAGAATTTCTAAACTCAATACTAGCTTTATATTAATTATTTTTTATTTATCATTTTTATCAAGCTAGGATTTACATTGAGTTTATGATTGATTTTCTCATTGCTTACACACACAACCATTGAGCTTATTGTATTTGCATACATTATATAATTAGGTTGTGGAGAGCTGTAACAATTAAGAGTGATCTTAATTGAGTTCTCATCTATTAAAAAGAATAACCATTATAGTATTTGGGAGTCTAATTGTGTAGATCACTTTGTAATATATTTGTACACCGAGAGGAGTGTATGGTGAGAGATGGGGTCATCCCAAGACGAGTGCAGTAGGTAGTAATGCCTAGATGTAGGTTGTAATTCTTAATACTTGAGGGAGACACGGGCTAGAGACCAACACTTATGAGGGTGTAAAGTGGGATTACAAGAGTGTGGATTGTAAAGTTTTCGGTTAGCTAGAAAACCAATATTGTGTTGTGTAATCGTTATTCGGGTGAGCGTAGAAAACCCGGTTGTGATAATGGATTTCTCCCCGGGAGTGGAGAGTGGAGACGTAGGACGAAAGGTCTGAACTTCGTGATTATATTGTGTGTTTGTATTGTTTATATTGCCCTATCACAATTGTATCTTTAGTTTAGATTGTTTACCCTTGTGTCAATTTATATATCCTTACATATATTTCATCATATACCTCTTTGCTAGGATATATCTCTTTATTCATATTGCATATTCTTATTCATAACATATTGTATATCTATCTTGCAAAAATAATTAATTAATAAGTTTTAATTGGCATAAAATCAGATTAGATTAGCACTGGACCCTAATCACCCCCTAGGGTCAAACAAAAATATGACACATAAGAAACAGTGGAAAGCTAGAATGATATCACTTTTTAATTCAAAACATTAAGAAGTGATACAAAATTTCGTATAAAAAAGGGCAATACAGAGTTAAGCCCCTGAGCCCATTAAGTTAAAAGATGCAAGCCGGGACTTTATAGCAGAGTGCTTTTCCTCATGAGCGGCTTGTACCATTGTTTTAGCTCTCTTTTTAAGTTCATTCTCGTCTGACATTGTCATAGCAACTTCCTTCTGGGTACTCTCAAGAGCCTGGGCCGCTATGCGGTAAGTAGCATAAGTCTTTACACTTTCAAGAGTGAGCCTTTCCAGGCTTCCCTCTTCTCGACCAAGCTCAGCCTTGTGTCGGGCCAACTCCACTTCTAATCAATCAATTTCTACTCGAGCGGTATTGGAAGCATTCACTGCTTCTTGCCTCTGAGCGCATTGGCTCTTTAAGAATGCATTCTCAAGCTCTTTCTCAGCTAGGCTCATTTGTAGGACTTCATACTTGTGTACTGCTTCGGCATGGAAATCAACGAAGGTTGATGTAATCTGAGTAGTAAGATCAGCACAATGCAATTCTTCCAAAGCTTTTAAGTCCTCTTCCAAGCGAGAGATACTATCTGAGCAGCGATGAAGCCATTGAACATTGTCCATATATCTGATACCGCTTAGATAGTTCAATAATATTGACTTGAAAGAATCGAATGAAGCTCGTCCAGCACTGACTTCTTCATTTGTCATCGTCATCATATTCTCCAACTACTCCATAAGAACTTTAAGCACGGAGTAATTGACCACCGAGCTTAGAGAAGCAGTAGGAGATGTCATTGGGCCCCCGAAGTCGTAGAGATCGGTATAAGAACGGTTAGTGATGATGGAAAAAGAAATCAGAGAAGGCACTATGACATCTAATTGTGAAGGACTTGAGGGGAGGGCTAAGAGCACTCCCACTTGAGCTGAGCTTGGTGTACTCTCAATCCCCACAGGTTTGAGAGAAATCGTTAACGGAGGCGATTTCTCTTGTAGAGGAGTTGTCACCATCTGTGCCTACTCTGATAAAGGATTAGCCACTATCGGTGCTTGCTCCGGGAGAGAAGTTGTTATTGCTTGTTGTTCCATCTGTGCCAGATCTGGTAAAAGGGTGGCCACTATCGGTGCTTGCTCTGGGAGAGAAGTTGTTATTGCTTGTTGTTCCATCTGTGCCTGCTCTGGTAAAAGGTTGGCCACTATCGGTGCTTGCTTCGGGAGAGAAGTTGTTATTGCTTGTTGTTCCATCTGTGCCTCCTCTGGTAAAGGGGTGGCCACTATCGGTGCTTTCTCCAGGAAAGAAGTTGTTATTGCTTGTTGTTCAGGAGGGGAAGTCACGTCAGTGGCCTCGTGAGTCGGGGATCCTATATATGAAAGCAGTTAGTATGCAAAACGAAAACACCAGAAAGTTCGGAGTGGACAATGCTTACCAATGGGAGAAGAAGGAATGTAGGGCGACGCCTTGTTAGAAGAGAATTATGGTGGGATATCCTAATCACCAAGATCATCATCTTCACGGCCATTATCATCATCACCGCCATCATGTGAAGAGTTATCATAGTCCACTTCCTCCTCATCATCTGTAGCTGAAGGTCTTGAGAAACTCATGACTGCGGCTGGCTTAGTCATGATGCCTATTGTCGGGTTAGGAATTGTATCCCTTATAGGTAGCAATAATGCTAAAGTGGCAGGAGATTGATTTTCATCAAGTCTTTCATGTTCGACCACTAATGGTACATCTACAGGAGGCCTAACCCCTTCAGACTGAGTTGTTGTAGGCATTACCTCTGTGGTTGGAGGAACGACACCTGAAGCTTGACCTGGAGCTGTTGAAGCAACTGGGTCATTTATGGGGAAAGATTATCCTGAGCAAGCGACTCCGTCTCACCCTCTTCCTCATCCAAAGGGTGATGGGAAGAAGATTCACTTGATAAAACAGGACCCATGGAACGGAGTCCAGTGCGACGGGGAAGGCTTGTAGTGGCAGGTTCTTTTCTTTCATCTCTCTTAGCGGACTTGAAAGTATCCGCCATTAATCTCTCCCCCCGTTGAGGAGAAGACCCCACTATCAACCTTCGACAGGTCCGTCTATCGTACTCACCAACTTCATCCGAGGTGAGAACCCTTTTTCTAGTGGCTCTTGTTTTGGGAGTTGCAGCTGCTCGAAGTTCCTCAATTTGAGTTTCTTCAGTTGTTTGACCCTCTTCCCCCTTAGTGGTCACCTCTTCATAATCCAAGTACTCGCCTTTGCCACTTAGACAAGACATCCTAGATCCCCTCTTGGAAGCATACATTTTTCTAATCTCTATTAGACCAGATAAGTTTAACCTATACTCGGACATCTGTGAAGCAGCAGGTGCCAATTACAGAAGCCCATAGAGGTAAAAGATTTGGACATATTGTACAGGAATTTGAATGTTGCCCCGGTACAACCTGCTACTGAGTAGTAACAAGCCCTAGCTCCTTCGTAGAGATTACCGACACCGACGAGTTAAGCTCAGGGATTCCCAACATATAATTGGTCATACCTGAATTGTCAAGCAAACCTATATGGTTAGTACGGCTCAATTATACACTTCTCTCCCTGAGATAGAGAAGGTAGCCCGACCTGATGTTGAGTAGCCAACGGAAGACACCATTATTCAATAAGGTAAAGCCGTTAGGATACTTCACATCTTGAAATACTATACCATATCCTCCGCCTTCAAAGTCGGGGAAGCAACGAACAATGTAGTAGTTAACATCTTTTGACAAAATTTGACAAACCTTAACCATGTATGTCCCTTCCCAAGTGGCTGCTTCTAACCGTTGTACAAATGGAATGAACACGTCGCCCTGGGAAGAGCGAGCACTCATCAATGAAGGACAGTGAGAAATGTACCATGTCATAAGATAGGTGTACGACGTTGACACGCGAGGTTTGGGAGTTATAAATTGCTTCATTTCTTCGCTACCTGTCTCTTTAACTTGGATGAAATACAGAACTAGCTCACGCAAACCATGTTGCAAACAACTTATCATTGCGAAAAGCAGGTTTAAAGGTACCCCATAAGCTAAAAGGACAGTTGAGCATACTACCTCGATGGTAAGAGCATCTACGGGCCTGGAGGGACTACGCAACATTTTAACCACAACATGAGGAACCCTGCCAACAAGGCCATATCCGATATAGGGATTGATGCTTGGTGATGGAAACTCTCAAATTCAGTCTGAGCTGAGAAAATATCCTCTCTTCCCTCATTAACATAATAAGCAGTAGCATTATTGATCTGGACTTAGATGTCTTCCGGAGTGCACATAGCTAGACAAGATACATCAGCAGCTTTGTGGGTCAAATTTTGAAACAAATATTCTGCCCACGACAACTGTTTTACACCACTTGCTCTTGTTCCTATCAATTGGGTACAGATCTAAAAATGACACATCACTTCCCAGAGGGTGTCATAGATTTCAAAGCTAGCTTTTCTCAAAAGGTTAAGCTCTGCTGCTCCTGGAACAAATTCCTCATATAGTAGATCCTGAAAGGAAGACCAGAGATGTCATGCATCTCATGAATAGAAAATCCTAATTCTCTAACTGGAGTGAAGAAAGTACAAATTTCTGGATTATACCGTTCTAATATGGTAAAAAAAGTTGTAATGGTTCTAAGCAATTCCATGTCTAGTAGCCATTACAGGATAACCAAGTCCAGATCTGGTCAACGACACTTCCAATTCATTCAAGATAAACTTTGTCATTCGGGTCCACCATCCTGCTCTTATAGAATGTACCCAACCAGGAGACCTAAATACTTGTGAAGGGAATTCGCCATTCACCGCTATAAATCTTTGGATGAAGGTGTTAGCCGGACTAGTTACTTCACTAATGGGGTATTCTCTAGAAAACAGGCATGAGGCTAGAGCTGACACGTGTCTGTTGTAACCTACTGTGTGGATGTTATGAAAAGTTAAAGCACCAATTGCAACTCCGTCCTGCTCCTTGATAAGATCCCAATGCATGTACCTCAGAACGGAAGCACATTAATAGTATGATAGAAGGAACATCCTCTCTATGTTGGGTAGAAAGAGATGGCGATCTCCCATCTTCTTTAACCATTTATAGTCCCTGTCATACATGATATTCCTCTCAATTTCAATGGAGTATCCAAATAGAAATCCTGGTTTATTAAACTGTTTGCGATCTGTGTTTTCAAACCTAGAATCTGTAACCAGAATTCTAAGATTTGCTAGAGAGGCTTGAGTAATGGTATACGCGCACTCCTTATTAGTGTCTTTGAAGAGGGGAAGTTCATGGCGGAGGTTGAACGTCATGTTATAGTCCATGCCACCTTCATACCCAAAATGATGATGAAATAAAAGAGGCTCATCGGTATAGCGCACTGCAAAAGATGATTTGTTAGCACAGAACCAAAAAAGATAAAAAAAAGACTTAAGTTAAACGTAGAGTTCAAACCTGCATTTCAAAAAAAATCAAACGCCGAGTTCAAACCTGCGTTTCAAAAAATCAAACGCCAGGTTCAACCATGTGTTTTAAAAAGTCAAATGCAGAGTTCAACCCTACATTTCAAAAAAAATCAAACGTAGAGTTCAACCTTGAGTTTCAAAAATTAAACGGAGAATTCAAACTTTGTGCTACAACATCAGAACGAGTCAAATGACATCGACAATTATGAAATTTGGCACTCACCACCGACGAGAGGAACTTACGGCGACAGTGCACTCGCCTGTGCTGCGGTGATGCCGACAGTCGAAGCCGGCAATGGTTTCTGAGCTACGACAATGGTTATTTTTTCTTCCGAGGAAGTCTTCTATTTGGGCGCCATGGAAGTCGACAACTGGAGAAGATGAATAGTGATCGGAGGAGAAATCAAATGAAAATTTTTCATTAAATCTCTAGGAAGATGAAAGAGTTGAATGACTCTTGATTTGACCCTAGCGGTCTATTTATAGACAGCTGTGAGCTGTCAAATCGGGACAAGATTTTAGGCAAAAATCTCTCCCAAAAAATGAATTTTGCGTTCGTGTTGGTTGAACTTCTAAATGCAAAGTTCACCCTGCGCCTTGAATCCTAGATGCGGGGTTTGTTTGTGTGTTTTTGGCCTCTCAACACAAGCCTTTCTGTAATCATCTTCAGATACTCAGAGAAGCTAGTAATGGCCATCAAGGTGACAAAAGTCGAGAAGAAATTGATTTTACAATAAAAAGCTATGCAGCCTCTTGGATGAGTACAGACAGGTAATGCTGATACTATCGAGCTCGACCAGTCCCGCAACTCATCCTTCCAAATGGCTTAATATTCCAACCAACAAGAATATTATTAAAATCATTACTCCAGTTTAGCTTATCAATAAAGGAGACAAAATGGGTTCCTGTGAGGCTGCCCTCCTAGCCAAACTTGGGGTAAGGTTCTTCTCATACGAGCTTGTGGTTCTCTCTATCTATGACAATGGATCTGTCTTCAGCCCATAGGTGCTCAATCTCACTAAGGATGACCTTGTTAACAAGTTTGCAGCTGGTGTTTCTATGGTTGCTTCGTTGTCACTAGCTCTTTCTTATCTAACTCTTGCAGCTGCGCCTTGGGTGCTCATCAATACCTATAAGAATCTTTTTGCTGGTGTTGTTGACATTGTATATATCTTTATACAAGTTGAAGGAGTATCTCAAGGATCCAAGCAAATTCATTGTTGATATTGCCCCTGTTGTATTAGCTGAGAATGTTATTATTCCTGCTGCCAAAGAAAAGAAAAAAGTCGATCCTACTGATGAATCTAACAATGATGACTTGGGCTTTAGCTTGTTTGACTAAGTTCATTGTCATCAAGACACAAAAGTTATCTTATTTGGTTTAAGAAGATCAGAACTACCTTAACTACTTCTACGCGTTCATTGGAAGTATGAGTTCAATCATTACCAAAGGAGATCTCAAGGAAATTAGCAAAGAAGTTGATAAATACAGGAAGCATAACTTCAACATACAACAAATTTCTACAATTGAATTCATGATATCTTCAAAATAGATATGGTGAACCGTCATTCGACGATAGATCTCAAATTAATTTGGAGATCAAAAGTATTTCAAAAATTTGTTCCAGTCAACGGCGAACTTTCGAAAACTTTGGAGGGAGTTCTGTAGGCTATCTAATAATTACTACAGCTAGTTGATCCTTATTAAACACTAATGTTTGGGTGGAAAGTTGATTTCATTGAAGAGTTCATTACAACTTCAAACATTTATAACAAACTCAAGAAAATAGTCTTGTTTTATAAGACTTTTAATCAATAATTACAACTTTCTTTGAAACTATACACAATAGATGCTTATCGCATATTGCTTGTGCGGGATCGTTGTTGGTGCCAGGGTTTATCTGTGGATCGCCTACGGATCAGATCCGATTAGAAAAAATTAATAATCAATGCTCTTACTTCACGAAGAAAGTAATCGTAGTAGTGGTAATCTCGATCAAGCGAGATTACGGCTCTTCTCGAGATTAAGACCAAGTTTAAATCCGGAGGAATAGGGGGAAAACAAGTCTCAGATCTCTCGAACTCTTACTTTTTTATTGAGAAACTTTGCTAAGATTTATTAACTCTCTGAAATTCATGTTCCACTCTCCAATTTGACAGCACTTCGCCCTCTCTTTTCCAGATTCCTAAAAATGAGCCCCCAAGCCTGTATTTATAGGTTTCGGTTAGGGGGTTTTTGGATAAGAACGATGGATTCAGCCTTATCTTCAGTTAAAAACCATATAAGTATATTTAGAGATAATATTTAGGCAGTTAGAAACCTCTAGAACAGAAAAAATCTCGTAAGATCCCGTCAAAACCGCTAAAACGTGTCTTCGGATCAAATCCGCGCGCCACCATCTAGTGGCTCGGCCCTGGCCGAGCCACTGGCCTTGGCCGAGTCTAATTTGGTACGATTTGGCCACTAGTGGCTATTCTGGCTTTTTGGTTTTTTTTGACTTGTTGCGTTGTTTACGCATATTTCAACGTTTCGCTGATTGGTACGCTACCTCAATTTGCTTTGTGTGTTTCATGAATGTACGGATCGCTTGACGGTGGTCGACGGGCTTGCATGCCACTTGGTTCGCCATTCCGGTGGCCGATGAGTACGCGGGCCACTTGGAACTGGCTGATGAGTGTGCGGGCTAATTTGAGGTAGCCGGTGAGCACACGGGATGCTTGGTTCGTTGTTTCGGTGGCTGGTGAAGACGCGGGTCAATCAGATAAATCTTCTCGACTTAGATGATGATGTTTAATGTCTCTCCTTCGCCTCGAGCGGTATACGGGAACCTATAGGTATTTTTAGATGCCGACAGATACCCTCTCCAAAATGTTTCAGCCGCATTCTTTTATAGAGGAGTCTGAAATGCTTTGGATGTGATAGGCCCTCACCTTCAGTCGGTGTCAAAGGATCTATAACTAGCTTTAGTTCTTGACATCTCCACCTTTTTGTCTATTCAGTATTTTGTCGAATAGCTAAAATTCTTCCGGTGTTGCGTTTATCGTCTGACCGTTTTCAAAATCTCGAATTGAAACTAATGTATTGGTTTCTGAACTTAGCTCGTATCGTTAGGTCGACGTTGGACTGATTACCTTTAGTCAGGAATTCATATCTCTTGAACTAGGATTGATTCAATTCTTGTTTTAGTGGGAACTGTTGAAGTATCGATCTACATGTTGACCGGCGTAGATTTTCGTCGTGACATGTCAACTAGCATTGACCTAGGGTTATGCGTTGACCGGCATTGACTTTCATCGCAACACGTTGACCGGTGTTGGAACAAGGAGGACCAATTTACACACGTATACTCCTAGGAGTTTTGGGATTCAGTTTAACCTCGTGTACCCATCGGAGGTTGCCGGGTTATCCTTAAGAATATTACGCGTAATTCTCCAGGAACTTTCCATCAAAAGTGGGAAACAGTTTAGACTCATATACCCATTGAAGTATTTATACGAGTATCGAATACGTTGAAAAACACTAAAAATGGATCAAAAAATGTATGTGAAGTGCCCCTGAAGCCCTTCATGCATGCAAGCCAGCGTTTCACGGATCGCACGCGTGCGAGCCAGTCAATGAAGCTTGTCCTGGTCCGGTTCAACCCGGTTTTGGTAGGTTTAAGCTGATTTGGGTTAGTTCAAGCCGGTTCATGGGCGGTTCATGGGATTTATAAAATCCCGATTTCTCCTCTCCTTCTTCCTTCTTTTTTTTGGTTTCAACAAGCCCCCCCCCCCCCCCCCCCTCAAGTTCTATTCTCCGTTGACTTCTTCTTCCCCAAGGATTTTTACCCATTCCTCCTCTTAAACCTCTAATTCTTTCCTCTTCAAAGCCCTCAACTTCCTCAAACCTTCAAGCAAGGCAATCTAGGGTTTGGGTTTGGAGAATTCTCATCTCTAATTCGAGCTTCATCTTTGACATTCTTCTCAACAAGGCTTCCTCTTTGTTGGTTCCCCGAAGCTTGGTAAGAGTCCCTCTCTCACATAGTTTCAATTTGTTCTCTTCTTTTGAATTCTTGATTTTCCAAAACCCTAGCTTCTTTATTTGGAAGAAAACTCAAATGTGAGCTTTGAGCTCTAGAATGGTGGCCGAACCCATAATTGGGGGTTTGACTTGATTTTGGATGCCTCCACTCTTTAATTTTATGCAAATTTCGATTTCATGTATACGTGGCCGAAATTTTGTTGAAGGTTAATTGGACTTGATTTTGGGTTGTAGTGAAATAGTCCCTTATTTGAAAATTGACATGGCCGACCCCTTGTATGCATGAATCTTTACTGTAGGAATTTTTGTGTCGAGCCTTTGGATGATAAACGAGAACTGAAACTTAATTTTATTGCCTTTGGTCTAGTATGCGGAGTTTGAATTCCTTCGAGGCATTTGGTTGAGGAGTGGGTTTTTTGTTGTGTGCATAGACAAGGGTTGGTGTCATGTTCCCGTTGCTCAAATATGAGTGTGCACATCACATTCTCACTTTGGATGAACTTGTGAACTCGTGCGATAGCCGAAACCATTGATCTTTTTTTTTGCTTGGCTTCAATTGATGATTGGACTTATTTGCTGGCTTGATTTGAATACCAGAGCCTACCCGTCCGCTTGAAGCTTTTGATTTGGCTTGATTTGAACATAGCCCAGAGCTATTATCTTAATTTTAAGTACTCATAAAAACTCCATATCCCAATTCTTATATTTGTAGGTTTAATTTGATTTTTAATCGAAGAATCCAATTTTATAGAATTTCTGTTAAATATCGTAATTTCCTTTTGATTATTGGATTATTGCCTCTCACTTCTCGACATACCTAAACCACCGATTCTCTTTACAGATATGCCATGTCGCTAAAGGGATCACGTGTCACAAGGGGTCACTCTACCACTCAGTCACCTGAGCCAAAGACTTTTTCTTGCATAGGTAACTTTTATCGCCTTAGCTTGTAAATTTGACATTAGTATATCCCATTGCATATTGCATTCCCGTTTTGTTCTCCTTGGTGAGGCAATTAGGAAGAGCCGTCATCCTCCTTCGTGAGGGTGGACGCTTCACATCAGCGTTTTGCTTGGTCAAAATGCGCCTTAATCAATTTAGAGCGAGTTCCAGCCGCCTTATACTCCGAAGGACGGGTATGTTGTCATGTTACTCATATGACAACGTACGTCGTGCTTCGTGTGTATAATACAGTCTAATTCGTCTCACCTAATTAACAAGCATCTTTTCCTTTTTTGCTTAGAAACCCATATGGGCATATTATATATTATATCCATGTTTTGTTCTCCTTGGTGAGACAATTGGGAAGAGCCGACATCCTCCTTCGTGGGGATGAACGCTTAAAAGATATGTCTTGCTTGGTTAAGACGTGTCTCGAGGCAATAAGGGGTGCTTTCATATTGTATTGTGTTACGTAGGACTAGGGATATTGTCGCATTGCTTGTGTGATAATGTACCTCGTCTCGCGTATACGTGATACCATTGAAATCGTCTCGCCAATTACAGGGCTGTGACTCTATCTTAATGATTCGTGAGATGAGTTCAACATCTGCATAAATAAAAAAGAAAATCTCATAATTGCATTTTGTAAATGCGTATTATTTGTTTCAGTCGAATTTCCTTCAAAGGCAATCAATGTTAATGCGGTGGAAGGCCACTGTAGCGAGACTTATGCTTCTACTAGAGATTCCATGATCATCCCGACTATTCCCTAATTTGCTCTGGGTGGACCTGAAGAACTCCCTCGGCTGGTACGTAAGGGAGATCGTCGTACTTTACGATAGCTGATCACCAACGTACCTATGGTCGAGGATCTCAATTCTACTCACCCCCTAAAGAAACCAGATTATTTATTCGGTGACTCTTTTGAGGACCCGATTACTGTACCCCTCAAAGCTGAGCAATGGTTGCATAAGGATGACGGGGTCTCTGTATATCCCTCCTAGTCCTTGTTATCGCTCATTGATTAAATTACGATGGCAAACAGTTAAATAGGAGATGTCATGGGACTTGACGGAGGAACGTGAACGCATCCATTACGGATACATCATACATTAATCCGTTCCTGGTTCAAGTTACAGAAGTCGTGTCACCGGATTGCATCCCGGTGTATTAGGATTGAATGACCCGCTGTGAGGTGAACTGTGCACAATTGCTAACACTTTGAAGAATCGCCTCATGAGACTGGGGCGAGAGATGTCTGCCACTAATCACAGGTGTTATGGTTGGGTCCATTCCTCAGATAAACTTTGGTGGTCTCACCTGACCGCCTATGTCCTTGCTTGATGGGGCGAAGGATTGAAGGCCAGCGGTCTATACGCGGCTGTTCGGGCCACTATGTATGGATTGACAACCAGCATTCCTCATTTTCTTGTATTGTTAGAGCTCTACAATCCCGACACAAATACATTTCTGACGAAACACGGAGAACTAGGCTCGGCTCTTCATTAGATGAATAAGGTTTCGGGATTACCGATAGGAAATATGGTATACCAGGAGTATTTCCCTTCGAATCGGGAGTTACATCATTTGAAGTCAATTACCCTAAATTGCTATGACACCTTGTGGGATCTCACCTGCCATTACCATGTAGCCTTGGCCGGTGCCGAACCGTTATCGAAGAAGACCAAACCGCAAATCAGGTTGAAGAAATTTGTAGATTATTTATTTAGGAATCTAGAAAGCAGTTCTGGTGAAGCGATCTGTGAGTTGAGGCCACTAACTCCGTCAGAGATTAACAAGTTAATCAATAAATCCAACGCCTAGTCCTACACTACCGCTGGTATCGAGGATGATTTCCCCACCGGGACCAAATTTCAAACCTTCTTATGGCATGCGATGAAGCCTATTCAACCGATGACTTTGTTGGCTGGTTATCTCGCCATCTGGTTGAAGAAATACATGGTCCCATATCAATCTATGGATGCTCTACCTGTAGAAGTACTTTACCCAGCTGTTCAACTTGCTCACTAGAAAAGTCTTTCACTTCTCCCGACGATGGTTGCCGACATCCACCGAGGTCTTCGCCAAGTAATTAATACTTTCACACAGCAAGGAAGCAAAACCATCAACTCAAATTCTAACGGCAAAGGTGGAGTTGCCTTACACGTATCTGATGACATGGTTTGTTCTTCATCGCTCTGACATGATGTTTGCGCTAAGTGCTGCGGACCAATCTATTCCCCTGCTACAGCTGATAGAAGATTGTAAATGGAAAGGACGGGGATTCATGGAAATAAAAAGATGGCTGCAGGACCATAAATGCTAGGTTTTCCCTACATGCTTCCCTCGGTTTTCGGGCCGATATGATGATTCATTGGTTGATGTGGAGAGGCCTGGTACGGGTCGGACCTGCCTTGACGTCGGGTGCTTTGATTGGCTAGTAAACATTAGGCCAGGTTATCTGATTTTTCGTGTGAAGAATCATTGTTACATAGAACTGTATCTACTGTGTAGGTTTGCACAATAACTCGGGTATGATCAGATATATATCGGGAACCCAAATCCAGAACTTCGGACTTGCGGCGGTTTGGTAGACGGTGCTTGGGCATGGCTGTAGAGTATTACAGGTTGTACCAGCACAAGATTTAGTCTTTCGGTTGCTGAACGCCAATTAGAGATGACCTTCTTATGTTGTCGTTGGTTATTAGCGGCTAATGAATCTGTCCCGATGAAGCCGATTGTAGAGCTGACGGTCGAGGTAGCAGATCGGATTACTTCCCGAATGGTTTATGAGGCCGAGTACCAGAAGAGAAGAGGAAAAGAACCCGCTGATCCTTCTGGTAATAGAGAACAAGGGGAGGATACCTTTCTTTCTGGAGAAGAAGGGTAAGATGCAAATGTTGCTAGTGGTGAAGGTGAAGTAGCGGACAGCGATGAAGAGGAACTCAGCACAGGTTTGTCAGAGTCCTTTTTTGAAGAGCTGTTGGATATGGCAATCGCCGATTGAATTTGCCAACTCAAGGCTCGAAAAAGGTGGAAAGCTTTACCCACTTATCCTCACAAAATGTTTGTTGAAATTTCAGGTGTCAGTTCTGAGGTAGGAGAAGAAGTGAGAAGTCATCGTATTACCCGCCCTTGCTCTCGGACCGTGGCCCAGATTAATCCGATAATTGAACCACGCATTGAATCTACGCTGAGTAGGCCTACGGATCCTGACTAGGCGCGACCTATTAAGCACCAGAAGATGACTTTCAGATGACGTGTTGCATCGTCAGTTCCCAACATAGAACCACTCGGCGACACACCTATCGTTAGGGAAGGTAACGCTTCACTTCTTTGCCATCTTTTGATTCCTTCCCCCGTTAGATTTTAGACTTAGCGAATTTGCATTTTAGGAGAGCATGACCAGAGTGAGGCTGTTTATGATCCTCCTTCTCCTAATTTTGATTCGTTCCAAGAGCCTAACCCCTCGCAGCCAGTACGCGAAGCTACTCTCGATGAGCCCGATGATGCTGCAGTAGGTATGACTATCGAAACCAGCGGAGGTGCCAGGGTAGGATTTGGTTCGTCCATGATAGTCTTTAACCCAGGTAGATCTAACACCGATAGTACATCTTTCGAATGGCAATTTCAGGAATTGACCGATTCAGAATCCGCGCCTCCGTTAATTATTTCTCTGCTTTTGGCTCTTTTAGAAAAACTCCAAGAAATGGGCATTAATGCTAAGATTGCGGAACCTGTTGCCGCTAATGAATGTAAGTCCAGTTCTTATTTGTTGTGGATTCTCAGTTTCTCTTCCCGTGTCTTAAAACTCAAACTCTTCCATAGGTATTCCTATGGAGAATTCAGATAATGAGGATCCCTTTCATGATACCACCTTTGAGGTGTCGGACGATCGTTCATCTGATCCAGTACCAGACCCTTTGGTATCTGACGATTGGCTATTCAATGATATGTTGTTGGAACAAACTCATCATGAGGCCGCCGAAGCGTCCACCGAGCCTGGTTCCTCTGTAGGTATAAATTTTATCCCTTTACGACAGTTATTTCTTTTTTGGATTTACTTAACTGTAGGGGAGTTTTACTTGTAGGACCAGTCATTGAGACTGATGCAACCACCACAGTTGAGATGTCTGACGCTCCTAAGGGTCTTGATTTCCCACGAATAGTCAGAGCGATCGTACAAGCTCAGTCGTCAATTGTTCCGACTCATCTCACACTCTCAACGACTGAAATGACTATCACTAGCCAGGGACTAATCCGGTTGAACAAATCGTCGGACCAACTGATGAAGTTGATACATTGATAGCTGCCTCCCTTGTAGTGCCTCTACCAATTCATGAGGCTGGGCAGATAGAACCAAGTGCTGAAAATCTAGCTGAGAGAACTTCTGTTGGTATTAGCATGCTCCACCCAAAACTTGGAGATATTCGAGTTAATATTCAGAAGTATTTGACTCCTACTTTTCCTTGCAATGATTTCGTTTCAACTTCCTGATCTTGTCAAAGTGCTGTTACTAGATGACGATCCAAATCAGATTGTCCTCTGTATGTAAGTTAGTACCTTTTTCACTTTTGTGGACAAGATGATTGACAAACTCCTCCATAGTGGGGTCTCTTTCCGTCAATTTAGGCCACTTCTTAATCTTAAATTGGTTCCAATAGAGAAAATTGGATTGCCGCACTTAGCCAAAGCTATTGCTGATGATCTGAACCGTCTGGAATGTGATTTTTAAAAACTTCAAGAGTTTCGAGATACAGGTGTTCCCTTATACATAGCTGCTCAGATGGAATCCCGGCTACAAACGTAGCACGACGCCCATGCATTAGTTGAATCTGAGGTCCAAACACACCAAAGTAAAGTGGATAAGATGAAAGTCGTCCTTACTGACAAGTTACAAACTCTGGACAATATCAAGTCTTCCCTTGCGTCAAGTGTTGGCAAGATAGCACAACTTAAACAAGAGCTTCAAGTGGAAGAAGAGGCTTGGGAATTTTAGAAGTGGCAAGGGTTAATGAAGAATGCAGTCGAGAGATGGTGTCCAGGGAGTTAGAACTCTCGGAACAAGAGCTAACCAAGGCGAAAGAAGAGGTTGCGAAGATGTTAGTTGCTAACGAAGAGTCTATGAAGGCTGTATTGCAGAGCATGCTCGAGCAAGCTTATGAGGAGGAGTTGTCTAAGTTAGAGCAACAAGTCTGTAGTCACAAGATCAATGTAGATTGACTGTAACCCTTGTATCTACCAACTCAATTTTCATTAATAGAAAATATTTCCTTTTCGTTCATTATATCCCTTTATTTTTTATTTTTTTATTATGATGTCTCATTCTGTTTGGAATAATCAACCATAACAATTATAGGATTTTTGGTAAACCCTCAGCCATCAACGAATTTGATACGCCTTTACCGATTACCGTTTTAATCGGGCTAGCATGCAGATTGTTTAAATCCGTTCTGCATGTAACTTTGTACTAAAAGAGTTAACATTTTTGGTGCTACGATATTGAATATGTAGACTTCATCTTTCTCATGAGAGTAGACTATCCTGTAATGCGTGTTAGGCGTTGACTTACCCCTTCTTAGGCTTCGGGATAAAATTTCGCAAACTCGGATTCTGGTGTCTTTTTCAATCGGTGAAACACTAAACCGGTGACGTGTGTTAGACGTAGACTTAGGATTTTTGGTAAACCCTCAGCCATCAACCGATTTGACGTGTCTTTACCGATTACCGTTTGAATTGAGCTAGCATGTGAATTATTAAAACTCATTTCACATGTGACGTTGTGCTAAGAGAGTTAATTCTCTTAGACTTGGTGCTATGATTTCGAATACATAGACTTTGTCTTTGTCATGAGAATAGACTACCTGATAATGCGTATTAGGCGTTGACTTATCTCTAATTAGGGATCAAATAAAATCCCCTGTATATAAAGTGCACGGATTTAAAGTTGAGAATTGTGTCTTTTGTGGGGATAAAGACAAACCCGATGATGGAGAGGAAGAATTTTATATTCTATCCCCAGGTCTTTTTTAAGGTAAAGACAAACCCAAAACGGGAGAGGAAGAATTTTATATTCTATCTCCCAAAACTAAAGAGGAAGAATTTTATATTCTATCTCCAGTTATAAAGAAAACTTAAAGTGGGATCTCCACTTCAAGAATCTAAAGAGTGAAACTAAGAGTGGGATCTCCACTCTGAGAATCGAGAAGATTTAAGCAATCCTAACTTTTATAGCATTGGTTGCTCGACCTGAAAAAATAATTCCTCGTTTATCGAGGTGAAATTCTGATGTTGGCCCTAACTTTTATAGGTTTGTCCGAATAGGAAAAGGTAGAAATCTTTTGTTTATCGAAATGGACAATCTGACCTTAGTTCTAACTATCTGCAGGTTTGACCAAGTGAGGTTGGGGGCAATCCTAACTTTTATAGGTTTGATTGCTCAAATTGAAAGTGGGCCTCTCGTTCATGGAAGGAATCGAGAGGGGAATCTGACTTTGGCCCTAACTTTTATAAGTTTGACCAAGAAAGCAGTGGGAGTGGAATACAAATAGCGGTGACAATTCTAACTTGTACTGGCTGCTCGATAGAGGATTTCGATGTTAAACGATCAGAACTTAACATGCCAAGTTTGAATATTGCCGAAGATTGGCGGATAGAAATTTTGAATGTCGTGTTAGTATTTTAACAATGTGAGTGTTAAGTGTACCAACACGGTGAGAGTTTGAACAGATTTAACTGATAGGAATTTTGGTGGACCTACCGTCAAGTAATTTGATCAATAGGGGATTTTGTGGTGGAAGATTATGAATTGTCAAACACCAGTGGGGTCTTATGAGGAAAGATTGATTCATCAAAATGATAGAATCTCATCATAGCAAAAGTATTCATGAGGGTTGATGAATTCTATATCAACAATAAGAAACGTTCCAACTTTGAAGACATTCAGAGTCCAAGTGTGGATTTCTTATTTATCATTTTTGTAGTAACTGGGTTATCCCTAAGAATACCACACGTAGTATTCTACAGGGAACTTTCCAATACATGGGTTATCCTGAATGTACTAAGGGTAGTACTTTTTTAGGAACTTATCGTTTATCGGCATCATAAGCTGGGCGCCTTCCTTAGTAATAAGGCGATATGCGCTGTTTGAATAGACTATCTCTACCACAAATGGTCCTTCCCATTTGGGTTCGAACTTGCCTTTTTTCTTAGAATTAAGGATCATTGGTCGTCGGACAGCTAAGACCAAGTCCCCTTCTTTAAAACTCCACTGTCGAACCTATTTGTCAAAAGCTCGGGAAATTCTGGATTGGTAAAATTCAATGTGTTGTTGGGCTTCCAAACACTTTTCATCGAGCATCTCGAGTCCTTTAAGACATTTCTGATGTCGCTCTTCGGTCATCATCTCCATTGCAAGAGCGATCCAAAGAGATGGAATTTTGATTTCCAATGAAAGAATTGCTTCACATCTGTACACCAGAGAATACGGGGTTGCTCCAGCAAGCGTGCAAACTGTGGTACGATAGGCACATAGGGCTTCACCGAATTTATCATCCCAATCACGTTTTTTAGTCTTCACGAGTTTCGACAAAAGTTTTATGATAGTCTTGTTAAAGGCTTCATCCAATCCGTTCACTGTGGGATAGTAAGCTGTTGACGAGATGTCTTGAATTTTAAATTTCTCACAAAATTTGATGAAGGCATTACTGACAAACTGAGGACCATTGTCATGTATGATTTGCCTTAGGACACTATACCAGTAGATAATATGATGCTTGATGAATGCCATGACGTTGCTCATCTTAACTTCTCTAAGCAGAATCGCTTCAGGCCATTTGGAGAAGTATCGGTAATTGCTAGGGTGAATTGGTCGTATTTGACCGACGGGGGAAAAATAGGACCAACAACGTCCATTCTCCAAGTCTCAAAAGACCATGATGTAGTCGAAGGGTGTAGATGCTCCTGGGGTTGGTGCATATAATTCGCGTGCACTTGACACGCATGACACTTCTGGGCATACGCGACTGCGTCTTTGATCATGGTGGGCCAAAAATATCTCATCCTTCTGATGCGGTCATAAAGTTTGGGGCCAGGTTGGTGTACGCCACAAACCCTTCGTGCATCTCCCTAAGGACTTCTTCTGCCTCTTTAGTCGATAGGCAACATAGTAGTAAACCATCATACCCCCAATGATATAACATACGACTCTCTGTTTTATAGTAGAATCTTAGTGCTCTCCATCGGATTGAGTTTCTTTCCTTTACGTCTTTCGGTAAAATCCCATGCAGGACATAATCGATAATAGGGAAACGCCAATCTCGGGACTCGAACTCAACTTGGGTTGAATGCGCCTCTTTAATATCCTCTTCTCCGTCGTCTACATCATAGATTAGTACGAAGAGCTGGTGAGTTCTTACCGTAACGAACTGTTCCGTTTCGGGAGGCTGTGCCAGAGATACTGCTAACACTGCTAATGCATTTGCGTAGGCGTTCTGTAGACATGGAATGTACTCAATGAAGAATCCTTCCAACGATTCTGTCATCTCAACGGCCATCTTACGATATGGTATCAAATCCTGATTTTTGACCTCATATTCTCCTTGAAATTGTTTAACTACCAGTTGAGAATCACTGAAAGCTTCAAGATACTCGACACCCAGCTCTTTAGCAAAACTGAGTCCAATAAGCAGCGCGTTATACTCGGCTACGTTGTTTGAGCATGGCTCGATCAGTGAGTAGGCTCGAGGCATTACATGTTTTCCAGGGGAAACTAAGACAACTCCAACTCTAGAGGAGATCTTAGAACATCCAGGAGTACTTGCTACGTTAGTTGCTCGAGAAGCACCGTCAAAGTACAAACGCCACACCTGTTGATGGGAAGTTACGTTGGCTTCATAGGTTTCATCTGACAGATCGTCGTATACCTCGGCGGTATCTATAGGTTGGTTAGCCGCTAGGAGATCACAAATAACTTATCCTTTGACCGACTTCTGTTATTTAAAGTGTAGGTCGTATTGAGACAGAAGCAGGGCCCGTTTTTCTAACCGCTAATTCATAAAAACCGGCTGCGTCATGAACACTAGGACCAGGTTAATATTAGAAATGACATAAATAGTCTGTCCAACCAAGTAATGTCGCATCTTTTGAATTGAAAACACTAAGGCTAGACACTCCTTCTCAATCATTGGATACCGAGATTTGGTGCCTACCAGGGTTCGGCTCAGGTAATATACAGCCTGTTCATGACCGTTATCATCGTCTTGTACAAGTAATGCACTTAACGAGTGGCTCGTCGCCTTGAGATAAATCAAGAACGGTTTGCCCAATTTCGGTGCAATGAGCACAAGGGGTTTCGAGAGATATTCTTTAATATTCTCGAACGTTTTTTGACAAGCGTCATCCCATATGAATGATACGCCCTTCTTTGTGAGTCTGAAGAATGGTTGGTACTTTCCTAAAAGATTCAAAATGAACCGATGGATATATTCCAACCGTCCTTGTAACCCCCTGAGTTCTTTAAGTTTTCTCGGGGGGTTGTGATTTATTAATTGCCTTCACCTTATCGGGGTCAATGTGGATACCTTGGTGGTGACAACAAATCTAAGGAATTTGCCACTGGATATTCCGAGGAAAGATTTGGTAGGATTCATCTTCAACTGATGAGTCTGCATTAGGTCAAACATTGTCTTCAAGTCTTTGATGTGATCATTCTTGTCACAGCTTTTCATGACTAGATCATCCACGTAGCATTCGACAGTCTTCCGTAGATGCTCCTGGAAAATCTTTGATATGGCTCTCGATATGTGGCACCTGCATTCTTTAGCCCGAAGGGCATAACCATGTAGCAGAAAACACCAAGGAGTATTCTGAATACAGTATGCTTTTCGTCATCTTGATGCATCTTTATCTGATTATAACTAGGAAATCCATCCATGAAGGATATTCTCTCGAATCCGCACGTGTTGTCAATGATAACATCCGTGATGGGAAGAGAGAAATCGTCTTTCGGGTAGGCAACGTTCAGATCTCCAAAGTCGATACAAATTCTAATTTTCTCATTCTTCTTAAGGACCGAGACGATGTTGGAAAGCCATTCAGGATGTTGTTCCTCCCTGATGAAACCCAAGTCAATAAGCTTTTTAACTTCGGACTCGATCGCTTCCATGATTTGCGAACAAAACCGTCTTTGTTGTTGTTTGACAGGTTTGACATCCGGTTTAATGTTGAGGCGGTGCATTGCCACATTTGGATTGAGTCCTAGCATATCCTCATAGTTCTAGGTGAAAACATCGATGTACTCTCTAATGAGGGTGATCAATTCTTCTTTCTCACTTGGCAGGAGGCTGTCGCTAATGAATATTGGTTTCGGGTTATCCTCGTCACCCATATTCACCTGGATTACCTGATCCTCGGTAGGGGGTTCCCTTTGTTCAAACCTATTGCCGTACTACATGTCCAGGTGGTGAACCCAAGGGTCTTCCCAAGTTAGCATTTGATCATCTTCCTCAATTGTAGCGGGGTCGATCGTAGTCATGTTTGACATTAGTCTTTTAAACATTTCTCTAAGACTGGCGTCAGAATCCTAGGCTAAAGAATCGGAAGAATATTCGTCTTTACCCTTATTAGCTATTTGATTGATGACTTGCTAGCATCACTCGTCGTCGGATGAGAAGACATAGCCTAAACCTCTTCTATAGCTATAATAATTATTTGGTTTTCCTTTTGGTACATAGGCCATACGAGGGGGAACTCGTGGATCTCGACCAAAACAAAGACCTTCACCGAGTGTAAGGTCATATCTGTATTTTTCCATGAGGTTACATGCTTTTGAACCATATCTAAATAAATGAGGAGCAGGTTTATTATCATCGTCCTCTTCCGCCAAGAAGTGGTCTGGTATCGAAACCTTCTTCCCTTTACCATAAACGACTTCTTTTTCACATTTTACCTTCTAGGAATGACAAGTGTCATTCCGAACAAGTCTTGAACATGTTTCTTCATCATGCAAAATTATTGAAGTGGCATATACAAGTCAGGGTCATCACACAACCCCTTTATGATGTCATCAAGACACAAAGAATACTCTAAATCATTGTTTATTGCTACTTCTTCGGTAAGTTACCAATTACAACTATTATCCGATGACTCTCCATCGTCAAGATCGATTACAATAGGTACAATGTTGTTAAGTACAAAACCACTATCGTAATCAAACCCAGCTTTGGTATCAGCTTTTTCTCCGCTGTCTGTACCTTAGGCCGATGGTTCAGTATGGATTCAGCACCGTAAAGAAGGGAGTCAGTAAAATAATTTTTCAACCCTTTAAATGGTTGCTTATCTGCGACCATCGTCTTGACTTAATTATTGGTGTCCACATATTTGAGACATTAATAGAGGGTAGAAGGGACTATAACGTTACCGTGAATCCATGGTCGACCCAACAGTAAGTTATAAGATGTCTCTGCGTCGATCACATAACATGTGCCTTCTAACTTTAGATCTCCAATCTGACACTTTACTCGAATTTTACCCAATGGTCTGGATCCACTAGTATTGAATCCATAGATCATAGTGCCCATAGAGACCAGCTTACTAGCCGGTATTCCAAGACTGTACATCAGTCGAAGGGGCATAATACTAATAGCAGAACACGAATCGACTTGGATCTGGTTAACAACGCTAGAGCCAATGTGTCAGGTGAAATACAAAGGCTGGTCATGTTTTGAGTTTTTTGTTTGCATGTCCTCCTTGGTGAATTAAATGTAGGGAAAATGGTGTGTCGCGAGGCTACAGTGTTGGACTGATGGCTCTAGCTCTTTAGGGGACAGTTTGATCTGAGTTAGGAAAACATCCGAATTGGCCAAGGCTTCATGTAGTGCCTCCCTTGTGTCTTTTGAAAGACGCAATAGCTCATATAAAGTCAATCTAGTCAGTATATTAGCTAATTGTGTCATGATATCGAAGCGATGCAGAGTATTTGAAATTCTCGGTTTATCTCTTCGAATAGGTTGATTGAATCGAGAGTGCTTCGGGTTCTGAACCTCTTAGTATAAGGGTTCTTTCTCCTTTTGTTTTTGTTGAGCCTTCTCAACAGGTGTAGGGGGAGTTATGGCTATTCTCATTGCAGCTAGTGTTTTAGAAGAAATGGTTTTGGTCACCCCGTGCTCGTCTAATTGATCGGACGCATTTGGATATTTGAAGTAGTATTCGGTTCCAATTCTAGTAGCAAAGACTTCTTGCTCATCTTCAGAGAGTGGGAAGGTAGGAATTCTTTTATTATTTCCTTCTGGAATGACCGAGGCTCCGTAACAGGACTTTCCTTTGCTTTTTGATTTCTTCTTGGATAACGATCCGACCCACTGTTCATCATTGATCAGATCAGGATGGACCTAGAGAATCTCGTCATTTGGGGCTGTGTGTGGCACAAGTCCTTTCTAGCATTGTTTGTGAGAATCGTCGTTGACGGTCTTCACCGCAACGTTCATTATGGGTTCAAGCTGAAACCAATTCAAAGGAACAGATCCGAAGCTGATTGACACTGTGTTTGCACCCATCTTCTTCTCTTTAGATGGTTTCATAGTGATGACCCCAACATCAATCAAAGCTTGGATTTTGTCTTTGAGGGTGTAACACGACTTGGTAAGGTAGTGGACCGCTCTATAGAATGCGTAGTACTTCGGGTCATTAACCATTTTAGCGTCTTCTTGATCTTGGATCGAAGGAAACTTGATCTTGTTGTTCTCTATGAGGTATTTGAAAATTCCAGGGACTTCATCTTCTTTAAACGAGTAAACCTTTGGGAATTTTGGTTCCGAGGTCTTCTGTTTTTGAGGTCGTTGTTGCCACTGCGATTGCTGAGGTGCCTTTTGCTGCTGTTGTTACAATTATGGTTGTGCTTGTAGCTCGAATGTTTGGTTCACATCCATTGTGTTTGCTTGTGCCTTTCCCTTACCCCGGGGAACAAAATTCTGCTGCGGGATATTTATTCACCGTCTGACCCCTTTCGGCCTTCTTCCTTTTGAGGAAGCGTTCGGCTCGTTCTCTTCGCACCTTCAAATCCTTCCAAGTCTTGGATGGAGTCATTCCAATGGCTTCGAGGATATTCAGAGAAAGATTGTTGTGACAAGTTTCAAGGATAAAATCTTCGCTGACTGGGTCTCGGCAATCATCGTTTTGTTCTGGAATCGTTTGACGAAGTTCTCGACTAACTAACCGTTCTTCTGTTTCTCATCAAATAATGTTCTGATTGAAACCTCGGTGTTGTCATTAAAGAAATTTGTGAGAAACATGTCCTCAATGTCATCCTAACTGCTGATACTCCCCAGCTTAAGACGGCGGTACCAATCGAATGCTACCTCGCGAAGGGTACTGACGAATGCTTGTACCATCAAAGGCTCATTGTCAGAGATTATTCCCAAATGATATTTGAAGTATATTAAATGTTGAGTGGGGGAATCCTTTCCGTCGAACGGCGTGAAGTTGATCAAATTAAACTTTGTCGGGTATAGGATTGATTCCCACTCTCTCGGGTATGAACACGGTATTCCAGATTTCTTTACTTCTTGAGCACTCATCAACACATTGATTTTGCTCTCTAAGTCCTTCATCTTCTTATCCTCGCTCGTATCTTTCTTTGATCGATCCTGAGGAGAAGTGACGTAGTCATCCTTCGTATTGTTATCATCCGAGGGACCACCCCTAGCATTGTTATCAATGGGAGGGGTATCCATGTTGGCATTCTCGTCTGCTTCCCGATCACTATCAACTTGGTTGGTATTATTGCAATGGTTGGACTCTCCTAGTTGATTTGTCAGTATCGTGATTTGTTGGCTGTGCATTATCCTCATCTCCTGTATAGCCATTTACATTTCAAATTTGAAATTCTCTTTCTGCTAGGTTAGAGCGTCCTCAAGAATCTTAGTCATTTGCTCTGTGTTGATCATAAATGACTCATAGGATTGTCCCACACTAGATGTTGTATCATCGGAAGACATCGCAGAACAAGCGTCTGACTTTCGTCATCTGAGGGTAGTCTCTTTTGCATTCTTTGGTAATCCTTTTGTCTAATGGTTCTCAATTACAATTGGGTCATACGTTGGGATAGTGCTGAAAACTGGTCTGGACTAAAGTGTCGCGTTGACCTTCCTTTACCGGTCATGTTGATGGACACTTCTGAAAATTCATTGTCTTGAGCGGCTGATTTCTTCCTACGGAAACGCCTTGGCTTGGAGTTGGATGTTCCAATAGAGATCCTTTCAAACACTGAAACTCTCTATGGGATTCTTGGGGCAAGAACATTCTGACAGTACCGCCTTAATAATCTTAGCACACGGACAATGAGAGTCCGCTTCTCGGTTACTCCTTTTTCGAGACTTGTTCGTACCCCCGGCCCGATAGTACAACTCATCGGCCTGATGACCGGAGCAATCCATCGTGTGTTGGCATGACTTCCTAGGTATGATGTTGTTGTCAGACGAGTACGCTTTCCTTTGGGAATTCAACGATTTGTTAGCGTCTTCAGGAGTCACATGTTTGAGGCTATGTTTATGTGAGCGTTGGACCTCAATAGGCCCCTGAACTTCGACACACAATCCAATATGGTCATTTATAGGGATTTTCTCATTATGCGATCTCTTCCACTGCTTAGGAGGATGATTATGACCCCAGCCTGATAAACTGCTTAGGATTCATTTAACGGACCTAAACATTCTATAACCGGGGCTTTGCCTCGATCCGTGTGCGAAGGACCGAGACGATCCGTGATCTTCACCTTAAATTGGGATAAGTCCACGCTGCAATGGGGCTCCACCAGAGGTGCTTGATTTGTCGGGAGAGTAACAGGGGTTGTCGGAGACTTAGACGAGACTGCAGGAGGTGAACTAGGTGAAAAATGAACCGAACCAGTCTGGTTCATGCGTGGACCACCATTTGGTGGCTCAGTTCTGGTCGAGCACCACTTGGTGGCTCGGTTCTGATCGAGCCAGCATATGGTTTTTTTTTATTTTTGACGACTTCGGGCACCTTTCGAGTTGTTTTTGACGCTGTTTTGGACTTTGACCTCTAGACTTGACATAATTTTGGTGGCTTCTTGATAACCTCTTCTTGCTTCAGCTTCTACGCTTCTTGCATGAGAGCCCGCGCATGCGCAAGCAATGCACGGCAATTCTGGATCTACTCTTTGAGGGTTGAACGCGTCCTTTTAATGCGGACCCATTCATTCATCGTTGACTTGGAGGAGGAATTGTCTGCTCGTTGTTGCGGTGCTTGGTGCATTCTGGACTTCAAATCCACTTCATAGCGGATTCCATCAACTGGCTCCAAAGCTTTGGCCAGCTGGCGCGCGAGGCGTTGGCTTCGTCTATGACGTGCTCTCTTTGATAGAGTGGGCACGTAATCAGCAATCAACTCCTTGCTCAAGGGGTTCAGATCTGCGGTTTCGACCTCGTCGGATGCCGGCGGGGCGTTGTGAGCCACATGTGCAGCAGTGGCGAGGAGGTCTTCTTGTTGGACGTCTGAAGCTGAAGTCCAGCGAGCTTTCTTGGAGGCGGCCCTCCTGCACCTGTGAGGAGAGGTGGATCTGGAGGAGGAGGACAAGTACTCCTCGTACTTATGCTGGTCGAATTCGTACTCGACCTCTTCTTCAACCGGGATGAGGATCTGAGGTTACGACACATCAGCCATCGTAGAAAGGCTGTCGGCTCCCACTGTGGTCGCCAGCGTGTTTGGATAGAAAGTTGATTTCATTGAAGAGTTCATTACAACTTTAAACGTTTACAACAAACTCAAGAAAATAGTCTTTTTTTATAAGACTTTTAATCAACAATTACAACTTTCTTTCAAACTACACACAATAGATGTTTATCACCTATTGCTTGTGCGGGATCGTTACCGGTGCCGGGGTTTATCCGTAAACTGCCTACAGATCAGATCTGGTTAGCAGAAAATTGATAATCAATGCTCTTACTTCACGAAGAAAGTAATCGCAACAGCGGTAATCTCGACCAAGCGAGATTACGGCTCTTCTCGAGATTAAGACTAAGCTTAAATCCGGAGGAATAGGGGAAAAACAAGTCTCAGATCTCTCAAACTCTCACTTTTTTATTTAGAAACTTTGCTAAGATCTGTTAACTCTCTGAAATTCATGCTGCACTCTCCAATTTGACAGCACTTCACCCTCTCTTTTCCATATCCTTAAAAATAAGCCCCCAAGCCTGTATTTATAGGTTTCAGTTGGAGGGTTTTTGGAAAAGAACGATGGATTCAGCCTTATCTTCAGTTAACAACCATATAACTACATTTAGAGATAACATTTAGGCAGTTAGAAACATCTGGAACAGAAAAAATCCAGTAAGAGCCCGTCAAAACTGCCAAAACGCGTATTCGGATCAAATCTGCACGTGAGCCACCATCTGGTGGCTCGACCCTAGCCGAGCCACCATTTGGTGGCTCGGCCTTAGGCCGAGCCACTGGCCCTGACCAAGTCTGATTTGGTACAACTCAGTCGCCAACGACTATTCTAGTTTTTCGGTTTTTTTGACTTGTTGCGTTGTTTACGCGTATTTTATCGCTGACTGGTACGCTTCATCGATTCGCTTTGTGTGTTTCGTGAACACGTGGATCACTTGACGGTGGCCGACGGGCTTGTAGGCCACTTGGTTCGCCGTTCCGGTGGCCGATGAGTACGCGGGCTACTTGGAACTGGCTGATGAGTGCGGGGCTAATTGGAGGTAGGTGAGCGCAAGGGACGCTTGGTTCGCCATTTCGGTGGCCGGTGAGCACGCGGATTAATCAGATAAATCTTCTCGACTTAGACGACGACGTTTAATATCTCCCATTCGTCTCGATCTGTATACGGGAACTTATAGGCATTTTTAGATGCCTACAACCAACAATAAAAGTTATAATTTGACGACTTTCATATGAACAATTCAGCAATGAAAGTTACAAATAAATGACTTTCATATCAACAAATGAAGGATACAATTAGAATATTTTCACGTAGATAAAGAAAGTTACAATTCAACGACCTTCACGACAATTGATGGAAACTCTGATTCAACAGTCTTCACAGACAACTGCAGGAGTTACAATCTGATGACTCTCACGTTTTAAGGAGCTAAGGTAGAGATTACAAAATGACGATCTCTGCCAATGTCCTGGTGAAAGAGATTAGAAGTTAACAATCTCTTTAAATGCATAGTTCATTTCTGCGTTCCAGATTCATAATGCTGTGCGAACACGGCGTTTTAAGCCTCAAGCACATGCCCAACTCTGCGTTTTGGGTCTAAAACGCAGAGTTCGGGTCCAGAATGCCATTTTCGGTATTTGACTCATTCAAACATGAGTTGAACGGTTCCAGAAATCGTTGTCCCCCACGATTGGAGGGATTTCCGCCCCACTTAGGAGCAGATTAAGGGGACAGTTACACCTCTTAATCCCCCTATAAATATGAGTAAATTCAACTGAGTTCGTGGTTGATCTTTTGGCTCTGGGTGTTCGGATCTTCTCTTTGGATCTGGAGAACAATCTTTTGGAGATCTTGGAGCTTTCTTCAGCAACAAAAAATCTTTGGGGATTTTCTACTTGGCTTTAAAACCGATTTTCGGTTCAAATCAACTATGTTCGTTCTGAGTTTTTAAAACTCGTTAAGAGTTATCCTTAAAACTTGACACACAAGTTTTATTTACTTCAATCCAGCGAGGTATTCGGATCGTCAACGAGAAGCAAACTCGACGTGAGTTTCGAGGGAGGCATCAGAACCCAAGTTAAACAAAGGAGGATCTCAGTTGACCCTTCTCTCTTTTGTAAATCTGCAATATGATACAAGAATATTGTAATTTCTTTTTCTAAGTTTGTTAGAGAGTGATTGCATTGAGAGAATTGTAAATCATTCTTTTTCTAAGTCCGTTAGAAAGAATAATACAAATTCAATTCTCTATTTTCTTCTTTCAATTTTTCCACCAAACATAGGCCTATCGGCAAATAAGCCAAAGGGAAAAAAAAACTTTGAACTCTCTGTAACCATTACAAGTAATTTTCATTATTTCCCATAAACTTCATAATATTCTCTAAGAAAGTCAGTGACATGTGTGTCATATCGAAAACATTTTTTTTCGCCCCAATCTCTCACTCGAAAAATAAAGCGATCTCAAAAATAAAGCGATCTCAAGTCTCAACATCAAAACTTGTAAGATATCAAAGGTTTGTTGAGAAGCCTCTCCTAACTGTTTGAAAATGGAGAAATGCCCCTGCAGACGTATTAAAATCCTGATTTCATTATCATTTATCAGTACCTATTTTGCTGCACGGCTCCTTAACCTACTCATGAAATGAAGCAAATAATGAAAATGATTGATACAATCAAAATCATTGCTACAATCAGACTCTAGCATGAAAAATGATTATAAAGAATATTAGTCACCTCAACAAAGTTATTGCAAGTCTGAATGAGACGGCCACCTAGGAATTTCTGCAACTATCAAACTCTTATATACGTCATCTAACTTTGCCTAAACATGCCAACCTTTTGAAAAATAATGCTTGGAGGAAGTTTACACTGTTAAGCTAAAGACTAAATATTGAGATTTGAGAGTGTCACTTTTGGACATCACCATTTACTTCACCGAAAGAAGACCTACAAAAACCAAACAATTACTTGCTCTCTTAGCTAGTCCAAGCACTCAAGCCTTTAAATACAAAGAGTAACAAAAGCCAAAGATCCCACTTCAACGCAAAAATAGACAAAAGGCCAAAGATCCTCAACTCAAATTAATGGGAAAGGTGTCATAATTTTTTGCCCCCCATTTTATTTTTTAAGTCATAATCTTTATGAGAACGTTATAAACTTATGATCTCCGTCACTCTATTTGCCAATTTTGTTCATGCAGCAAAAGGTTGTGATTCGAGTCACGATGAATAATGCAAAGAAGCGAACAAAAGCGCTCACTATAGCTGTGAAATTGCCAGGTAATGCAACGATCTCCCGTTTAACTCTTTCTATGTAAATTCTACAAAATGCAGATACACATCTTATACTAACGTTGTAGCTATTCATACCCTCTAAACTATCCTATTATAATTTACATTCTACAAATTGCGGACGACAGTATTTTCCCGTTAACTTGACATGTCAGTTGGGGTAATCGTGTGTAGTAATTACCTTTTTACCCTCCAATTAACAGAAGAATTACCAAACTGCGCCATAAATTGCAGCCAAAAATGTAATTTTCATCACATTATTCTAGCTGATGCATCTCAACTTCAAAGGGCATAAAATAATTTAGGTCGCCTATACCTCCCATTGTAGGGAGAGGTATCTGCACGCCTGCAAGTAATCCTAAATAGGTACAGTTACAAAATGAGGATAATGGATATCCTTGTCATATAAGAGGATTCTCTCATATAAATTGATGAGGCCGACTTCCAAGTGAAAAAAAGAGGGAAGAAAATTCTCCATAACCATGCTTGGCTTAGATTCAACCACATTAATGTATATGAAAGAATTTTCTCATATGATCTATGATGTCCATTAAACTCAAATGGGAATATGCGACATATATGATGCCCAAATGTAGGTAACCCATTTGTATCATAATGTAACAGGTGTTATATCTGCAGAACTTGAAGATGACAAGATCATTGTCGTTGGCAATGGAGTAGATTCGGTTGAGCTAACAGTGATGCTGAGGAAACAAATGGGGTTTGCAGAGCTCGTCAGGGTTGTTGCGTATGATGAGAAAAAGGAAAAGAAAGAAGAGAAAGATGGTAAAGGCAAGAGTGTGCAGGTTTTGGCTAGCCAAGGGAGCTATCCACAATACATATACTCACCCTGCCCTTATCAAAGTTATGATCCCTACTATAATCAATCATGTTACATTATGTAGATGGGCTAGTGTGGTTATTAATGTGAAAGAAGTCAATCAATTTGAGGGAAATTAGGTAACTTAATTAATAAGAGATATTGAAGTAATGTCGGGGTCATGACCCACTAGTTTTTATCATTGTTTTTGAAGATCATCATGTGAGGAGAGGCATGTGATTCTGAAGTTATAAGTTAATACCTTACAAGGTTAATTGTGGACAGCCCCTTGTAGTATATATCAATGTTTTAAACTTACCACTCCCCTAGTTTTATTTTATTTTCCAGATAGATCCTCTGCGTGAATTTTCTTCGACTATTTGCCCTCAGAGGGTCTATTTGTCTAAAAACAATTTTTTTTTGGTCAATGAAAATTAATTGTTTCATTACCAATGAGCATTTTGTACCTGCTCGTAGCACGAAGCATCCCTGTGCATACAACGAATATATTTTTCTCCGGGGATGAAAAAAGTCAATGAATTTCACTCAGGTGACATCTCCAAAAATAAAAATAGAGGGCTAGTAAATTCAAAGCAATGATAGGTTTAAAGCACTTATTATATGAGATAACAAACAACTTATACTACTTGAACATGTTCAGCACACAGAGGACGTGTTTAATTTAAACAAAGAAGGGGCTTAAGGTAAGAAGTTCTCATAGATGGAGCGCATGTTCTTTCTATACAAGATAGTAAAAGAGATACACAATGAAAGAATATGTGGTTTCGCAAATATTTTCTGCTTTGAATTCTCTATGTCGTTGATTATAGAGAAATCTTACATGCTATTGTAATATGGATCAATAATATCGCTTTCGCCTATAGGTCTCAAAATTATAATTGTTCATATAACAAACAAATATCCTTCATTGGATTTTCAAAATAAAAGGGTGTTATTAATGGTTCCCACAACAAATTTGTAAGATTTCTCTATAAGCAAAAACATAGAAGATTTTTGGATTTAGATTCTCTCTACTATCATCAAATAGTAACGGAAAGACCACTACTTTTATCTCAATTGTTGATTTGTTTAGTGGATGGTTATGATTCATTCTAAATCTAACACTCACCATGCTCTATGAATCACACTCGTTCCTAATTTACAATTGAAGACGCATCACAACCTCCCACTAAACAAATTAATATTTCTAATAAAATAGTGTTTTCTCCATTACTTTAATAGTGAAGGGGATCCGATCTATGATTCATAGCAAATTTCTACTTCATAGCTTACACTAGAAGTGAGAATTAATGCAAGATGTCTACATCTATAGGGGTCTAGAGAACATTGGACATGATGGCATTATAATCTGTTCGGAATCTAGTCAATTTTACATCCCAAACAAAGACTTTAACTTTTAGGGTTTCGTGGAAACCTTAACTTTATCGCAAAATAAATAAGACAAACACAAATCTCATACAAGACAAAAATATTTACGTGATTCAGCAATATGCCTATGCCCAATGGAGAAGGGGGATTTATTTATTACTGGAAAAAAGAATATACATAAACACTTTTCTCTTGTTATCATCTCACGAGAATAATCACTCTGGCTCCGTGTAAACCCTCACAAGAATAATAATCTTCCTGTTGTAAATCCTCACAAAAGTAATCACGCCGACCTCTTGTAAATCCTCACAAGAATAATTAACCTTCCTCTTTTAAATCCTCACAAGAGTACTCGCTCCTTTTTTTCATCTTCATTTTCCTCATCTTTTGACTGTTTTCTTCTCATGTTATAACAAACTCTCAAGGGGTATTTGTTGGGAAGTTTCTATATAATATCTCTTGGTTGAGTAATAATAAACTTTCATTTTTTTACTAATATTGGTTTAAAATATTATAGTAGTGGTAAATACAAATATGAGACATGTATGAGGTGAAATGACGTGAAAATTAGCTCAAAAGTTGATTTCAGCACCATTACCATTGGTGGTAGTTCATTTATCATCGATGGTGAATGATAACCATTGATGGTACTATGATTTATCGATTGTGCAAAAGTCCAGAGACATGAATATCATCGATGGGCTTTTGAACTATCGATGCCCCGGAGCCTCGTCAAACTCTTACTCGGCGTGCACAATATCTTTAGATTGTTTGAAGAAGGAGAGTTGTCCTTAGACTAATCTTCTTTGTCATTCTTCATTAAAATTCACTTATATTCTCAGAGGAAAGGTTTATTTTATCAAAAGGGTTGTAAGATTATTTTTTTATTCTAACGTTAATTATTTTGCATTTGGTTTTACTTTGAACGTCTTAATTTTCAATGTACTCAAGCCAGTTGAATTGAGGGTTTGGACTAGATAGGGATAGGGGTTACTCATTGTGGAAGTTAGGTTAGATCACTGATTCTAGTTATATACCAGTGTGCAGTCTTCTAAGCCTACTAAATTGGGTTTATGACTTAGTTAAACTATTGTCATGGTGAGAAAATCCCTTCACGAGAAGAAAGTATAAATATAGGATTGTTTATCCAAATCACTATTAAATATTGTGTGCTCTTGGTTAGTTGCGTTTGGTGGTTGCTATTTTATATATCACTTTAATTTGATATTTTTGCTTCTTATTTTGAGTTTTGATGAAAAACGGTAGCGATCCTATTAACCCATCTTAAGATTCACAATCTAGTGTAGAGATGTTTAGTTTGACTGCCACAACGGCTTTCTCAAAGGGACATGTTGACAATAGAACACCGCTTTTTGATGGGTCAAACTATACCTATTAGAAAGCGTGCATGAAAGACTTTTTGTTATCCACTGATTTTAAAGTTTGGAATATCATTGACTGGCCATACTAAACCCACTATTAGTTAGACCATAGTAGTCACACTTAGAGATAAGTGGACCCCTAGTGGCAAAAAGCTTTTACTCTTTGAATGTAAAAGCAATGAATACTCTTTATTATTCTTTGACTGCTAAAGAATTTAATCATGCATCTACCTATTCTACTACACAAGAAACTTGAAGAACTTTTAAAGTTACACATGAAGAAAATTCACAGGTAAAGGAGATGAAACTTACAATGCCTATGTGTAAGTATGAAGATTTTAAGATGAAGGTTCCAGAGAGTATTCAGGACATATTCAATCGACCCATGGACATTAAGATTAAGTCAAAGGCTTCAAGATAGAAATATGATAACAAAAAGCTTGTGAGAAAATTTCTTCATTTTCTTTCCACGGATTAGGAAAGAAAAGTAATGGCATCAAAGAATTGAAAAACTTTTCTGAACTAATTCTTAAGAATCTTGTAGTGAATCTTCTTACATTTAAAGTGTGTTTGAAAGAAAGAGTAAATAATTCAGAAAATAACTAAAGAAGAAGTCATTAGCTTTAAAAGTGAAAAGAAAAAATCAAAGACATGGCAAACATTTGTGTAAGCTCGAGTTCTGAAAGTGAGAAAAATAACAATATAGATCAAATTATTAAAAGCTTTGAATTCTTCCTCAAATTAAAGATGGTCAGAAATTCCTTTAAGACAAACCGGGTCACTACATAAATAAGGTAAACAAATATAATTTTAATGATTCTGATACTAAACCAGCTCATTTTCGATGCAGGAAATACGATCAGTTAAGGATGAATTACTTGCTAAACAAAAAGGATTATAAAAGAAAGGGCAAAAGTTTCAAAGCGACTACATGAGACAAGTCGGAGAGTAGCTCAAGAGAGGATGAAAAAAGAGCACGCTATTGTCTCATGGCTAAAGATAGCAATACGGATGACTCCGAACATGAGAGCTCCAATAGTGAGGTATACCCTACATATGATGATTTATATTCTAAATATAAGGAAATATTGGGTCAATTTGAAAGGCTCGCTAAAAAATATAAATGTTTTTAAAAAAGGTGAATTCTGTTGGATTTTTTGGTCAAAACCGCTTTCCAAAATGAGTTTTCAAACTATATATATATTAACTACTAGTACTTTTCATAAACGCTTAGTAGCCTAATGAAAAGTTAAAGTTTTAGTGTTTCAAAAGGTTCTCTGTTCGAGGCTTGCCAATAACAAACCGAGAAGTGTTTTGTTTTAATTAATCCCTCATAAGTTTTAGTGGGTCGTGGTCGTGGGTCGTGGGCCAATGGGCCGGGGATCAGGGCTAATCGGGCTGAGGTGCTAAGTGACGCTTTGTTAGGCATACTTTGCACTTCGCACGGAGGCATCGGGGCTAGGTGGTATCACATTAGCTGCCACGAAGGTCACCTCGTAGGCTGCTTCATAGCATGTGAACGAGCTACGCATTCGCACGAGGATGTGACCCTAGCGTTCTCGAGATCAGACGACGCTCCTCTATTTGACGAGGTTCGTCAATTAGTTAACGAGGTTCACCTGTTCGACGAGGTTCGTCAATTGGTTGATAAGGTTTGCCCGTTTGACAAGGTTCGTCAATTGGTTGACGAGGTTCACTTGTTCGACAAGGTTTGCCCGTTTGACGAGGTTCATCAATTGGTTGAAGAGGTTCACCTGTTCGACGAGGCTCGCCCGTTTGACGAGGTTCGTTAATTGGTTGATGAGGTTCGCCTGTTCAACAAGGTTCTTCCTATTAATGTTCTCCCGTTTGACGAGGTTCGCCTGTTCGATGAGGTTCGCCCGTTCGATGAGGTTCGTCGTATTGACGTTCACCGGTTCGACAAGGTTCGTCCTATTGATGATGTTCGTCTGATTTGCTGAGTCGTGACCCTCATGTTACGAAGTAACGCGTCCATTGATTGCCTCGCCTTCAGACATTCCTACATGCAGCAGTTACAATAGTATTTAAATCAATTGATGTTACAATCATAATTGTCATTATAATTTGTAACAGTCACATTGATTGCAGGTGACTCTTGAGCTGGCGTTAGAGTCCTATAAATAGCGCCCCTTAGGGCACCTCTTAGAGACACGAACGTGAGTGCTCTTATACACATGAAATATATTGAGCTGTTGTGCTGCTGTTGTAGAAACTATGCTCGAAGGAACTTTCCCCGAAACCGAAAGGTTTTGAACCAAAAGGTTCTGAGATCGAGAGAATTTTTGCCTTGACCAAAAGGTCTTATAGATCGAGGAGATCTTGATAGTACTGGGTTGGTACATACCAAAGTACTATACTGATGTTCTTGGAAGCAGCTTGGCCTTAGGATCCTTGCACCGAAGTAGACCAGATATTGCTTTAATCACAATGTTTCACAAACACACAGCAGTTACCTTAAAAAGTTTAAAATTACAGCACAACCACTTTTACTGTTTCGTTCCAGATTTAACCACAATCTCTAACAAATTCAAGGTTAAAAAAGGATAATAAATTGTTGAGTGATAAACTTAAAAAAAATTCTTTAATGTTGAATACATTTAACAATGTAAGTGAAAATGTCTCATTCAAATGCATACAATGTTCCATGTATAGAGACATAAATTCAAATTTATTTAAGCACCTAACTAAAAAATCAAATGAAAACGAATCATGAGTTGCTATGTTAACTGTGCTTTTATGTGAGTTGCCTTTTAAACAAAGAAAGTTAGAGACTAGGTGCATTGCTATAGTTTCTAAAAATGAACAACTAAAGTTTAAAAATACAAATTTGAAAAAATAGTGAAAAAATTTTCATTGTGTTCTAAAGGCTTAAAATATGGTTCTTTCTAATCAATGATTTGCAAAAGCTACAACTAGAGTTGGTTATTCATATTCAGCAAAATATAAAAAGTTTCAACCTTCTTTTATCAAAGGAGGCACTTAACTCTTTTGCACAAATTTCTAATGCATCTTCTACTATTTGTACTTTACGTGACGGAATAAGTCATATTTTAATGAATTATTGAATGCAGTATAGAGTTAAAATAGTTGAGTAGATTTGGGTGTTAGATCTAAAACTTGAGATCTTAAAACCATATAGTCATGATTAATTCAAAGAGATTAAAAGAAACATAAAAGAGCGGAAGCTTATACCTGAATCCATTGATTGATCTTGATTTGGGTTTTGGATCTTCTAACCTTAGGGTTTTCTCTTTTGGCCGAATTCCTCTCTTAGATGGGGTGAAGAGAATTAGAGAAAATTGTAACCCTAGATTAGGGACCATAACCCCTTATTTATAGGTGTTGTACTTTTGCAATTTGGCCCCTCAACAAATCACAATTACAACCTGGTATCTGCACATATAATCCCATGACTTATTTAAATACCCATTAACCCAAATTAATTGATCACTTTAGTGGGTTATCCTGAAAGATAGCAATACACAATGATTAATCATATGTGCCCATAATTAGATTTATTAGATTAAATCCAACAATCTTCCACTTGGGCACCATATGATTCCTTAAATTGTGTATAACCTTATGAGCTCAAAATTGCTATCACTGAAAAGGTATTTCTGAACAATCTCGTCCATTGACTATATTAATATAGGATCAAATCGGCATTTGTCATATTTATCGTGACTCGACCCATCAATGGTCACATATACCAATACAATCAAACGACATAGATCAATCATGGATGTGCAGCATGAAAATTACATGCAATGTGATCAGTACATGTCTATTTCAACTGGTCCTCCTTTAGTGAGGTCAAACCAAACATTATGTAACAGAGTGTCTTAACTGAATATTTTATTCTGATCAAACAATACAACCAAAAACATAAAGCACCACAATTACAAACTCCCACTAAATCATAATATCCTCAAATATTACCACACTCATATGAGCAGTATGCTCATGAAAGACCTTGGGTGGTAATCCCTTAGTAAGAGGATCAGCTATCATGGAGTTTGTCCCAATGTGCTCTATGGATATCTATCCACTCTGTACCCTTTCTTTCACAACCAGGAACTTAATGTCAATATGTTTTGACTTAATTGAGCTCCTGTTGTTATTAGAATACATTACTGCAGATTTATTACCAAATATTGCTTTAAGCACAGGGTTTCTCAAACGCATAGCAGTGGATTGAAAAATTTAAAATTACAGCACATCATAATTTCACTGTTTAATTCTAGATTTAACCATAATTTCCAACAATTTCTTCATCGTTTACCGCTGCGACTTCTTCTTCTTCCTTTTCTTTTGGATGTGGCTTGTTCTTTCGCTTCTTTATCTTCTTCATCATCCTTTCCTCGGATTTCGCTTCAATGGAAAGGGACGTTCGAAGGCGGTGATGGGAACCGGCGGTGAATTAATGGGCAGTGACCGGAACTGCGGTGGCGGAGATTTTTTTCCGGAGGCAGGAAAATTTTTGATAGGAGATTCGCTAAAACCCTAATTTTGATGATATACTTGCCGTTTTCAAAACGTTTTTGCATAAAGACCCTAAGAATATTCTTTTTGTCTATCCTTGCTGGAAATGGGTTGGGCGCAGATCATTACCGCCCATCTATAATTGGTACAGGAACCAATTTAGGTTTTATTTATTTATCAATTTTATATACTAGATCCCTACAAAATCTCAATTTTCTCTTTTGAGTATATTGAGAATAGTTGGTTTTGAAATTTGAATCTCAATCATAAATTATAAAGTTTGTTTTTATATTACTCGCTTAAATCTTTGATATTCTGAAATTAGTCCCTTAAATCACTGATTGCTATTAGGTCCATCAAGTTTTATATTTTGCTACTGCCACTTTTGACTAAATGAATTAATCTGAAACAACATATAAGAATCGAGTGACATAATAGAATTTTCAGGATTTGAAGGATAATTCCAAAATAATAAAAGATTTGAGAAACTACTATCGGAAAAAAATCCCTAAATTATAAAGTAAACTCTTTATATGCATAACGAGTGTTAAATATATATATATATATATATATATATATATATGCATAAAGAATTTTAACAAAGTTAAGTGGAAAGAGGTAACTTGCACCAAATTATTTTCTTTAATTGTTATTAATTTTCTCCATAATACACAAAGATGTCAAAGAGATTACAACATATCACGATAATATTAGTTCATTTCTCGACTGATGTGACAAATATAGTAGCGCGTTTGATGGCATAGTCATGGGTTTGAGAGACAACAGCCAAACCCCTCTTATGTCTGGTCTCTTCAATCCTTTGATTAATCCGATGTCTTGAATTCTTTTATACAAGTGTTTCCATTCTCGTTTAACTCAGAGAAGGAAATAGCTGAATTCTCTACTTCTCAAATTTATCCTATACCATGCAACTCTTTCCTGAGGCATCTCATTCTCTTTTTGCACATAAATTGATTCGAACAACTTCAACAAATCTCCCCCGCTCAGGAATTCTAAGCCATCCACCCTCAAACGTAGTATAGGAGCAGTGAGAAACTTAACCAATGTGCTAGTTTCGATATCGATAATGTCTTCGTTGCAGTTGAAAATACCATCTGAATGTAGACAATGCATCTTGGTGTTAGACCCTAGAGGGGGGTGATTAGGATCTTATGCTAATCTAATCCGATTTTATGCCAATTAAAATTAATTAACAAATCATTCTAGCAATATAGATATACAATAAGTTATAAGCAAGAATAAGCAATATGAACAAAGAGCAATATCCTAGCAATGAGATATATAGTGAAATATATGCAAGGATATATAAACTAACACAATAGTGAAATAAACAATCTAAAAGTGTGATAGGGCAATAGACATTGGCGACAAGAATGAATAAACACTAAGCACAAATAAAACGCCAAAGCAAACTCAAATACAAGCAAATGATCACAGAGTTCGGACCTTCCGTCCTACGTCTCCGCTCCCCACTCCCGGGGAGAAACCCACTATCACAACCGGATTTTCTACGATCACCCAAATAGCGTTTATACCACACAAAACCATAATGTAACTACACTCCACACCCTCTAAGTGTTAGTCAATCTATGTCCTTCCTTAAGAGCTCGGATACAACCTCTCTCTAGGTTCGCCAACCGACGCAACTCCTCTTAGAAGCAACCCCGACTCTCACCACACTTTCCTCTCGGTGTACTAGTGTAATACAAAGTAAATCTCATAATTAGGCACAATACAAAGTGTTTGTTCTCTACAATGGACGAGAACGAATTATAAGTTCACTCTCTAGGTTACACAATCCCACAACCCAATTATACTATGAATGTAAATACAATAAGCTCAATGGTTGTGTGTGTGTAAGCAAAGAGAAATAAATCAAAACTAAATTTAATATAATTCTAGCTTAATAATAATGATAATCAAATATATAAAAAGGCTAGAAATAGAGTTTAGAAAACTTCTCAATAGATGAAGAGATAGAGGGTGAATAGTTGAATGCTCAAACTCCATTTAGATGATCTCCTCAAGCTCTTGTAAAATTGATTTCACAAAATCAAACACTCAATTGCTTAAAAGCTTCTTAAATAAACTTTAAACAAAAACTTAAACCCTTGATGAAACTCTTTTAAACTTGGTTTAAAACCCTCTCTTAGTTGTAGAAAATAGTTATAGCAAATGGGTATATATAGGCTTGAAGAAAACAACTCAAAAAACCTCAAAAACTCACTAAAAAACAAAAAACAGATGTTATCGTTACTGTGCAATGGTCGACTACTACAGTAACAGTGGTCGACCGTACTATAGTGCGGTCGACCGCACTGTTCACGGACAGTTTTTGTTTTTGACAGATTCTAGAATTTTATGTATCTGACTTTTTAAAATCAATTTAAACTAGTAAATCAACTCTAAAAATTATGAAATTTTGAGAGAAGATTCAAAACATATATATAAACATGTTAGAGAAAGAATTTATGAAATATCACTTCTCAGTTGAGAGAAATAAATGTTTGAACACAGATATATAGTTTCTAAAAAAATGCTGAAAACTCGATTTTGTAAATTCAATTGAAAATAACAAAACAACTCCAAAATTAGTAAAACTTGGTAAAATATTTGTATATATAATGATAAACATGTAAACGAAGAAATTTTTCAAATTGCATTTTCCAATTTTAAAAACGCAACTGTTTTGCAAAAAAATGCACGAACATGTGCACGAACATGAGCTTGTTAAAAACTTGATTTTGTAAATTCAAATAAACATAACAAATTAATTCCAAAATTGATAAAACTTTGGAAAAAATTTATAAACATGAAATTGAACATGTTAGAAAAAGAATTTCTCAAATTGAGTTTCACATTTGTGAAAACTCATGTATTTTGCAAGTGTGTCCAAAACATGAAAATGTGATATACATTAAATTTGATGTTTTAACATAAATAATATTTTGAAACCCTATGAAATAATTTTATAGACTTAATAAAATATGTATACAATGATTGTTAAGTCTATAAACCAAAACTTGTGTATATATATATA
>BQKN01066215.1:113410-126255 GCA_022839385.1 Asparagus kiusianus
ACACACATAATATAAAACCTAAACTAAATATACCCAAGCTTGATAGATCTTCGATGTAGCTCAACTTGGTACACTTGCGGATGAAACTAGAACTTGGATCTTCAACTTAAATTGCATAGGCTTCACTCCACAATTCGGCCAACCTCCATTGGATTTGATCGTTGAAGCGTAATTCATCCATCCTCCAACATGTTATTTGTCTATAATAAATAGAATTATACAAACACTAGACAAATAATATTAGAAGTAAATTGTTTGTTAAATATCATCAAAACAAGAAGGCCAACAATCTTCCCCTTTTTGATGATGACAAACGATTTACAAAAAAGATATATGTATGAAAGGAAATGAATATACAATATTGTAATTATCATGCTTATAAAAAAAGAATATACTCATAATATTTCTCCCCTTTTGATAACATAAAAAAAGGGAAAACAATAGAATAAAGAGAGTGAAAGCTCATATATATATATATATATATATATATATATATATATATATATATATAGGGATTGCTCCCCCTATCAAAATGCCATATGAAGTAAAGACCAAGGCAAAACATGTGAGCAAGCATAGATGAAAAATATATTAAATATTACTCACATACAAGAGGATAATGAGGACATATATAGATATATCATAATTGAAGAAGTGTCTCATTACTCAAACATAAAAGCCATAGTTTATAAACATAGATTTATGAAATCAAAAGAAGAGAAACATGAGAATCATGCAAAAAAGTTTTCAAATAAAAAAATCAACCAAATGACATCATAAATCAAGATTTAAGTCCAAGAACAATGTTTGATCAATAAAAAGAACTTTCTTTGTAGAACTTGATCAAACCACTCATAGAATATATTATAAAGCATATATGAAATTTGAATCATCTATTTGTGCTATATAATAAATTCAAAAGAACAAATCAAAACAAAATTTTCATAGTTCAAAAATAAGATTACAAAACACACAAGAATCATGAACTATGGATAAGAAAGAAATCTCTTTAAAAGTATAAACCAAAGCATCATTGATTTTCACAAATGAGAGAGACAACCATATCTAGCTCTTGGGCTAGTATCAACCCATATAAACATTTTAGCACTCGGTAAATAAGATTTGGGAATAAACACCCAATAAACCCGGAGGGTATATAACTACAAACCTCCTCATTTAAAATCGAAACTAATAGTCATGAAAACAAAATAATTAATCAAAGAAAAATTGTTTTCATATTCAAAGATTTCAAAGCATAATTTTCAAAACCAAGACAAAGAAAAATAAAAATCACTAAAGTTCTTGGTTTAAGAATCATATTTGTTTTAGTACCCAAGAATTCTTGATACCAAGAAATTTAGGGACATGACCCCTATCATTTAAGCTCAAAGTCCTAGGGTTATGAACCTGTTTGGGCATATATGGTGCACTAACACGATCAAAACAAAAATTATACACATGACCTTTCCGATTACAATAGATGTAGTGAAGAGGGCTAAATGATTTGTGTTGACCAAGTGGGCGTGCACGGGAATCATTTGCAAATAAAGATTTTTCTTTTAAATTATTTCGCAAATAAGAAACATCATTAAACAATGGTCTATTTGGAACATATTACAACTTAGAAGCTTTTTGCATATCATAAAAAAATTTTGCAAGATGTCCAAACCTACCACAAACATCACATTTAAAAACATGTGGTCTACTAGAAACATTTGGCAAAATTAATTTTTCTTTTAAATCAAAACAATATTCGGCCAAATGACCAAAATGACCACATATATCACATTTAAACACACTAGCATGCTTATGATGAGCATTGTGAGAATGAGCATGTGAATGCGTATGTGTATAAGAAGATGAAGCTAGATGGGATGCACTAGGAGTATTAGCAATCTTAGGTTTGTGTGCATCATAGCAAAATTTAGATAAATAGCTTTTTGGGCTGCAAATAGAGCATTTGTAAACTTTGCTATATATATATGTGTATAATGAGTGGATGATGACTTATTTGCACTAGACTTGACGCACATATCCATAAGCTTCTTATTGTTGTTAATGCATGTAGTTAGAGTTGAATCTAAAGAAGAAATGTGGTTTTTAATATTGCTCAACTCAACATTTGACATATTATCATTAACATTAGAAGTAGAACATAAATAGTCATTTATAAAAGAAACAGTATCATTTTTTATGTTCTTAACTTCTAACATGGCATTATTTCTGTCATGAGTCAAGTTAGCAATATCTAATTTTAAATTATTATTTTCCAAATTTAGCATATCATTGTTTTCTTTAAGAGCAACATTTTCTTGAGAAATGATATCAAATTTGGAAGCTAACTTCTCATGATCGGATTTTAAATCTTCATGCTTGCTTTACAATTCAATAAAATTTTTATGCAATTTGTTATAGGCATCCAATAATTTTTCACTAGTACAAGCAAGTTCATCACTAGATAAATCATTAATGGATTTGAACTCGCAAACCTCACTAGGGCTATCACCTAGTGGTCGTGTGCATGATGCTCCATATAAACTTAAAGCCGGATCCTCCAAAGCTTGTCGTATCACCTCTAAGTCCCATTGATGTGCTTCAATAAATTTTTATAAGGTGTAAGCACTATCAAAATGAGCAAGATTGTTAGACATAGAAGAAACAAGTGCATTAAGCATATATTCTAACACAATCTTGTTCATGGTAAATAACCTTTTGTTATTTTTACTCCACTTGGATTTCTCCATAATGGGTACAATATAAGCATTATCAATAATTTCTCATAAATCAATATTTTTAGATTGCACAAATAGTTTAAATCTAGAAGTCCATTGTGCATAGGGAAAATTAATGAATTTAGGAGCAACATTTAATTCATATCCTAACAAAGGTGCACAATTCATGTCCATGATAAATATATATATGTGCAAGTAAGACAAATAAAATCTAAACAAGATTAGCATAAAAAGATAACTTGAATCTTTAACTCAAGGTGATTAGACCTTAAATCAAAGAGCACCAAGCTCTGATACCAATTGTTAGACCCTAGAGGGGGGTGATTAGGATCTTATGCTAATCTAATCTGATTTTATGCCAATTAAAATTAATTAATAAATTATTCTAGTAAGATAGATATATAATAAGTTATAAGCAAGAATATGCAATATGAACAAAGAGCAATATTCTAGCAAGGAGATATATAGTAAAATATATGCAAGGATATATAAACTAACACAAGGGTGAAATAAACAATCTACAAGTGTGATAAGGCAATAGACAATGGTGACAAGAATGAATAAACACTAAGCACAAATAAAATGCCAAAGCAAACTCAAACACAACCAAATGATCACGGAGTTCGGACCTTCCGTCTTACGTCTTCGCTCCTCACTCCCGGGGAGAAATCTACTATCACAATCGGGTTTTCTACGATCACCCGAATAACGTTTACACCACACAAAACCATAATGTAACTACACTCCACACCCTCTAAGTGTTGGTCTCTCCGTGTTCTTCCTTAAGAGCTCGGATACAACCTCTCCCTGGGTTCGTCAACCGATGCAACTCCTCTTGGAAGTAACCCGACTCTCACCACACACTCCCTAGCAATCTCCCACTTGCCCTCACATCGAATGAGATACAATCCTAACTCCCATGTTTTCTAAATGTCTGTCAAAACATTTTGTGACAACGGTTTTGTGAAAGGATCTGCAATGCTATCCATTGTAGCAATCTTTTGAATCACCACATCCATGTTGTGAATATCTCTAACAAGATGATATTTTCTTTTAATATGCTTAGACTTTTGATGAGCCCTTGGTTGTTTAATTTGATCAAAAGCTCCACTGTTATTGCAGAACAATAAAATGGGAAATACACTAGCAGGAACTATGCTAAGCTCACAGACAAACTTATTATCCGTACTCCTTCTTTTTCAACTTCACTTGCTGCTACATATTCTGATTCGGTTGTAGAATCAGCGGTGATATTTTGTTTAACACTTTTCCAACTAAAAGCACCATTATTGATGATAAACATATATCCAGATGTAGACTTTCTATTATTTGGATCGGATTAGAAATCAAAATCAGTATATCCTTCAATTCTCATGTCATTTGCATCATAAACTAAACAATAGTCTTTAGTTCTATACAAATATTTAAATATGGCTTTCGTCGCAGTCCAATGTTCCTCATCAGGATTGCACTGAAATCTACTTACAACGCCAACAGCATATGCTATGTCAGGTCTAGTACATAACATAGCATACATCAAACTACCAATTGCCAAAGCATATGGTATATTTCTAGAACTCTCAATCTCCTCTTTAGATTTAGGAACATTTCCTTTGAGAGTGAGATTCCATGTCTAGTAGGAAGTAATCCTTTCTTGGAATCTTGCATGTCAAATCTTCTGAGGATCTTATCTACATAAGTATACTATGATAATCCTATAGTCTCTTTTCTCTATCTCTATAGAGTTTGAGACCTAAAATATAGGATGCTTGACCAAGATCTTTCATAGAGAACTTGTTTGAAAGCCATAATTTAACCGATGTCTTCATACCTATATCATTCCCAATGAGTAGTATGTCATCAACATAAAGCACTAAGAACACAATGGAATTATTTTGTTGTTTCTTATACACACAAGATTCTTCAGAATTTTGGATAAAATCATATTCTTTAATTGTTTCATCAAAACGAATATTCCAACTCATTGAAGCCTGTTTAAGTCCATAAATTGACCGATTCAATTTGCAAACCATACTTTCTTGACCTTTACATACATAATCTTCTAGTTGCTACATGTAAATGTCTTCTTTAAGATATCCATTCAAGAAAGCTGTTTTGACATTCATTTGCCATATCTCATAGTCATAATATGCAGCAATGGCTAAAATGATCCTAATGGAATTTAACATTACAACCGGAGAAAAGGTTTCCTCGTACTCAATACTCTCCTTTTGAGTATAACCTTTTTCCACTAAGCTAGTTTTATATGTCTCTACATATCCATCAACTCCATATTTTCTTTTAAATATCCATTTATATCCTATAGGTTTTACCCCAATAGGTGGATCAACCAAGGTGCATATCTTGTTATGATACATGGAGTCCATTTTAGCTTTCATGGTATCAACCCACTTATTAGAATCTATGTCAGACATAGCTTATGTGTAGTTCTAGGATCTTCATCATCCTCTTTATTTTCCATCAAATATGTTTCATCGAAGTGTCTGTACCATACAGGTGGATGAATGATCCTACTTGATCTCCTTATTGTAATTGGTGCATCAACAACAAATTAAGTTAATGAATCTCATTCACTTTATCACTTGACACTCCTACTGAATCAATAGAATCTTCAATGGTGTTTGGAGTTCTCCCACTAGATCAGATAACTCTCCTATTGAAGAAGACGATTCTTCTTCTAGAGATAAAGATCATTGACCAACAATTTGATCTTCTAGAAAGAACACATTTCTACTAACAGTCATTGTTTGATAATTAGGGTTATAAATATAATACCCTGTGCTTTCTTTAGGATAGCCTACAAATAGGCCTCTATTTGTTCTAAACTGTAATTTGTTCATTATTATTTTTTACATGAACATGACAACCTCAAACCTTTAAGTGTCTAACACTTGGTTTCTTTCCAATCCATATCTCATATGGAGTGGATGAAACTGATTTGGTAGGAATTCTATTTAACAAATAGTTTACAGTCTCCAGTGCATAACCCCATAAGAAAGTAGGAGCCTGAGAATGACTAAGCATAGATCTAATCATATCTAATAGGGTTTGGTTCTGTCTTTCAGATACACCGTTATGTTGTGGTGTTTCAGGAGGTGTCAAATTACTAACAATTCCATTTTCTTTTATAAATTTCTTAAACTCTTTAGATAGGTACTCACCATCACGATCGCATCGGATGGCCTTGATACTTCTATCAAGTTTCTTTTCAACTTCGGCTTTATATTCTTTGAACTTTTCAAAATATTCTGATTTATGATGCATTAAATAAATATAGTCATATCGAGATATGTCATCCGTGAATGTTATAAAATATGAATATCCGCCTCTTGTTTTAACATTTAAAGGCCACATACATCAGAATGTATAATATCAAGAGTACCTTCAACTCTGACACGTTTTCCTAAAAATGGTAATTTAGTCATCTTACCTTTTAAGCAATGTTCACAAGTTGGAAAATTTTCTACTTTTAGAAAATCTAGAGGACCATCCTTTACCAACCTATTGATCCGATCAATATTAACATGACTCAACCTTGTGTGCCAAAGATAAGTTGGATTACTTTGATCAAACTTACGTTTAAGAGATTTATCAACTTCAATAACATTTGCATAAGATTAAAGACAGTTGATATATAATATATATCATTATTAACTTCATAATGAGCAAAAATAGAATTTCCAAACTTTATAGTAGATGTTTCACCAAATAAAATAGAATATCCATTTTTACGAAGTTTAGAAATAAAAATAAAATTTCTCCTAAAGGATGGCACATAAAGACAATCTTTTAGTTCCATTACATGCCCTTTATTCAAATGTAAAAAATAAGTTCCTATAGATGATGCTGAAACTAAGCTCTAGTCCCTGCCGTTAAGGTAATTTCTCCATCTTCAAGCTTTCGCCTTTCCTTGTTACAAGGAATTGAAAATATACAAAGATGAGCCGGAATCCACACACCATATATAAGAAGAATAACACACCATAAATAAGAAGATGAGATGATATACCTTCAGAAGATTTATTCTTCTTCAATGATGCAACGTAACCTTTACAATTCCTTTTCCAATGCCTCTTCTTGTTACAAAAGAAGCATTCATCACCAGTCTGACCCCTCTTTTCTTTCTTGGAAATTTTATTTTCTTTTGTTGGCTTTTTCTTATAAAAAAACTTTCTTTTCTTATAGTTAGACTGTCTAGCAATTTCTGTAACCATCACTATGCCTTTATCTTCCTTCATTATATCTTCAACCCCTTGCAACATATTGCTCAATTCTAGCAAAGTGAGATTTGGTTCTTGAATACTAAAATTCACTTTGAACTGATTAAAGGATTGAGGAAGTGAAACAAAATTTGCATCAACTTTTGATTCATTATCCAATTCGGCTCCTAAGGATTCACATTCATTTATGTACCCTATCATCTTATGAACGTGGGCCTGAACTGGTGTACCTTCAGCCATCTTGGTGTTCATCAAACCACTCATAGCATTTTGACGTGCAGTACGATTACGTTCTTTGTACAAAGCCTTAAGGCTTTCCAAGATCTCCTTGCAAGTCTTCTTTCCTTCATGTTGCTTTTGTAAAGTAGGATCTAAGAAAGTCATAATATAGTACTTTGTAAGCTCATTATGTTCAACTCATTCATCATGCTCGAGAATCTCATATTATGTTGCATCAGGACCAGGTTCGGCAGGTTCATCCACTTTGACAACTTTTGCTAATTTTTCAGCCGTTACGACAACAAACAAATTTCTTTTCTAATCCACATAATTCGGGCCAGTCTGTTTATAGTCATCAAGTAGCTTAGCAAAAGGACTAAACTTAGTCATCCTACACAAGCAGAATATAATAACATAAGAATCTTAATTTTATATTTTATTATTACGCAATCATTACCAGGGATAATTTAAGTAATGAAATTCACATTAATGTGTTTCTCTCATACAAAAAAAATGTGAACAGGAAATCCAAGCTTAATTATAAACCTCTAGATTTTCAAGGTCGAATATAATTAAATAAGATAGAATCAGTCTATTCAATCATTAACAATTAATGACTTTCTTTTAATTTTGGTCTTTGATGTATGACATGACTCTACTATTTTAGCAAGCATCCCAAGACATCAATGGAGTGTTTACCCATCAATCCAGCTATCTTATATAAAACATGTGGCACTACCTATTTTAGTCTAGTGGTCTCATTATACATAAAATACTTGGCATCCTTATGCGAGATATAACTAGATAATAAATTTTAACAAACCCTATCCTTTGTGGCATCAGATAAGCTAAAATATTATTATCCAAGTTATATCTTTATGATGGAAGACCTTTAGATTTATATTTCTTAAATATTAATATATCTGCACTTCTGTACAACTTTTGTTATTTATTATAATTGAGAGAACATGAAAGAAAATAATAACAGTCAATTTCTAAGAAATTCAGAATAATTCTGGACCTATTAGTAATTTTCCATGTATTACTTTAATCTCATAAAAATATAAAATTAAACAATTTAAAACAATACAACCATGTCACATGTATAATTTAAACAAGTATTTCTAAAATATAATGATACATTATCAATCAACAAGAGTTAAATAATATTTTTCAACACGAGAAAATAAATTATACATGTATATGGGCTTCAGAACAAATTATGTAACTCTTAAGGGTTAATTAAAAAATAACGCTACTTTCAAATGCTTCCAAAATAGTTTCTGGTTTAAACAGAGGGCTGAAACTAATTTTACAGAAAAAAAAATCAAGTGGACTTCAAGATAGTTTCTGGGTCAAACAAGGGTTTGATAATAATTTTACAGTAAAATTCAAATTATCAGGGTTTTGGGTTTGGGTTCTGTTTGTTGGTGAGACCCGTTTAATTCAAACTTTAAGTCTTAACGGGTTTGGGTTCACAACCCTTTATGAAAACAAATACACTAAGAGTTCATCTTCTTCAAAGAAGATTTAGGGTTTGAGCTAGGGTTGTGGGATGGCCCGCCGCAACCATTGGTCGGGCGGCAACGGCGGCAGCGGCGCCGCTGCCGACGAAGCAACCGCACCTGCGATGACCGATCTCCGACATGTCCAACGCGTCGGCGATCACTCCAATTATTTTTTTTATTTTTTATTTTTTTATTTTTAATTTTTTGTTTTTTGTTTGTTGTTGTTGTGAGATCAAATCTCAACTCCGGCCGCCTCCTCCACCGCCGCCCATCCTATGGGCCACAACTCTATTGATAAAAGAAGGTAATTATAAAAATTTATAAACTCTATTTAGATCAAAACTAATCAAGAACTAAATACTTCAACAATCAATACAAAAACACAAAAAATCTTTGATCTAATCATAAGAAATTTAACCCATGAATAGTAACCAACGGCTATGAATAGCAATTTCGGACGATAAACAGTAACTCCCGGCCGCAAGCAGCAATTTGGCAGATGAACAGTACCGGTTGTGAACAGTAATTTCGGCAATTGAACGGTACCCCCCTGATCGTGAAATTGTTTTGGTCAATGAACAGTAACCTAAATTATCTTAATCAAATTTTAATTTAATCCAATTCAATATTTGAAAAATATATCAAAACAAAATAATTTAATCTGATTAAATTATTATAGATTGGATTCTAAACTCGCTCTGATATCATCTGTTGGAAACATAATATACAACGCATCGGAAATTGCACATCATGTAGATTAATCAAAATTAATTAAAATCTAGAAGAATACATGAAACGCTTTCCGAATTTCTTCTATAATCTGTCTCAAGATCAATATGAAATAACTTCTTTAAGAGAAAAAGGCTCCAACTGAAATCTACTCGTCATCTAAGAGGAGCAATACTGAAAGATAGGTTCTCAAAATCTATTTCTTTTTTCTTTCTTTTCTTCTCTTTATAAGGCTACATATGAGTCCTATATATAAGATTGGACCTGCCTTATAGATTTTAATTTCAAAACAATTCTTAATTGATTAAAACTCTATCCATAACATTTAAAGATAGAATATTATTTCCATAACAATTAGGATAGAAATAGAATTGTATTGCATGTAAACTTCTTCTAATGATATTAGTGAGACCAATCGGGTCCCATATCGAGAACCAATTATTAATCAAATTAATAATTTTAATTTAACAGTCAAATCCCTATCCAACCAACCGTTCATAAAAACACTTCCATTATATGAGATTAAATATTCGTGAATAATATTATCTTACATTCAGTCTCTTCCGATATCAATTTATTTTAGGCAACTTTATTGAGGAGGACAAATCACCTATTTACTCATTCCTAAAATTGCAATCCCATGAGCATAAATAAAAATCATTTTAAAACATCAAAATATTTATTTAATAAAAAAATAAATTTAGAAAAAAAAAATTTAAAAATCACCCGCCGACGGGAATTTAATATCTTAATGGGATATTCATTATAAATTAACTCATAAAAATGAGTATACCGGATCCCATCTAAATATCCATCATTTTTCTAAATAAAATCTAGTAACCCAACATTTCAAATTGTATAGCACTTGTAAAACAAGTTTAACCATCATATCAAAATATACTAAATTATCAAACCGAAAATGATCATATCAAGTCTAAGGGATCATGTAATAATTCGAATTCTCTATCTCTTAGGTGACTCGTCCTAGAGATTCCAAATAAGATCTTATGCTACACATCAAATATGCGCTTATGACATACACTCGGGGAATCTTCATTCCCGATGGCTGAGATCAACCATACAACTCATATGTCGTTGTCATGCATAATTTCATGTTATAACAAAGCTATCATTTACTAGTTATAGATTAAACACAAATTTAAAAAACCTCTAAATAAAATCATATCTCCAAACACGTGACCATCACAGTACATGATCTCTACAAAATAATTACTAAGGATAATATAACAATTATATAAAAGATATCCAAACAATATGGGTAACAATAAAACTTAATTAATATTCAATAAAAATGTATTGAATGTTTAAGGGCATATAACACTACTCTAGGACTTTCTTCCCAAAAATTCTGAGTCTTGCACCTGATACTACACGTCCCTCCTTCATACTTCTCATGCATACTCGAAAAGTCTAAGTTAAGATAAATTAAGGTCAAATTTGATGATTACATCTATATAAATAGAATAACCATTTCAAACAAGGAATGCTTCAGTGCTCTACAGAAGATTAGCGATCCTGAAGTATGTCTTCTCCAGAACCTCACGGGAAACAGAAATTTTCTTGTAGATATTTCTCTTGCTTTATCAAGCTTGCTTGCTAAATGCGTTGCCATCTAGCTAAGTCCTTTGTTGTCTCCCATAAGGATTGTTTGGGCTAATACCATGACGGTTTCCTCTGCTGCTATTGTGCGACTTCTTCCTGGACTTCGATGCACGGCTTTCAATTCCGAGGTTTACTTTTGGAGGTGAGGTGAAACAGAAGGATGCCGCTACATCCTGCAACATAACCCACATTTCTCTAAATCAAAGGCTTCAACCTTTAAATTTCGTAAAAGGAAAATCTCAAGACGCGGCAACCAGCAGAATACCACATTAAATTACCAAGTTAAAGTGAACATTACCTTCATATTGAGGCGATGGGCATTGAAGATGTCCTTCATTGAATGTGAATCATACGCTAATATATACGACCGATATGCCTCCTTAGCTGACTTGTTAAGATAGTAGTTCTGTCCCACAAGTTGCTCCTGCAAGATTAATACACCAAGTTATTAACCACTGAGAAATCAGCACCAAGCAACATCAGATTTTAGGATTGTCATGAAAGATTACCAGAGATGATTGCACATCTGGCACCTTCTTTTCGTCAAACTCATATTCTTTCACAGGCACCTTGGCAGCCTAGTAGTTGCAAACAAAATTAGATCTGTACGGACACATAATAGATGTTAAAAAATCATTTTATCAGGGAGTAATCTACCTTGAGGTAGACTAGAAACTGCAACTCTTCAGGCAACAGAAACAATAAAGCATTTCCTTTGCCACCTTCTCCACGAGCAGTTCTACCTACTCTATGGATATATTCCTGAAAGAGCAAAAGATTCACATTGAGAAACTGGCGTTTAGAACAAAAGTTAACGAGAAAGGACAAGATATTAATTTCTACCTTTGGTTCATCAGGAGGATCATACTGAATGATCAAGTCCTAGAGAGGAAAAAAGGTAAAATCAGTTACCCAATTCAAATATGGAAATGGTAACTATCAAACGCCTTTGATACTAACCACAGCAGGAATATCAAGTCCACGAGCAGCAACATTAGTACACAATAGGATGCCCTTCTCTGCCTTGCAAAAGTCAAAAAAGGTGGTAGTTCGTTTCTGCTGTTTTTGTTGTCCATGGATATCACAGCAAGCAAGATTAATGTATTTGAAAAGCTCCGAGTGGTACTGGACTGATTTGCACGAGGAAAAGAAAACCATGACCTTTTTTGTCAAATTTCTCTTCAGAAAAGCATATAACACAAGAAATCTTTTATTGCTAGGAACAATACAATAGCCTTGCTGCAAGCCTGCAACAGTCACCTGCAATATCAAATATGTCACCTCTGTTGACACTAGAAAGAAAATGTTGGATATAGAGGGGAAAATGAAGCTACCTTAGACCTGTCATCATCAACACCAATATATATTGGGGTTTTCTTAAATGACAACTTAGCAAACTCCTCAACCTGTGTAATGAATTATTATTAGTAAAAAAAAGAATATATAATAAGAATAACTGATGTGGACAGATTACAAGTCATGGACCTCCTTAGTCTGAGTAGCCGAAAAGAGCGCTGTCTGCCGTTCCTGCACAGTAAAACATAAAATAAGCACATGGTATGAACTGAATAAATTTAATTTAATTGAAACAACCAAAGTGTTCATAATAAGACCTCAAAATTACACTTCCATCAACAGATTTGGAAGTCTTCAATTATGATCAATGTTGCATGGGTACAAGTACAGGTATGGGTACCAGTATGGGTGCGGCACACAGCAAATTTGTAAAAGGTAGAGCATGACGACACGGCTATATATATATATATATATATACAACGGTTTGTCTTCATCCA
>BQKN01066215.1:126655-137328 GCA_022839385.1 Asparagus kiusianus
ACACGGCTATATATATATATATATATATATATATATATATATATATATAATATTGGAATTAATAATTTATATGAGAACAATGATGATAATTAAAATTCATACAACAATTTTGTGCTTCTTTTATCATGTGGATTATAAATTGGAAAATTATTAGTTTTTGAACTAGACATCCAAACGACCCTTCACAATCACCTTTGTCAAACGAGTTTCAAGAAGTAGATGTGAAGTGTAGGATCCATGTCCAAAAAATGTATGACAAGTGTTTTAAATTCAAACACGTATTGTATAATTGCGTACATGCCCGAATAAATGTATGCATATGTGCAAGGACCGTACAAGGAGTTTGGGTACAGGTATGGGTATGTGTCTGTTACAGGTATGACTTCAGATTAGAAGTACCCAGGCATCTTAGATTATGACAAGTCAATGAACCACAAATAAGAGCAACAGCTCATAAGGGGGAAGAATGAAAAATGCATGATGTGATAAAAGAGATGATGAAACACCTTAAATTTCTATCTAAAATACAGGTTGTTTGTTGAAAGAATCATTTTCTACCAACTACTTTAGAAGTCTTGAAAATTGTAGAAAGTGAATACTTGCAAAAAGCAAGTTCATAAAAATTAAAATCAAACTTGATAGCTTTGCAGTTGGGCAAACCAATGTCAGCATGCAACCAGATAGCAACTGCAGGGGATCTGGCCGGTGATTTAGTCTTTTAACAAAATTTAAGAATAATTAAAGGCTCTTACAAACAGAACCTGAGGTTTTTTTTTGGAGTCTTTTAACAAAATTTAAGAATAATTAAAGGCTCTTACAAACAGAACCTGAGTTCTTTTGGCAATAAACACAGTTATTTTAGCTAGTTCAATACTTATTTCTGTAAACCTTCACATAACTTTTTAGTTTTCTTCCTGCTGTTGGTGTTCATTGGCTTCAGGCAGGGACTAAACCCTCTAGTCAAGACCAGTCTTTTTGTTTTATATTAGTCAAACAAAAATGAGAAAAGAAAGAAGCTATAACTGATCAAAAAATAGTTGGCATACCTGAGGCAGACGTTTAAATATTTGCTTCATATCTTCTTCAAAGTTCGCCTCTAATATTCGATCAGCTTCATCAATTATAAGACACTACACATGGGACAGTTGCAAAATTAAAAACAAAAGGCATTCCAAGTCATATACATTCTTAACAAGCTAACAAGTTACCACGTGAGATAGTGAAGCAATGACAAAAGTCTATGTTATTGCAGCTATGGCAGGTGGATATGGTCCAATTTTTTAAAGTATGCCTACACTAACAGCTTAACCAGTGACTACAGCAGAAATCACACACGGAAAGTAACAAACCTTAATGAAAGCGACACCAATTAAATACAAAACCTACATAGGTTAGGACACAAAAGTGGAGAGCACGTTGAATATGACATTGTAAGACAAGTCGTACCAACCTTATTTTAACTTCCAAAATAAACGAATTCTTTAAGAACACAAATGTGTATACTCCTTTATACTCCTCTTCAGGTTTACACTCAACGATTCCATTTCACAGTATAATTTTACTCTAAATGCTCCTATGTTCTGAATCAAAATTTTGTGGCCAACAATTGTTCTTCTATCTTTTGACACGGACATATTTTGACATGGACATGTGTCAGTTTCAGATGTAGTAGATGGCTACCACAAAAGGATTTTGGACTTTTAAATCAACACAATTTATGGTTACCTGGAAAGAGTTTTGTATTTTCAAATCAAGACACTTATTTCAACATAATTGTAAAACCTGTATCATTCATACGTTAAAAAGATGCTGTCTCAACAATGCAAAGGACAAATTTACATCCATACTCGGTGGTTAATATAACAATTGGAAAGCTTATAATGAAACAAGAAGGAAGCACAACTCAACAATGTTGGACTAAATAAATTTCAGAAAGAACCAAAGAAGAATGCATCTTTACCATCAAATTTTTGAAGATGAATCCTTTTGTATTTTGAATGTGATCAAGCAATCTACCAGGGGTAGCTACTAATACATTTACTCCCTTTGCAAGGTGCTCTGCTTCTCCTCTTCGGGCCGCACCACCAATCACATACCCAAGAGTCTGTGAATGGTATTTCAGAAGGTCCTTTGCCACTCTATGTGTCTGCATAGCCAAGCATAAATAAGTAGTGTTCCAAGTTTAACTACTATAACACAAACCCCACCTGGGGTTTGCAATTTCAATTGAGGATCTGAAGTCGATTGTGAATGCCATGTCATCCAACAGAATGAATAGGGTTCCCATCTAAATTTGACATGTCCTTTTCATGTTCAAATGTAACAGGACAATAAACACTTCTTTAAAAGATAAACTACACAAAAAAATAAGTCTCAAATCTAAATTTGAGAAGAACATGTGCTAAAGAAACATATGGATACTAAATTCATTGTTTCCATCCATTTTATTGCATCATCCAACTTGGTTCCCACTTCATGCTTGAGCAGGAAAAGTTTTAAATGTGAACCCTCTAGCTAGAGTTTTGCTATTAGTACCCCAAAAAAAAAATTTACTCACCCATGTTTTTGAAGTTCTTTATTGCTTTCTTGGACAAGGTCCTTAACTTAGAATTCAACCCAAGACTTTACAACTACACAGTCACAACTGTGTCTGTGTAGATGATGGAAATTGGCAAAGGGAACTACTTTCATCTTTAGAAGATTAAGAGCAATGCATAATAATAATTAGAGGGTATATTTCAAATTTGAGTTCATAAGATACTTACTTGAATAGCAAGTTCTCTAGTTGGGCAAATGATGATGACTCCAGTTCCATTCCAATGAGTAAACTTGAGGTGGTGCAATAATTCCACTGCCGGTATCAAGAAAGCAAGAGTCTTTCCGGAACCCGTTTGTGCAGCTCCCATAACATCCTTGCCTTGCAGTAAATGTGGAATAGATCTAGCTTGAATCTGCAAACATAAAGCACGAAACTATTTGTCTGAGCTTAAACAAACTTCTTAGTGATGAACTTAAAATCAGCCAAAAACCTAGACTAAAGAGAAGCCAAAAGGAACTCACAACAAAGACTAACTGAAATGTATCTAATGCCAACTTTCATTTAAAGTACAGCCCTCACGACCATTACAGTCAAAACTTCAAATGCTGCAACAAAGAGATAATCGCAAAATCCTAGAGCCCACTCAACACTAACCAATTGTTTAACAAAGAGTTGGTTTTTTATGCAATAATCACAAAAGTGCATTACTTCCAACCCTAATTGTTTACAAAAAGAGTTGAACCTTCATGTTGTAATCGTAAAATGCATTAACTTGGGTAAATTCAGCTAACTCGACCAAACTGAAAAAACTTCTCAAATAAAATACCAGTAAAGATTCAGACTTCAATCAATAATTACAAAACCCGCAAACCCTAAACCCTAATTAAACCCAAAATCTACCGAAAAAGAAAGAAAAGTTGTTTCACCTGCGTCATATTCTCAAATCCCATCTCCTTAATAGCCATCATCGTCTCCTTCGAGAGGGGTAGTTTGGAAAAGGGCTCCGGTGTCATTATGCTCGACCCCTTGTTAGATTTCGGAGCTTCTTTTTCCACCACTTCTTTTGCACTTTCACCCCCAGCTTCTTCATCAATCTCATCCTTAGCCTTCTTTACCTTCTTCTTCTTCTTCTTAGCTTTTGGGGCCTCTTCTTCTTCTCTTTCCTCAAAGTTTTCACTTTGGCCCCCAATTTCTTCATCGTTTACCGCCGCGACTTCTTCATCTTCCTCTTCTTCTGGATTTGGCCTGTTCTTTCGCTTCTTCATCTTCTTCATCTTCCTTTTCTCGGATTGAGACATTCAAGGCGGAGGCTGGAGAGCGGCGGGGGTTTTTTTTTTTTTTTTCTGGAGGAGACGTTTTGAAAGGAGGTGCTCTAACCCCTAATTTTGATCATATAGTCGCCGTCCTCGACGTTTTTTCATAAAACACCCTGAGTATATTTATTGTTGCCTATCATCTCTAGAAATGGGTTGGGCTTAGATCATTGCGGCCCATTTACAATTGGTACAGGAACCAATTCAACCTTTATTTATTTATCAATTTTATATACCAGCTCCTTGTAAAATTCCGATTTTCCTCTTTTCGGTTTGTTGCGAATAGTCGGTTTTGAAATTTGGATCTCAATCATAAATTATATAGTTAGTTCGTTTTTATACTACTCGCTTGAATCTTTAATATTCTGAAATTAGTTCCTAAAATCACTGATTGCTATTGGGTCCATCAAGTTTTATATTTTGCTATTGCCATTCTTGACTTCAGGAATTACTCTGAAACAACCTATAAGAATCGATGGACTTAATAGAAATTTCAAGATTTGAGAAACCAATGTCGAGGGAAAAAACCCTAGATTATAAAGTAAACTTTGTATATGCATACGAGTGTTAAATCAAAAAATATATATATGCATAAAGAATTTTAACGAAGTTAATTGGAAAGAGGTAACTTGTACCAAATTATGTTCTTTAACTGTTATTAATTTTCTCCATAATACACAAAGATGTCAAAAAGATTACAACATATCACGTTCAAATAATATTAGTTCATTTCTCGACTGATGTGACAAATATAGTAGCGAGTTTGATGACATAGTCACAGGTTTGAGAGACAACAGCCAAACCCCTCTTTCTTATTCTACCTCTGGTGCGTATGAAGCCGCTAGTCTTTCTTTCTGTACGGTCTCTTCAATCCTTTGATTAATCTGATGTCTTGAATTCTTTTATACAAGTGTTTCCATTCTCGTTTAACTCAGAGAAGGAAATAGCTGAATTCTCTACTTTTCAAATTTATCCTATACCATTCAACTCTTTCCTGAGGCGTCTCATTCTCCTTCTGAACATAAATTGATTCGAACAACTTCAACAAATCTCCCCCGCTCAGGAAGTCTAAGCCATCCACCCTCAAACGTAGTATAGGAGCAGTGAGAAACTTAACCAATGTGCTAGTTTCGATATCGATAATGTCTTCGTTGCTGTTGAAAATATCATCTGAATGTAGACAATGCATCTTGGTGCGCTGATCAATCTCCTTACTCGGTATTTCCATAGAAATGTTCATGAGTTGAAGAGAAGAGGTAGCTATTGCTAGGGAAATGATGTATATTAAGCTTGATTTGGCCATTCAAATTGAAGTAAGGCAAATTTAGTCTGTAGAGCAACATGATTAATGGGGGTATATATATAGACCTTAGAGAAGACTTGAATGATTCAACTCTTTCTTGGAGAAGATGATTAGGTGCATTAAATATAGTGGGTATCTACAAGTAGGTGTATGTAAGAATCTAGTCAAATGACAAAATACTAGTTAGTTAGAGGGGCATGCTTATTATGTAATAATTGGGGGCATAAATATTGGTTAACTTGAACATTTGATGGAGGAAGAGCAGAGCATAATATTGGAACAGAATTCAAAAGTCAGATATTATGGAAAAATTAATTATGTTATTTGAAGTGTGGTGGCAAAGAAACCTATGAATCTTGCTATGCACGCTTAAGACACATCTTGATATGCAAGTTTAAGGGTGTGTTTGGATAACAAGATTTTATTATGATCATTTCTGGTTTAGCATCGAACTAATAAAATAGCATTCATTTCGTCCATACAAAAAATTTAGGATGAAGACTTTATTATCAATAAGTATACTAATCAATTTGTAGTTAGAGTTGCAGTTGTAGAAACCTTAGGATTCTGATGGATGATCGCTAATTCAGACTAGGGGTTTGCTTCGGTGCTCCAAAAATAGGTTTTTTTAATTTTTAAATTGACAAAAATAACAAATTAGTTAAAATAAGAAAGGGTATTTTAGTCTTTCAAAAATCTCTTTCTCAATCTCACGTCTCAGTTCCACCCACACAAAAGACAAAAAGGAAAAAATAAAGAAAAGAACCAGTTGAATTTCCTTACTTGTAGCTTCTCTTATTTTTGCATACTGATAGAAAATACATGTCCTGCACGGTTTGCAATTTTTTTCCATTCAATCAAATTTACTTCTCAATCTCACGAATGGGGTTAATTAGAAACCAATTGAACCCTCCTCACGCTAGGCAGTCTATTTCCAAAAGAAAATCTATCTTTATATAGAAAAACAAATGATTACTGGTTTGAAGAACGAGAAATTTAAGAGCTTAACAACTACATCATACTATATAATTAATTTTTTTTAAAAAGGAAAAATAAGAGGTACCTTTCATGGCGTTCTCTTTCTCTTCACGAGATTTTTTGGAGTCTAACCGGTTTCTTCTAATGGAAAGTGCGGAGAAAAGCTTCAGTTTTAATAGTTAATTAAAGAATTCTAATTAATGATAAATTATGTTTCTCCCATAAATTATATTTCCTAAAATAACCTTTTTACCCATAGTTAATTACAATTTTAGGTGTGGAACACCTCATAACCATCAAATCTATCTACCTAGAATTGTGAGAGCTATTTTTAAGGAATTTATTTACGGATATGTCATCATTGTTCCAACTAATCTCTATAGAGCACCGAAGCGGTAGGCTTCAGACTAAACACATAGCATCAATACCAACTAAGATACCTCGGTCAACCTCTTCATTGTCGGTTCCATCAGAACCATCTGTCTAGCAACTCGCTTGTTGAAATCAGAATCATCTGTCTAGAAGCTCGCTTGAAAGGAATCCATCTGCCAAATTCGACAACATTATATCCCCAAATAATCCAAAGCTTTCCCCAAATAATCCAAAGCTTGTATGAGCTTGAAAAGAGTGCAATCATCAAACACACTCAACTCATACCAGGTAATATTTTCGTCTTTTAGCTCTCCAAGTACTGAATAACCTTGGAAGGTTTTTCTCTTGTTATGTTATGTTAGTCTAAAGTGTAGACCCAAAGTTGAAGCCGAGGCTAGAATCACGAAGAACACGGTCCAAAAGTCCATGAGAACTGCCAGTCAGCCTGGCAGTCGACCGCGAGTCAGCGGTGGTCGACCGCGAACATGCACAGGAGTCAGGGAGAGGCTGGAGCTGAAGGCGATCGACCGCGCCAACCATGTAATGTTTTCTGCTCTCGGGTTTTGATTCGGTCGACCGCCGCGGTCGATCGCGATACCTGCGCGGTCGACCGCCACAGTCGACCGCGAACGTGCACAGGAGTCGGGGAGAGGCTGGAGCTGAAGGCGGTCGACCGCGCTAACCATGTAATGTTTTCTACTCTCGGGTTTTGATTCGGTCGACCGCCACGGTTGACCATGACGCTATTTGCCAGATTCCTTATGAGTTCAGGAAATCTATTTGGGCTGGGTTTGATATAAATACCCAAACATTTTTTAGGGTTTGTTAGGCATCAGAAAACCATCAAAAGAGAGAGCTTTTGACAGAGAGATCTCAGTGAGATAAAACCCTAGTTTGAGAGCTTGTATTTCTTCTTCAATCAATAAAATAATTGTGTGGTGTGGCTCTCGGGGACGTAGGCATGTTATCGAACCTCGTTAAATATGTGTGTTCGTCTCCTTTATTATTCCTGCAAGTTTTGATCTTTATTTGTGGTGAATTTTTCTACTTTCAACACAAGGTCCGGAAGGGCAATGGTTTGATTTGATTGTTTCGAACCCCCAACAACTGGTATCAGAGCTTCGTTCAGCAATTTGTGTGAAAACAATGACAGAGGAAATCAAATCTAAGATCGAGAAATTTAACGACTCAGACTTTGCCTACTGGAAGTCGCAGATGAAGGACTATCTGTACCAAAAGGACTTGTATCGCCCGTTGATGGGCAATGATAAGGGACAAAAGCAAGATGAGTCAGATGATGATTGGGAGATACTGGAAAGGAAGGCTCTAGGGCAAATTCGGTTGTCACTCGCCAAATCAGTAGCCACAATATCTTGAAGGAGAAGACGACGGTGAAGCTTATGGAAGCGCTCGCGAAGATGTACGAGCAACCGTCGATAGCAAACAATGTGCATCTCGTCAAGACTCTTTTCAACCTCAAGATGGCAAAAGGGCGGTCCTTCACAATGTACCTCAGCGAGTTCAACATAATTGTTGATCAGCTTATCTCTGTAGACATCACGTTTGATGACGAAGTGCAGGCCCTACTGTTACTATCGCAATTGCTGGATAGTTAGGCAGGTTGTGTGACGGCAATCAGTAATTCGACGGGGAATGAAAAGTTGAAGCTGAGTGAGGTGGTTAGCATGATTCTATCCGAGGAGGTTAGAAGGAAATCGTCTGAATCAGAAGGTTCAGGTTCAGTCCTAAATTTCGAGCAAAGAGGCAGAAGAAAGGGAACGGGAACATGAATCGGTCGAGATCAATAAAGAAGAGGTCGAACTTGAAGGTTAGGCCTATTAAAGGGAAGTGTTGGAACTGCAGCCAGGAGGACCATATGTCTTCAGTCTGCAAGAGTCTAAAGAAGGATACGGGTGAGCAGGAGGCTCATATTGTGCGGGATGCTTTGATCCTTGCTATGGATAGCGACTCGGATTCTTGGGTCATCGACTCAGGAGCCTCTTTCCACGCCACTGCTAACAGAAAGCTTCTCCAGGATTATGTAGCAGGGGACTTTGGAAAAGTTTATTTGAGGAATAACGAGCCTTGTAATATTATTGGAAGGGTGAAGTGTAGATTCAGATGAAGGGCTCTAAGTAGACCTTGAAGAACGTAAGACACGTGCCGAAGCTGAAGAGGAATCTTGTTTCGGTGGGACAGCTTGGAGCAGAAGGCTATGTTTCGATATTCACAGGGGATTTATGGAGAATCTCTAACGGTACGATGATAGTTGCTCGAGACAACAAACTAGGGGCTCTCTATATCACCTTACATACGAGTGACACCCTCACAATTGTAGCTGGCAAAGAGAATACAGATCTGTGACACAACAGGCTACGGCACATGAGCGAGAAGGGGATGAAGATCTTACATTCATAGGGAAAGCTAATTGGGATCGATTCCGTGGAAGTCGGGGTTTTGTGAAGATTGCATCTTTGGGAAGCAGAAGAGGGTTAGTTTCCAGAAGGATGGAATGCCACCTTAGACTCAAAAGCTAGAATTGATTCATACAGATGTATGGGGTCCAGCCAGTGTGTCTTCTTTTGGTGGTTCGAGATATTATGTCACCTTCATCGACGATCACTCGAGGAAGGTGTGGGTCTATTTTATGAAGCACAAGTTAGAGGTGTTCGGAGTCTTCAAGAAGTGGAAGGCCATGGTGGAGAACGAGACAGATCTGAAGGTGAAGTGTCTGAGATCAGACAATGTTGGAGAATACGAGCTGTGGGAGTTCAAGAGGTTATGTGCTACAAATGGTATTCGTTTAGAGAGGACTACTCCAGGGACACCGCAGCAGAACAGCATTGCAGAGAGGATGAACAAAACATTAACGGAACATGTCAAGAGCATGCGATTACATGCAGGTCTGCCTAAGACATTTTGGGCGGATGTGGTGCATACGACAGCTTACCTTATTAATCACGGGCAATCAGTTCCATTGGATTTTGGGATTCTAGAGGAGGTTTGGAGTGGAAAGAAGATAAATCTCTCACACTTGTGGGTATTTGGTTGCATGGCTTATGTTCATATCAGTGACCATATCAGAGACTAGCTAGAGACTAAGTCACAGAAGTGCACATTTATTGAGTACGACATTGATGAGTTCGGGCATCGTCTTTGGAATGAGAAGAACGGGAAGATCATCAGAAGCAGGGACATGATATTTAATGAGGATGTGATGTACAAGAACAGGAAAAATGCTAATGATAGAAAAAGCAGTGGGAGCAGCACTACGGATGCAGGTGTTAGACCCTAGAGGGGGGGTGATTAGGGTCTTATGCTAATCTAATCCGATTAAAATGCCAATTAAAACTAATTAACAAATATATTCTTGCAAGATAGATATACAAAGAGTTATGTGCAAGAATATGCAATATACACAGTGAGATATATCCTATATGATAGAAATATATGCAAGGATATATAAACAACACAAGGGTAAACAATCTACACAAGTGATAAGGCAATATGATGAGCAATACACAAAGGCGATATGAGATATGAAAACAAGAATAAGAACGCCAATGCAATCACAAACAAAACGATATGTTTACGAGGTTCGGTCCCCACGACCTACGTCCCCGCTCCTCACCTTGAGGAGATACTCCACTATCATAACCGGGTTTTCTACGTTCACCCGAACAACGTTTACACCTCACACTCGGTTTTCTAGCTAACCGAAAACTTTACAATCGACACTCTTGCAATCACACTCTACACCCTAAGTGTTGGTCCTAGCCCGTGTCCTCCTCCTCAAGTGCTCGGTTACAACCTCTCCCTAAGCACGTCAACCGACGCCACTCCTCTTGGATTCGACCCCGTCTCTCACCACACACTCCTCACTCGGTGTACAAGTGTAGTACAAAGTGATCTCACAATTAAGTACAATATAACAAATAATTGTTCTCTCTAACAAGGTGAGAACTCAATTAAGCACAACTCATTGTTATAAACTCTCACCACCCAACTATACTATGTATGAAAGATACAATAAGCTCAATGTGGGTGTGTGTAACAATGAGTAAATAAAATCAAATCAACTAAACTCAAATATAAGATCTAGCTTAAGAATAATGATAATTAAACAAGTATATAAATGTAAAGCTAGAGTTTGAGTTTAGAAAACTTC
>BQKN01066215.1:151845-173845 GCA_022839385.1 Asparagus kiusianus
TCAAACCAAACACAGAGATATACGTGGTTCGGCAACTTGCCTACGTCTACGGGGAGAGGATGGGGAGATTTCACTAATTCAAGGAGAGTACAAAGGATTACAATCACACAAAACTCTCAAACTAACCCTCAACCAAAGATCTCACCTTGCTCACAATATCTTCCTCTCACAATACTTAAAAGATCCCTCAATCTCTGATTTAAAAAACCCTAACAAATCGTTTCCCTATTTATATCAAAATAAAAACCCAATCAGATTACAAACAGGAAACCTGATTATGTAAAATACCCGTCGTAAGTCGACTTATCAGTCAGCATAAGTCGACTTGGCAGAGAGAAAAACAGCAACTGGAGTACACTTCGTAAGTCGACTTATCAGGTTTGATAAGTCGACTTGGCAGAGAAAAAAATTCACAATTCCAGAGCAATTCGTAAGTCGACTTGCGCACACTGACAAGTCGACTTACATAAGTCGACTTACCCTCTGTGCACGAGTCGACTTATGCCAGAAAAACTGGTTTTTCTGATTCTTCCACAATTTACTCAAAGAGAAGAAGAAAAGAAAAAGAAAGGAGAAAAGAAACAGAGAGAAGGCAGTTAGAAAAGTGAAAGAAAAGAGAGAAAACAGAGAGAAGGCAATTGCATAAGGAAACAAGCATAGGAGCTTATAGCAGTAATCCTCAAAGTGTTATCAGCAACCACGCTACCCCACATCATCCCTAATCCAACCAAAAAGAAAGAAGGAGAACCAAACTCCAATATAAGAAAGAAAATAAGAACTTCACTATTCGGTAGTAGTAACCCCACTGAAATAAAAAAAAACAATGGTCTAAACATTGTTATCAATACGCGAGGCGTAAGGCGGGACGCAAAACATCTTTACGCACACATGTGCAAGGCGCAACACAATGCGCGCGCCCACGCGAAGCGAGGCGCACACCGCACACATAATTTTTTTAATATATGTAATCAAGTGCGAAAGAACATGTTTTTAGAATTTACATGATAAATAATATCTTACTACAAAATCACAATATAATGCCTTAATTTCTAATGCTAACACCCAACATAGTAGCAAAATTCATAAATTTTCAAATCAAATGTTAAATTAAGACTAATATCCAAGTAAAGGATTAGTAATGGTTCTCAATTGAAGGCTATTAAAAAGGCCTAATGGATTTATTTTGCTTTTTGGGCTATTGAATATCAAGTATAAAGATTCGATTGAAATGTTAACAAACAAAACTATATGAGGATAAGTACTACATGCACCATGCACAAAGTAAGGATGTACGCGAGGCATAAAAGACGCTGCTGCATCAAATGTGGGGCGCTTCGTCACCGCCCCGCTGTTGAGCGCTGCGAAAGCCAAACAACCAAACCAACGTGCTACGAGAAATCAAATCAAACGAACGTCGAGAGAAGGCGAAACGAACCAAATTAATGTCACAAACACAAACAACCAATTTTAACATGGTTCGGCAAGCTGCCTACGTCCACGGGGCAAGAAGGGGATAGGGTTTTTCACTATAGAGAAGAAGAATACAAACTGAGATTACAAATTACTCAAACTCACCAATTAATCTCACCAACAAATCTCTAATTCTCTCCAAATAAAGCCCTAACAAATAGCTCAGAAAATACATCTTTTTTGTGCTCCAAATATCCCCAAATTTTTATCTTAATTCTATCTTCCAATTGTTCTATATATATAGAAATCCTAAAATCATAAACATACTAGTAATTCTAAAACAAAAAAAACAGATTAGGAATCCTAATCAAGGTTTTAAATGTCGGCCGACATGTCCGACATGTCGGCCGACATATCGGTTTGAGGGCTTGACCGACACGATATGGATGTTTTCAACTCGGATGTCGGTTTTCAAGACCAAATCGGAAATATCAGAGTCATATCGGGCATATCGACCTATTTTTTAGCTTTGAAAAATCGGCCGATATGGTAATTTTTTTTAAGATTTGTTTTTTGTTATCAGCTTTGAAAAACCCATTTGACCCGTTCTCATGTTAAAGGGTTTCTTATGAACCCGATAGAAAGAATTTATAAACCTAAATCCATATATTATTTACTTTTTTATATGTTTAGTCTATAGAATTTATATAAAGTATACTTATATTGAATTTATGAATGCTTAGATTATATTTAGGATATGATATTATACATATGCGTACTACCTGATATAACAATCTGATATTTAGTCAATGTCTCCCGATATATCCCCGATTTCCGCTATTCGACATGGATTTTAGCCATCTGACATGAACCCGACATCCGACATTTAAAACTCTGATCCTAATAACATGTTACCAAAACAGATTTGGAATCATGTTACCAAAACAGATTAGGAATCCCAATAACCTGTTACCAAAACAAATTAGAAAACATATTAGGAACCTGCTATCCAACAATTCTCCACCTCAGCGAAGTTTTCCCAAAACTGAGCTGAAACCAATACCAACCAAACGTCTCACTTGTTGCGTCCGGTACGAAGTGGAACAAATCCACGACAACGGAGTCAATCCACAACAAGTCGAGAACCCAAATGAGAATGCGAACAAACTCCAAATGTCGGTATCAACTCACCAAACCGGCTGCATCCTAAATGACTGTCTACGTATCCTCTTATCTAAGGAATCAAGCATTCTTGTAGTTCACCCAAACGGTCTCCAAATGCCCTCAATCAAATAGAAAAGTTTACAACTCTTCACCAATATCACCAACGGATCTGCAATTGATAGCGCTCCCAATGGTCCCAAACTGAAACAAATCCAATACCTCCACCTGATGTGAACCAATGGCTGTATCCAAAACATGTCCACCAGCTGCACTCGAATCCAAAACCAACTCATTATTTGCATCCAAATCCAAATGATCTCCAAACTGTATCACCTCAGCTAGAATCCCAAACGATGCAGTATGATCTGAAGTATGTGGAGTAATCTCCACCCAATATGAAGTAGCATCACCCTCCACCCGTTGCGATATCCTAATATCTGATCAATATTTTTCACCTGCCGAGAGTTAAATGTGACATACCTGCTCAGAACAAAATCAGAAGCTCATAACTGATAATCAAACGAACCTCTGAATCCCAAACGTGCAATCGGATCAAATCTCACATCCTCGATGTGACCAAATGCTGGACAACCAAATATCCGACGCAACCCAAAATCTGAAACAACTCCACCAGATCCAAAATCTCCACACGCAACAGTCGGCAACCTATGACCAAGACGACCCAAATATGTCGAAGCTCCAAAACCAAAATCAATGCTCGACAACCAATGCCGATCCCCTTCAGTAAGGAACGACCCATCAAAACTGTCATCTCATCTCATCGCCCCAATGTCTCCACATCAATGAAGTGTCTCAAACTGCCATGAGCTTGACACAAATACAAAAAAGAACCCCTACCAAAGCTAGAACGACGGGTTGTCTTTCGGCCAATACACTTCTTCCAATTATTGTTGACTTCTAGGACTTCACACCAACGAGACCTGGTTACAACCCACCAATGCCTAGAACAATCCCTAACTGCGAAAACCAAATATCGATTACCTCCCAATGATGCCTCCTTGAAAGGCCCACAAATGCCTAACTGAACACTACCTAAAAGACCCCTCGATCGATAGATAGAAGTGCTAAACTCCATCTCGGACTTCTTACTCATACCAATGTGCTCAAAAAACTTCAATCTGCAGGTCAAAGCACTCCTCAACAAACCATGCACGACATAACCAATCAAGTAACTCAGCCTTAACAAATACCACAGTCTAGCCAAATCCAAAGAAGTCGTCAACTCTCTATCAAACACCGTGCTCCCTATCAAATAATACAAATTATTCTTCCTGACGCCCTTCATCACAATCATGGACCCTAATATGACCTTCAAACGTGAATCGACCAAGGTCACCCTATAGCCTGCTGCCTCCAAAACTCCAAGTAAAATAATATTCTTCTTCAACTGAAGAACGAACCTCACTCCAACCAACTCCCGAATCACTGCGTCACTCATCCTAATATGAATGGTACCGATACCATCAATAGGTCATTCATGATCATTACCCATGAGCACGACCTCCCCTCTTTTTAACTCCTGAAAGGTGGAGAACCAATCCTTCCTAGGGAAAATATGATAAGAAGCACCCGAATCCAACATCTATTCTGTAGAGTCGGCAACACAAACTGACGGTAGTGCAGATAACGAGTAGCCCGAAGAATCTGAATCTGGATTATTGCCACTAGCCTTGACAACATTCACCTCTGAAGTTTGAATAGCTTTCCCCTTATTCTTTCCGACTCGATCAACCAACTTTAGGCATTCGGCTTTTCAATGTCCATCCTATTTACAAAAAGCACATTGATTCCTACGAACTCCAAGATGTGCTCTCTAGACTACGACCTCCTACCACGATTTGGACTCTTTGCTCTTGCGACTAATGCCCCCGCTACCGGCTCAACTGAAGTCTCCTTATCCTTCTTTTGAAGCTGATAATTCACAAGTACAGCGGTGACCTCACTATAAGAAAGAGATGTCTTCTCATTAATAAGAGTAAGAACGAAGGTCTCATATTCCTCATCAGGCAAAGAACTCAACAACAATAATGCCTTGTCCTTATCTTTAATCATCACATCTACATTCGCCAAATCCGCAAGAAACTTCATGTAATGGTTTATGTGATCACCAATGAAGGTCCCCTTCTTCAATTGGAAACGATAAAACCTCCTCTTCAAATGTAAGTGGTTCTCTACACTCTTGGTTAAATACTTGCCTCTAGGATCTCCCAAATCTTCTTAGCCGAAGTCTTATTAATCACAACATATTTTAAATTTTGAGTCAAACAAGATCTAATCACACTACACGCCGTTCTATTCATCTTTTTCCAAACCTTCTCCTCAATGTCGTCCGGTTTCCCGTCCAACTCCAAAGTTTTTTTTTCTCAAATTTTACGCATTGAGCGCATCCAAGACTTCACATCTCCAAATATCAAAATTGTTTGTGCCATTAAACTTTTTCACATCTATCTTCATAAAGTGGATATTCAAACTTTGGACGGTCTTCACGCCGGAAGTACCATTCACAACTCCTTTCCCGATCATCTTTCTCAAAGCACCAAAACAAATACGGAACAAATGAAGAATAGATCCAAAACTAAAAAAGATTGAATCTTTACCAAAAAGATCCCACCTTTATCACCAAACGAAGCCCTAGACGAGCCTACAAAACGACCTACTCCTCCAAACAGTCCAAGCGTAGCCAAAACCAAACCGATGTGCTTCGAGAGACCAAATCAAACGAACGTTAAGAGAAGGCCAAACGAACCAAATCAATGCCACAAACACAAACAACCAATTTTAACATGGTTCGACAAGTTGCCTACGTCCACGGGGTAAGAAAGGGATATGGTTTTTCACTAATAGAGAAAAAAGTACAAACGGATATTACAAATTACTCAAACTCACCAATTAATCTCACCAACAAATCTCTAATTCTCTCTAAACAAAACACTAACCAATAGCTCAGAAAATACCTCTTTTCTATGCTCCAAATATCCCCAAATTTTCTTCTCAATTCTCTATTCCAATTGTTCCATATATATAGAAATCCTAAAATCATAAACATACTAGAAATTCTAAAACAAAAAATAAAACAGATTAGAAATCCTAATAACCTGTTACCAAAACAGATTTAGAATCATGTTACCAAAACAGATTTAGAATCCCAATAACCTGTTACCAAAACAAATTAGGAAACATATTAGGAACCTACTATCCAACACCCGCAATGTAAGGCGCATAAGGCGTAATGAGGCGTGCGCCTTTGAAAACATTGGGTCTAAACATGTACAATGAATGAAGATTGCTGAGACAATAAAACTGAAGTAACAATGTTCAATTCTTGATTTGAGTTTAAATGGATGAAAGTAACGGCAGAGGAAGGTTGACAAATAGTAGTACCTTGGTTCTGCGATGCATTCTTATATTGCGTTGCTTGTGAATTTTGATGTGCATTATATTTTCGTTTTCTTTCTCCATTTGTTTGGCTATGATTTGCAGGCATAGAAAGTACTGCAGTTTCTTTCTTCTTAATTTTTTAATATAATAAGCTTCTCTCTTCCTTTTTTATATTTCGTTTTTTTTTCTCCTCCGGTAATGAGGCGTACCATTTTCTACTATATTCATTTTGTTTTAACTATCTTTCTGTTCGCGTCGACATTATGTTCTTGTTGTGTGCCAGGAAAAAATTTATTTAGATATGCCTATTCAAAAGAGTACAATGTGTCTATACAAAGTTGGTAGAAGAAATATACATACTACGAAGCAGTCGCAAATTGTATATAATGAAATCTGGAGGTTAAAAAATTGAAAACATAATATATGGATGTAAATTTTAGCTAATAGGAAGCATGGAGAGAGATGCTACATGCTTTGTTGGAAAGAGAGCACGTACGTCGTAGTTTGGTGGCATACAATCCTTCAACAAGTCAAAACAAACACACAGATGATCCCTTCTCTTGATGATCTGACAAACAGGAGCAAAAAGGATGAGTTTTTACATGAAGTGGGACATAGCCATTTGATCAGCAGAATTTAGCATAAATCATCAAATAAGTCCTTAAATTGTTATAGATCTGATATATGATGAATTATTTATTTGTCCACTTAGCAGATGAAATGTTTATCATGATTCCGTTGCGAACAAATTAAAGCAACATATTAAATTATCAGATTCTTTAAACACATATATCGAACATAATCAACAAGTTAGAATGTCCTCTACTATACTTAAAGAACTTATATCAGAACCATGAGAATATACAGCTGAAATGAAAACTTTTGGGACATGAAACTTGTTCACATGGGGCCCACACCCACGTGAAGTAGTAGGCTCATGCGGGCTCATGCGATGATTCCCCGTGGAGATGGCCCACCCGATTGTTCACTTCCCACAGCTATATATTTCGGCTCATAAGGTTTCGGTTGGTGTGCAAAGTGGGGAGTTTTTTTTTCGGCTGCAGCAAATTTGGCTTTTGGTGGCTGCAGTGGCTAAAGAGCAGAGGGTGAAAAGAAATTTTTGGGCGGCGTGCAAGCAAAGCAGAGAGAGAAAAGCAGATTGCTTTTTGGCTGTTTTGAAGATGAGTTCTGTGCAGCGTCTTTTAGGTTTTAGTATCCCTTTTGTGAGATATTGAGATGTTGTTTGAGGGTTTAGATTTGAGAAATTGTAAACCCTATTTGTATTCTCCTCTCTAATAGTAGATCTCCTCCTCCTTGCCCCGTGGACGTAGGCAGTTTGCCGAACCACGTAAAATTGGTTTGTTTGTGTTTGTGGCCATTGTAATAGTTTTAGGATCCCTCGACGCGCAATCCTAAAGCTGACGAGAGGAAGAGCTAATATCCCACTTTGATGAGATATTAGGCTTCAGATTCTTGTTCCCTTTGAAAACAAGAATTCTTATTGATCTTTCTCTCTTATTGTGCATCAGAAACTCTGCCGAAATTTTCGCTGCGCACAACAAGTAGTATCAGAGCTCGGGCTACGCTTGGGCTATTTAGAGGAGTAGATCAATTTGGAGGCTTGTCTAGGGCTTCGTTTGGTGATAAAGGTGGGATCTTTTGGTAAAGACTATATCTTTTAGTTTTGGATCTATTCTTCATTCGTTGGTGCGTAAGATGTCGGGGAAAGAAGGTGCTTCGGGTGTCGAGGGTGTTGCTTCTGGCGCGAAGACCATTCAGAGTTTGAATATCCACTCTATGAAGATAGATGTTGAGAAATTTAATGGCACAAACAACTTTGGATTATGGAGATACGAGGTTTTGGATGCGCTGAACGCGCAGAATTTGGAGGATACATTGGAGTTAGATTGCAAGCCAGATGAGATTGAAAAGAAGGTTTGGAAGAAGATGAATCGAACGGCGTGTGGTGTGATTAGGTCTTGTTTGACTCAAGATCTAAAATATGATGTGATGAATAAGACTTCTGCAAAGAAGATTTGGGAGATTCTCGAAAGCAAGTATCTGACAAAGAGTGTTGAGAACCGCTTGCATTTGAAGAGGAAACTTTATCGTTTCCATTTGAAGAAGGGAACTTCCATTAGAGATCACATGAACCACTACACAAAGCTTCTTGCGGATTTGGTGAACGTGGATGTTATGATTGAAAATGAGGACAAGGCGTTGCTGTTGTTGAGTTCCTTGTCGGACGAGGAATATGAGACCTTCGTCCTTACTCTTATTAATGGGAAGGCATCCCTTTCGTATAGTGAGGTCACTGCTGTATTGGTGAATTGTCAGCTTCGAAAGAAGGATAAGGAGGCTTCATTGAGCCGGTAGCAGAGGCGTTGGTCGCAAGAGGGAAGAATCTGAACCGAAAGAATTGGAAGTCACAGTCTAGAGTAGGAAAAGATCAGTGTGCTTGGTGTAAAGAGACTAGTCATTGGAAGAAAGACTGCCCAAAGCTCAACGAATGAATGAAGAATAAGCAGAAGGGAAAAGGAAAGCAACCATCATCAGAAGCAAACATCGTATCGGATGGTAATAATTCTGACTCTTCCATTTATTCGCTTTCTATCAGTCCGAAAGATAGCTATTCGGAGGAATCCGAGTGGATGTTGGATAGTGGTGCGACCTATCATGTGTGCCCTAGAAGGGAATGGTTCTCCAGTTTTGAGAAGCTGATGGATAGTGGTGTGGTGTACATGGCTGATAACCGTGCATGCCAGATCCTTAGGATAGGAAGAATTCGCATAAAATTGTTTGACGGGACTGTTAGGGATCTAAATGATGTGAGATATGTTCCTTCTTTGAGGAAGAACTTGATCTCGATTGGAGCTTTGGTTGGAGAGGGTCTGAAGGTTCGTGTTGAGGACATGGTTCTTGAGATCGTGGAAGACTTTCGGATTGTGATGAAGAGCGTCAGGAGGAATAACCTGTATTACTTGACTGGAGGTATAGTGACAGGTGGAGAGCTGACGACTTCTGTTGATTCGACTAGACTGCGGCATTTGGGGCTTGGCCATTCTAGTATTGATTGCTCGCATAGATTGAAAGAGGGTGCGAAGACCTACAGTTTGAAGTCTAGTGAACATGTTGATGTGAGTAAGAAGACCGAGGTGAAGTGTGGCACCTCTATTCACCGTGCTAAGGGTCGTTCTGGAGGAGTTCACGTGGACGTTTGGGGGCCTTCCAAGAGGGCATCATTGGGAGGTAATAGAAGTTTGGTTTCCTTTGTTGGTGACTGTTCTAGACGTGTTTGGGTTGTAACCAAATCCCCTTTGGAGAAAGTCCTACTAGTTTCCAACAGATTGAAGAAGTGTGTGATAGACAGAAAGGTGAAGGTACTCCATTCTGGTGGGAGGTGCAAGATGGACCTGTTTCTGCATTGGAGCCGAGCTCACAGTATTTCGGGACACTTCGTTGGAAAGGAAATCTTGGGGCAACTAGATAGGGTGATAAATTTGGAGAACCGTGCCTTGCTGGAGGAGGAACGGTGTTTGTGGTCGAGCAATAGTTTGCAGAAGAGGTTCTGGACTGAGGCTTCGACATATTTGGGTCATCCTATTAAAGAATTGTCAACTGCTGTGATTGGATGTAAAACTCCATTGGAAGATAGGTCTGGTAGTGTCACTTTGGATGAGGCTTCGATGAGGAAGCTAATTGACTCTCAGCAAGTGAAGAGTTTTGGACAGACTATAGATGTATCGCAGCGGGTGGAGATGGATGCTACACCACATTGGGTGAATATTACTCCAGATCATTCTGCATTGGTTGGGATTCCAGCTGAGGTGACACAGCGTGAGAGTCATTTGGATTCGGATGCGGATGATGAGTTGGGTTTTGATTCGAGTGCAGCTGATATGGCCGTTGGTTCATCTCAGGTGGAGGTGTTTAAGGCCATTGGAGGTGCTATCAGCCGCAGAGTTGATGATATTGGAGAAGGGTTGCGAACTCTTCTATTGGTTTGAGGTCGTTCGTGGCCATTTGGGTGAACTACGTGAGGCTTGATTCCTTGGGCAAGAGGATACGTAGGCAGTCTTTATGATGCAGCCAGGTTAGATTTTGATGGGGGTGAGATCGATTTGGTGAGTTGATACCGACATTTGGAGAGTGTTCGCATTCTCATTTGGGCTCTCGACTTATTATGGATTGAGTCCGTTGTCGTGAATTGTTTCACGGTGTACTGGACACAACAAGTGAGATATTTGGTTTGGTTGGTGTCGGCTCAGTTTTGGGAAAACTTCACCGAGGTGGAGAATTGTTCACATGGGGCCCACACCTACGTGAAGTAGTAGGCTCATGCGGGCTCATGCGGTGATTCTGCGTGGAGATGGCCCACCCGATTGTTCACTTCCCATAGCTATATATTTCGGCTCATAGGGTTTCGGTTGGTGTGCAAAATGGGGAGTTTTTTTTCCGGCTGCAGCAAATTTGGCTTTTGGCGGCTGCAGTGGCTAAAGAGCAGAGGGTGAAAAGAAACTTTTGGGCGGCGTGCAAGCAAAGCAGAGAGAGAAAAGCAGATTGCTTTTTGGCTGTTTTGAAGAGGAGTTCTGTGCAGCATCTTTTAGGTTTTAGTATCCCTTTTGTGAGAGATTGAGAGGTTGTTTGAGGGTTTAGATTTGAGAGATTGTAAACCCTATTTGTATTCTCCTCTCTAATAGTAGATCTCCCCCTCCTTGCCCCGTGGACGTAGGCAGTTTGTCGAACCACATAAAATTGGTTTGTTTGTGTTTATGGCCATTATAATAGTTTTAGGATCCCTCGACGCGCAGTCCTAGAGCTGAGGAGAAGAAGAGCTAATATCCCACTTTGATGAGATATTAGGCTTCAGATTCTTGTTCCCTTTGAGAAACAAGAATTCTTATTGATCTTTCTCTCTTATTGTGCACCAGAAACTCTGCCGAAATTTCCGCTGCGCACAACAAAACTTTCAACGAAACAGGAGTCGTGATTGAAGATGTGGTTGCTACGACCAACATGTTCAGACAAACACAAGATATAGCAATATAAGTAATTGAAGAATAATCCTACGTCACAAATACAAGCAGAATAAAAACATGATTTTTTTTTGTACAAATGCAACTTGATAGTGGAACCTAGAGAGAATTGGTTAGCTTCTTAAACCTAAATTTTCTTTGAGAAATTTACAGCTCTACGTAGGAAGACATGACTGTAATTATGTTTACCTCAATTTGCTTGAATGCAGTTTAAAACCATTGTAGTAAGCTAACAAAAAAATTTCATTGTTCACTGTTTTCATTGTTTGTTCACGATCTCACTCTGTATTAAACTAATTATTTTTCCAATTTTTCCCTTAACGGACAGTCATACAAAGACATGAATTTGCTCGGTGCGACTACCCATGATCTGCTGCAAGTACGGATAGGTAAAGCAATAATTTGATAATTAAAATTGAAGTATATATTGTTAGATCTAAAACTTGAGATCTTAAAACCATATAGCCATGATTAATTCAAAGAGATTAAAAGAAACATAAAAGAGCGGAAGCTTATACCCGAATCCATTGATTGATCTTGATTTGGGTTTTGGATCTTCTAACCTTAGGGTTTTCTCTTGAGCCGAATATCTCTCTTAGATGGGGTAAAGAGAATTAGAGAATGCTATACCCTAGATTAGGGACCATAACCCCTTATTTATAGGTGTTGTACTTTTATAATTTGGCCCCTCAACAAATCACAATTACAACCTGGTATCTGCACATATAACCCCATGACTTATTTAAATACCTATTAACCCAAATTAATTGATCACTTTAGTGGGTTATCCTAAAAGATAGCAATACACAATGATTAATCATATGTGCCCATAATTAGATTTATTAGATTAAATCCAACAATCTCCCACTTGGGCACCATATGATTCCTTAAATTGTGTATAACCTTATGAGCTTAAAATTGCTATCACTGAAAAGGTATTTCCGAACAATCTCGTCCATTGACTATATCAATATAGGATCAAAGCGACCTTTGTCACATTTATCGTGACTCGACCCATCAATGGTCACATATACCAATACAATTAAACGACATAGATCAATCATGGATGTGCAGCATGAAAATTACATGCAATGTGATCAGTACATGTCTATTTTCAACTGGTCCTCCTTTAGTGAGGTCAAAACCAAACATAATGTAACAGAGTGTCTTAACTGAATACTTTATTCTGATCAGACAATACAACCAAACATAAAGCACCACAATTATAAACTCCCACTAAATCATAATATCCTCAAATATTACCACACCCATATGAGCAGTATGCTCATGAAAGACCTTGGGTGGCAATCCCTTAGTAAGAGGATCAGCTATCATGGAGTTTGTCCCAATGTGCTCTATGGATATTTGTCCACTCTGTACCCTTTCTTTCATAACCAGGAACTTAATGTCAATATGTTTTGACTTGATTGAGCTCCTGTTGTTATTGGAATATATTACTGCAGATTTATTGTTACAATATAACCTTAGTGGTCTTTCAACATTTTCCAAAATGCGCAGTCCCGTGACAAAATTTCGCAGCCATATTCCCTGATTGGATGCCTCATAGCAAGCTACAAATTCTGCTGTCATAGTGGAGGAAGCTACTAGTGTCTGTTTGATACTTTTCCATGATATAGCTCCTCCTGCTAACATATAAATGTAGCCTGATGTAGACTTTCTGCTATCTTGGCATCCAGCAAAATCAGAATCCGAATACCCAATGACCTCCAACTTTTCTGATTTTCTGTATGTGAGCATGTAACCTTTTATTTTCTGAAGATACCTCATAACCCTTTTGACTGCTATCCAATGATCCATACCAGGGTTGCTTAAGTATCTGCCTAACATCCTAACAATGTACGCAATATCCGAACGCGTACATACCTGAGCATACATTAGACCTCCTACAGCCGAAGCATAAGGAATCTTCTGCATTTCCTAAATTTTAATGTTACCTTTAGGGTACTGATCGAGACTAAACTTGTCTTCTTTAGCAACAGGGGTATCTCCTAGTCTGCAGTCTTGCATGCCAAACCTTTTAAGTACCTTATCGATATAGCTCTTTTGTGATAATCCAAGAATACCGCGAGCGATCTCGATGTATCTGGATCCCTAATATAAAAGAGGCGTCCCCAAGATCTTCATCTCAAAATTCTTTGATAGAAATCTCTTGGTTTCGTGCAACATGCCTATATCATTAGTGGCAAGCAATATGTCATCGACATACAGAACCAGAAAGATATACTTACTCCCACTGAACTTGTGATATACACAGTCATCAACAATGTTCATCTCAAAACCGAACGAGATAATTATTTGTTGAAACTTATGATACCATTGACGAGGAGCTTGCTTGAGTCCATAGATGGATTTTCTTAATTTGCAGACCATATTCTTTGGATCTCCTGACACAAAGTTTTCTGGTTGCACTATATAGATCTCTCATCAATGTCGCCATTGAGAAATGCAGTCTTAACATCCATCTGATGTAACTCAAGATCATAATGAGTAACAAGTGTCATGATTGTTCTGAATGAGTCTTTCGATGAAACCGGAGAGAAAGTCTCTATATAATCAATGCCTTCCTTTTGAGTATAGCCTTTAGCCACAAGACGTGCCTTATACCTCTCCACATTACCGTTTGCATCCTGTTTGGTTTTAAAAATCCATTTACAACCAATTGGTTTTGTACCTTCTGGTAACGGGACAAGTTCCCAAACCTTATTATCTTGCATAAACTTGTACTCCTCATTCATGGCATCAATTCACTGTTGAGAGTTAGAACTTTTCATGGCCTGAAGGAAGTTGATTGGATTATCTTCCAACATTCCACTACTTTCCACATGTTCTTGGAGAAATACAATATAATCATCCGGAATAGCATTTCTCCTTTCTCTCGTGGATCTCCTTAATAGCACTGGTTCTTGAGGTTATTGAGTTTGTTCTTCTGGAACAGAGAGTTGTTCAACATTATCATCTTGAGGTTCCGGATTTAGAGCAACAACATGTATAGGAACCTGAATATTGTCAAAAGTAACTGAATGGATTGGGTCTGAAGCCAATTTCTCCTCAAAGGCAATGTCTCTAACCTTATTTCTCCCCCCAAACTCAACATCCTCAAAGAATGTTGCTGTTCCCGTCTCAAAAATATTCCTTAGTGTGGGATCATAAAACTTATAGCCCCTAGAGCGTTCAGAGAAACCAATAAAGTAGCTGCTAATTGTTTTGGAGTCCAATTTCTTTTTATTTGGCCTATAAGGCCTTGCCTCAGCTGGACATCCCTAAATATGTAAGTGCTTTAAACTGGGCTTTCGACCAGTCCAAAGCTCATAAGGTGTTTTAGCAACTGCTTTACTTGGTACTCTATTCAGAATGTAAGCTGCTGTCTTAAGTGCTTGTCCCCAGAGTGACTCTGGTAAAGAAGAATGAGCAATCATACTTCTTACCATATCCTTAAGAGTCCTGTTTCGTCTTTCAGCTACACCATTCATGCTAGGTGAACCCGGCATGGTGTACTGTGGGACGATACCGCATTCCTCTAGGTATCTAGCAAATGGTCCTGGACGTTGTTCACCTGAACCATCATATTTGCCGTAGTACTCACCACCACGATCAGATCTAACGGTTTTAATTCTTCGGTTGAGTTGATTCTCAACTTCAGCTTTATAGGCTTTGAACATGTCCAGAGACTCAGATTTTTTATGAATGAGATATAGGTACCCATAACGTGAGTAATCGTCTATGAATGATATAAAATATTGTTGACCATTCCAGGATGCCGTAGGGAATGGTCCACAAATATCTGTATGTATCAATTCTAAGACATCCAAAGATCTGTTGGCACCTAATCTCTTAATTTTGGTCTGTTTTCCCTTGATACATTCAACACATACGTTGAAGTCCGAAAAATCAAGTGAATCCAAAATGCCATCAGACACAAGACGCTCAACTCTACCTTTTGAGATATGACCTAAGCGCTTATGCCATAATGACGCTGAATTTTCCTTATTTAATTTACGCTTAGTACCATGTAATTCCGCATGCAAAGTTTCATTATAAGAAGCAATTGTATCAAGCAAATATAGGTTGTCATAAGTACTCAAATAACCGGTTCCCACAACATTTGAATTAAAAGATAAACTGAATTGATTATTTCCAAATGAACAAGAATAACCTGATTTGTCCACTACAGAAACTGAAATCAAATTCCGTCTAAAAGACGGTACTACAAAAGTATCTTTTAAGTCCAAATAAGAACCAGTTCCTAATAGCAACCTAAAATGCCCAATTGCTTCCACATCTACCGATTGACTGTCGCCTATAAAGATGTGTCTTTCAACATCACTTGGCTTTCGGTAGCTCAGGCAACCCTGCATAGAAACACTTATGTGAGTAGTAGCACCAGAGTCTAACCACCAAGTGTTTCTAGGTACTGAAGCTAAATTAACCTCAGAACAGACCAAAGTAAGGAACGTACCCTTATTATCACGCCAGGCGTAATATTTTGTACAGTCCTTCTTTACATGTCCAGGCTTCTTACAGAAGAAACAACCCTGATTATCCTTATGTTGTTTCTTCTGAACTGGACCCTTAGCAGCTTCATTATCATTCTTTCTTTTCTTGCCCTTATCCTTAGAGGCATAGGCCAAATGAGCACTTTCCGTCTTATCTTGCTTCAACCTATCTTCCTCTTGCACACAATATGAAATGAGCTCATTTAGAGTCCATTTCTCCTTTTGGCAGTTATAACTGACCTTAAATTGATTGAATTGTGCAGGAAGAGACAGCAGAACCAGATGCACTAATAACTCATCACAAAGATCAAGTTTAAGTGCATTAAGCTTTGAAGCAATATGAGATATTTCCATAATGTACTCCCTGATATTTCCTTTGCCCTTATACTTCATCGAAATCAAGCGAGCTAAAAGTGTGCTTGTTTCTACCCTATCGTTTTTCGCAAAACGCTTCCCTATTTCGGCAAGGAAATATTTAGCCTTAGTAATCCCTTCGGATTCTATGCCCCTGAAGGCTTCCAGAACGCCACGCTTAATGATCATAAGACTCATGCGATTTGAACGCTCCCACTTCTCATATTCCTTCTTTGCATCAGGAGTGCTATCCGCATTGAGAGGTTGGGGTTGTTCAATTCTTAATGTAAGGTCTAGATCCATGCAGCCAAGAACAATTAATATGTTCTCTTTCCAAACCTTGAAGTTTGTCCCATTTAGCATGGGAATTGAGTTGATGTTAACAGAAATTGTTACAACAGATGCATTAGCTAAAATAAAACAAAAGATGCTCACATCAATAACCATATTTAGTAATCAATAAAATTTAAATAATGACAAATCCCATCTCAAGATATCTGACACAATATTAATATCAAGTCTTTGGACAGTAATATTAACTTGTAAGTGATACCTTGTTGCAATGATCAAACACTGACAATAACTCATGTCAAATAATAAAACTATCTTTGGATCGATTCATTATTCACATGTAAACCTTATAATTGTCACACGTTTATCACCGCAGATGTGTATACAGTCTAAATAAATATTAACCTTCCTTTGGGCCGATTAAATATTCACACGAAAACATACACACAAACATCTCACATTCCTCATGAACAATCTACACAAGAGAGGTTACTTTGGCAACTTCTTGTTACAATTAAACAATTGGAGTGAGAGACAACCTTAATACCTTAGTGTCATAATATTTGAATCAAATAATTAATTAGCTACCAAATTAGATTTAAATTAAAAATTTTAATTTAAATCAACTGAATTTCCAAAAACTTAATTGGGGTCTCATAGCTTAATTAGGGGCCATAACTTAATTGAATAAATTAAGTATACCAAAGTTGACCCATGAACAAGCCGAGGCTTAACCATAGTGAACACGAAGTTCGCTTGAATTCGAACGCGAGGTTCGACTGTATTGAGTACGAGACTCACTTAAGCACGAACGCGAGGTTCGTCGAAAAATGAACGAACGCGAGGTTCGTTTGATAAAGAACGCGAGGTTCGACTGAAAATGAACGCAGGGTTAAACTTGAAAACGAACGCGAGGTTCGTTTGAATCGAGCGCGAGGCTCGCCTGAGAACGAACGCGAGGTTCGACTTAAATTGAGCGCGAGGCTCACCTTAGGCCTGAGCACGAGGCTCAACTTGAACTGAGCGCGAGGCTCAACTTGAACTGAGCGCGAGGCTCACCTTAGAACGAACGCGAAGTTCGTTGAGCGCGAGGCTCACCTTAGAACTGAGCGCGAGGCTCAACTTGAACTGAGCGCGAGGCTCACCTTAGAACGAACGCGAAGTTCATTGAGCGCGAGGCTCACCTTAGAACTGAGCGCGAGGCTCAACTTAAGAACGAACGCGAGGTTCGTTAAAATTGAGAACGAACACGAAGTTCGTTAAAAAATGAGAACGAACGCGAGGTTCGTTTGAAGCTTTCAGCTTCGCCAAAATTTGAGGTAACCACCTCCTTAATGTTCGCTACGTTTTCACGTACGAACCCTTAGGGTTTCAATCTGAAACCGCCGCCGACCAAACCCAAAAAAAATTCCTCGATTTTTTATTTTCAAAATCAGATCCAGACCAAGAAAAAATCGAAGAAAAAATCCAAAAAATTCCAAAAGGTTACTGTTCACCGACGATTTTTTTCTGTTACTGTTCATCCGGGAAAAATATGTTACTGTTCATCCGAAAAAATACTGTTCATCCGAACATTACTGTTCATCCAAGAACAGATCTAAATCCAAAACCAGAGATTTAAGATCAAAAAACCCAATTTTAAAAACTTAAATCCCTAAGAATTAATCAAAGGTGACTCTGATGCCACTTGTTAGATCTAAAACTTGAGATCTTAAAACCATATAGCCATGATTAATTCAAAGAGATTAAAAGAAACATAAAAGAGCGGAAGCTTATACCTGAATCTATTGATTGATCTTGATTTGGGTTTTGGATCTTCTAACCTTATGGTTTTCTCTTGAGCCGGATTTCTCTCTTAGATGGGGTAAAGAGAAATAGAGAATGTTGTAACCCTAGATTAGGGACCATAACCCCTTATTTATAGGTGTTATACTTTTGTAATTTGGCCCCTCAACAAATCACAATTACAACCTGGTGTCTGCACATATAACCCCATGACTTATTTAAATACCTATTAACCCAAATTAATTGATCACTTTAGTGGGTTATCCTAAAAGATAGCAATACACAATGATTAATCATATGTGCCCATAATTAGATTTATTAGATTAAATCCAACATATATATCTGACGCGGTAAAGTATGGTATGTCAACCCTCAAATTTTTTTAACTCTTTGTTGACTACGAGTAACGTTTTTTAATTTAATAATCTAACAAATAATCAGCATGGTCAAAGATAAGAAAATTTCCATAGACAGCTTTAATCAAAATGTAAGACCATTTGTAGCAAAAGGAGAAGATTGATAGGGCAAAGTTGCACCTTTTAGCAGACGGAAGGCATTCCTCACCTAGATCCCCTTCTCTTGATGATCTGAGAAATAGAAGTGGTAAAGTTGTTTTTTTTTTTTTTTTGGCCTTTTTTTTGTGCAGTCAGAGGGAGAACGGTGTTCACAAACCTGACGGTCATTCTTTCTGGAAGTAGGTGAAAATTGATGAAGTAGATAACAATTGATGAGGTAGGCAGACTGGAGAAACAAAAAGCTCACCTTTTCTCCTCTAGCTTTCAGTTGATCGGAATTTGATGCCAGCAGAAGCAAGAAGGATGAATTCCTTCTGCAAACAGAGAGAACTGTATTAGAGCATGCAGTAAAATGACATTGGGAAACTGAGGGGGTGATAACTTTCCCCTCTCAATTATATACAACTCCCTCTTCAAATAACTGGTAGGTCAGTTTGGCACCTTTGGTATACAAATCTCACCATATATCTTTCATATTTCTAATTCTCTTATACTTTCTTTCTTCGTCTCTTTATTCTCGGTAACGCTAGCGCAATGCAAAGCAGAGATGGTCTAGTTTTGGTTCTGGCCGCTTTGACTATGAATAGTTTTTTAAGTTTAGTTTTTCTTTTTTTTGGGTGGGACATTGGTCCCTTAAATCTTTCATATTTTGAAACTAGTTCCTTAAATAATGGAAATTGCTATTAGGTCCTACAATTCTTAAACTAGTTTAAAATTAGTCCTTCAAATTGCTATTAGGTCTTTGAAGCTGAGTTCAATATGAGACAGATAAGTTGATCAAACACTAATCCGACTCATATCCTCTTTGTCAAATCCTATTGACAACCCAACTACCATCTATTGAACAAAATAAGAATTAAAAGAGAAAAGCCACCACTAAATGAAAATTTAATTAGTCAATTTCTTTTTGGTGGCCGGTAAGTGTACAAGATGGAGGCTTGACTGTCGACGCTATGGGAGCTAGTCATACCCGAAGTCATTACCTTAACTGCAAGGAGGGGGATGCCAAAGGCGGGGCCAGTTACTGGAATGAAGTCGTAACAAGGTAGTTGTATTGGAAGGTGCAGCTAAATCACCTTCTTTTCAGGGAGAGATAATGCTTATGCTTGTTGGGTATTTTGGTTTGACACTGCTTCAAGCCCAAAAAAAGCAAGTTTTGAACTCGTAAGGGATTTACTTGTCTATATATCGTCTTGTTCCCTTCGATCTTTTAGGTCGCTACTCACCTCTATGGTTATGTCATGATGCCTCTTGAAGCATATATGCGATAGATAGACTTCTGTAACCACATTTTATTTGCTTGCTTGAACATGATCTCTCTATAAAAGAAGTGGAATGACTAATTCCACGAAAAAGTCTTTTTTTTTTCTTCACAAGGTAATTCTTATTTATCTGTTATGGAATCGAGCATGGATCAATCCCCCTTTCATTGGGAAGTATTGAATACACCGTCTCATGCCTTGGAAATAAGATGAAGTGTTGCGGGCATGACCGGCTCCCATAAAAAAATAGAATTAACAGAGAAAAGTTAGAATTTAATAAAAATTTGATCCGTGGTATTTTTTTGTTTTTTGATAAGTTGGTCAATTCAGCGTACAAGATGGAGACTTGACCGTCGCAGCCACAATTCAAAACAATGTGACAGCCACATAACGTTACCACTAAATCCTGACAATTCAATTGTATTATGTATTGTTCATTATATCTCTTCAACTATCCTCTTCCCTCAGCTGTAAAGAAAAATTATATTCCGCGCTCTCAATAGAACTAACAGGTTTAAAAAACCCAGCCTAAGCCAAAAGGAAATTCTTCTTGTTCACAACTCACAAGGACTTTAGTTGCCATATCACCAAACTTCCTCTAATATCAGAATTAAGTGGGAGAAAAATAATCACGAAAGGTTTCACTACATAATGACCCTCAGCTGCAAAACTATGCTTCTAAATGTGCTATTATTCTTGAGCCTCAAGAGGAGTTTGATCCTCTTAAAAAAGTGAGGCAAATGGAGGTGGAGAGAGCTACTTTTGAGTAGATTCTTGGAAATTGTTCTGTTGTGGGGTTATGCTTTTATCAAATGTTAGTTACAAGGAATGTTAGAGGCTTGGGGTTGAATTCAAAAAGATTTGGAGTTAAAGATTTTTATCAGCTGAATAAGTTTGAAATTATCTGTTTACAAGGAACCAAGTTAAGTTATTTTACTGATAATATTTTAAAAAGTTTGGGTGGTAACATGTTTGATTGAGTTTATCTACCCTCTTGTGGTGCTTCTGATGGGATAATGATTGGTTGAAATAATAATAAATGGAAGCGGTTACATGAAATCTCTAGAAGATTTGTTTTGACTGTTATGTTATAAAATAAAAGGAATGGTTTCATTTGGACTGTTTCATCAGTCTATAGACCTCTTTGTAATAGAGAGAGAATGTTTTTTTGGGAGGAACTTAAAGATATTAAAAACAACATTTCAGGTCCTTAGGTTATGGTAGGAGATTATAATGTTACAATTAATCCTAGAGAAAGAAAGGGTGAAGCTAGTCATATGAAATGGAAGAATTTAATGAAGTGATCAATGAATTGAAACTAATAGATAGCCCCCTTCATGGAAGGAATTATACTTGGTCAAATAAGAGAAGATACCTTCTATGGCTAGACTTGACAAAGTTTTTTTCAACTCTAATTAGGAAGACATGTTTCCTTTCTCTAGGCAACAAGACCTTAGTAGTCAATTATCAAATCATGCCCCTATAAGTTTTGAATGTGGGGATAATCAACAAATTGTTAAAAATTTCAGATTTGAAAAAAAGTTAGTTGCAGTTTGAAGATTTTACAAAATGTTTTCCTTTGTGGTGGAGTTGTGCTCCTTCTAATGACTGCTGCTAAAAACATTGTGGGTAAACTAAGATTTATGAGGAAGTGTATAAAATAATGGATTCATTCCAATTTTCATACCATCAAAACAAAAAAAGGAGTTATTGGATAATTTTTTAGAGTTAGAAGTTCTAAAAGAGAATAGAGATTTGACAGATAATGAAATGATCAGAAAAAATGATATTTAAGTCCAGTTGAATGAGATTTTATTCCAAGAAGAACAAATGTGGAAACAAAGAGCTAAGGCCCATTGGCTTAAAGAGGGAGATCACAACACTTCATATTTTCATAAGATTGCCAAAGGTAGGAAGAGAAATAACCTGATTTCTTCAATTGTTTACAACAATACTGAAATTAGCTCCGATGATAGAATTACTCAGGTTTTTTTAAACCATTACAATCAGATTTTTGGTCAAACTGTTCCTCACAGATTCTAACTTGATTAGAGTCGTTTATTTCCTTTTGTTAATTGGGGTGCTAGTGATATTGAACAACCTTTTTCTATGGAGTAAGTTCACAAAGCTATCTTTGATATGAATGGGGACAAATCCCCTAGACCGATTGTCACGCCCTGCTTCCCAAAATACCCGGGAATCGGAACGTGAATAAGCCCGCGACGTATTAGATTGAGAAGAAATATACACTAACATTTTTTTCTCTTCTT
>BQKN01066215.1:183845-199207 GCA_022839385.1 Asparagus kiusianus
TATTTACTTATATTTAAAATCAAACAATTATGGGATAATTATATACACAGTAAAACGTACAAGTTATACTATTACGACAGATAATATGTAACAGTAGAAATAATACAGCAAATTATACAAATAATACATAATTAATAATACAATGTATTATACGAAAATATACGTAATAATAAAATAATACAATGTATTATTCAAAATAACATGTAACAGCATCGATAACACAACAGATAAATTCCATAAATTTTCACAGCATAAAATTAATTTATAAATATTAATATCATTTAAATAAATATAAAACTTAGACTTTAAATCATAAAAAATTGTAGAAATTCAAGAAAAATACAAATACTCTTTTAAAAATCAAAATTAAATATTTTAAAATACTAAAAAGTTATTTTAACTAGTATCAAAATTCATGGTCCTTACACCGATGGTTTTCCTGCATTATTTTTCAAGTGTTTTGGGACACGGTGAAAATGGATGTTATGAAACTTTTTGAGGAACGTTATGAAGGTAGATTAGAAATCAACAGACTCAATTATGCTCACATTGTTCTTATTCCAAAAAATGAGTCTCTAACTATCAATGATTATAGACCTGTTAGCGTTCTCAATGTAATTTATAAAGTGGTCACTAAAGTTTTGACTAATATACTGAATCCTAAGCTAGATTTGCTTATAGACCTAATTCAGTCTAGTTTTATTAAGGATAGATTCATGCTTGATGGAGTGGCTGCAGCCCAAGAAATAATATCTAATTGTTTTCAGAATAATAAAATTGCAGGGGGGGTTCTGTTAAAATTAGATTTTGTGAAAGGCTTATGATATGTTAGACTGGAATTTTATTCTAGATGTTTTGAAAGCTAAGAGGTTTGGATATAAATGGATAAATTGTGTGAGTATGTGTTTAAAAGGAGGTTTGTCAGCCATCAATTTAAATGGTAAACCTGAGAATTGGATTATGTCTAAAAGAGGTGTTCGTCAAAGAGACCCTCTGTTACCCCTTCTCTTTGTTTTGGCAGCAGACTCTTTTACTAGAATGTTAACTTTGGCAGTTAATTTGCATCTTCTTGAAAGATTAGGTCCTGACAATATGGGTCACAAAGTATTTTGTCTGCAATATACAGATGATACTTTGATTTTTTGCAAGAATAATAGAGAACATTTGATAGTTTTGAAGCTGGTTTTATACTGTTTCGAACTTGCCTCTGGTCTGAAAATAAGCTTTAATAAGAGTGTTCTTATTACTCTTGAGGATAATGAACCTTTACAACAAAACTTGGCCACTATGATGAACTATAAGAGTGGTAACTTTTCTATTACCTATCTTGGGTGCCTTTAAGGCCTGGAAGATTGAAGAAAGATGACTGATTTCCTTTAGTTGAGAAAATAGAAAAGAGATTAGCTTTATGGAAAGGTAGATCATTGTCAAGGGAAGGAAGACTAGTTTTAGTTAACACAGTCCTCTCCTTCATGCTAATTTTTTGGTTCTCCTTCTTTTTAGTTCCTTCATGGATAATTAAAAAAAATGATAAGATGAGGAGAAGATTTCTGTGGATTGCGTCTTTGGAGCATAAAGGGTTTACAAATTTGGTTAAATGGGATGAAATTTGTAGATCAAAACATTATGGAGGAATAGGAGTTACAAATCTAAAAATTATGAATAAAGCACTTTTGGGAAAGTGGCTCTGGAAATGATTTGATGGAAATTATGGATTATGGAAGCAAATTAGTTTTCATAAATATTTTGAAGAAAGAACTTGGACAGAGTATTTGCATTCTAGAAGACTACATTTATCATTTTTTTGGAGAAACATTTTGGTCAATGTTGATAGCTTTTTATGCAGTACCTAAGTGGATGTGTGAAATGGTTACCATACTTTATTTTGGCTTGACAAGTGGTTAGGCTCATCTACTCTTGCTTCTCTCTTCCCATCATTATTTGCACTCACTTCATCCCCTTATGCCACCATTAGTAGTTTTGAGGAAGAAGGAACATAATTTGTAGATATAGGATGAACAATTTTAATTTGGTTTCTCAATATTTTGAAATGATAATTTCTCTCAATTCAGTTAATCTAGTGCAACTTGAGGATAAAAGAAAATGGTTATGGGATTCAAAAAATATTTTTACTGTTAAATCCTTTTATCAATTTCTTATCGATGGAGGATTGAGATATGATTGTGAAAATATATGGGTTCTTCCTATTCCTTTAAAAGTTAGATTTCTTGTCTGGCTGGGACATGGCTTGAATGCAAAAGATATTTTAGAAAAAAAGGAATACAATTAGAGAAAACTTGTTTATGCTCTAAGATGGAAGAAAAGCATACACATTTGTTCCTTAAATGTAAATTTGTTTATTCAATTTGGAAGTCAATTCAATTCAAATTGAATACTGAGGATGACTTTAGATTGGCTTCATTAAGATATCTATGGTTAAGTTGGGGTAGAAGCAGTGATGAAAAAACCCATTTGAAATGGGATGTTCTCATCTACTCTCTAACTTGATGTGCGTGGCAAGAACGCAATGATAGACTGTTTTCTAACAAGAGGAAGAGATCTCTTGATCTTTTGAATAAAACTGTGACTTACTCAACCTGTTGGCTAGGTTTTAATGGATTGTCTGCTCGAGCTTCTAGAGTGCAGGAAAGGAGGAGGAAAAGAGACAATGCGAGAAGAAATTTTCAGATTGTTGGAGTTGTTGGTGATAATGAGGGAAGTATTGCGGATTACACAATAATGCTGGAATGAAGATCAATCACAGAGAACTCCTTACTATGTTTCTTTTTGGATTATGTATAGCTTTATGCTATAATACTTTTTACTCTTTTGTGAACTGTATGACTAGTGTTATGTACAGGGGTGTTTCTTTTAATTCCTCACATGTAGTTTTTTTAACTAATAATGCATACTCTTGGGTTAGGGTTATGTTCTACCTATGTAACAACCTTTTTTTTTTGTTAATTTAGCTGGTTGGAGTACCTTTGTGGTATTCCATCTTTTTTCTTAAAAAAATGCTATCCTATTTTATTTCTCCTAGGCTCCTAGATTTTCCAATCCTTATCTAAGGATCTTTCTTCAAGTAGATATCAGTATCTGAGGAACATTTATATTTCTTGAACTAGTCATTAAAATAAAATTTGAACTTAGCTTGCGAGTTGCTTTCTACCCTTTAAGCACAATCATGTATAACAGAAAGTTAATGCATAATCCAATTGTGGCAAATTTCTTCGATAGAGAACACAACAGCTAAAAAAGGTGACAACATGATTCACAACTACAAATCCATTAAAGATCTTTGGAATCCGATTCATCAGACTAAGGCATGTAAAAGACATTAATATGAGCGAATGTCAAAAACTAAGAAATGTTGTTCTCTTTGCTTCAACAATCGACATGTGTTTCCCAATCGTTTTCAATAGTAACAAGATACAATCAGAAGTTAAGCAACATAAAGTAACTTGTGTTTCCAATATCCCTAAATAATTCTTTAAAAAGTCAGATAAAATAAGGTACTATATTATGATCAAAACACAAATCAATGTAAATACCTGAAGCCCTTGGAAGCTCTCAAACCACTTAGAAAACCCCAAATCATTACCTCCCAACTCTACCACCAAAAAAAACCCACAAATAAAAAAACCTAAAAACAAAAATAGGAAGAGAGAGAGAGAACAAACCAGATGAGAAGATAGGATTTGATGGAGACCCAGCAAGCCCAGCCTTAAGTAGAGCATAGAAGACACATAGTCTCCTGGCCCAGAGCACGGGGGCCTCCAACAAAGAGCAACATGGGCTCAAGGCAAATCTCCTCCCATTGCTCACTGATCTCAAATAGGTCAATTTGATGGAGGAAATGGAGAGAAATGATGAAGGGAGGAAAAGGGTTTTGAGCTTGTTGCCATTAGTGTAGTGGGAAGCTGAGATTGAGCTTGTAGGGCTTGTTTGGATTGAGGGGAATAAGGACGAATGGAAGTTAGGGGAATCATTCACCTTATTTGGAACATTTAGGAGGTGAAGTTATTCATCCTAGTTCTCCTTGGTTCACCCCCTAATAGTATAAAATTTGTTACCCCCCAAATTAGGGTGTAACCAAGGGGAAGGGAACTCTCTTCCCTTCCCTTCTATTCTCTCACCTGGTTTTCCTTAACTTCCCTTAACCCCATTGAAATCCAAACACACCCGTAGTGATGACTGATGGTGGGAGGAGATAGAGGATCATGGCAGAGGATGATGAAGAGAGATTTTTTGGGATTGATTTGGGTTTATTTTGGGTTGAGATGGGAGTGAGGAGGTCAGAGAGCAAATCAAGATTCTTGTTTGGATTTTTTAAAATTGATTGATAAAGACCGCGAATAGAAACAAAGGAAACGAGGGGCGGTGTCATCCAGTGGCTATTTGGCTCATCGTTAGGGGGGATATTGAACGGCACAAATTGCGGTCAAATCAGAAAATTGTTTTAATGGAATAATTTTATCCATTTGAGATTTTTTGAGTAAAGCAAAGTGAGATAAAGTGGGATAACGAGACAAATTTATCCTTTGATTTGACAATTCATGTAGGATAATTAATGATGTGACACCTTATTAAAACATAAATTTATCTATTAATTATTTCTAAATTAACATATCTAATTGATTTAGTATATTATTTAGTATATTATTATAATATAAACATTATTTTACTTTATATTAAAATATAATATGTTATACTATTATTATTAATTATTATATTACATTATATTATATTATATTATATTATATTAGAATGCTATACTATATAATATAAGATCAATATATTTAATATAATATTTTAATAATATAATATTTAATATAATATATTATTTTATTCATACAAAAAATAATATGTTATACTATAATTAATAATTAATGTTATTAATTATTATATTATATTATATTAGTATCCTACATTATATAATAATTGATATAATATATGAACAATATATTTACTGTAATAATTTAATAATATATTATTTAATTTAATATATTATAATATAGTATCATAGGATATAAAGTATTGTATAAAATATTTTACATTTAATAATATATTATTTAATTTAATATATTATAATATAGTATCATAGGATATAGTGTATTGTATAATATATTATAATATTTTACTTTATATATATAATAACTATAATAATATATTATATAATATATATTATATATTATATAATAATATATGTTATTAAAATATTATATAATATTATAATAAATATGTTATACTATAGTTACTAATTAATATTATATAATTATATATTATATAATATTATTAATATATGTTATTATATAATATTATATCTTATTAAATATTAATATATGTTATTAAAATATTGATATATTATATAATAATATCTTATATAGTATTATCAATGTAATATTAATGTATGTTATTATAAAATATTATTAATATATAATAATATATGTTATTGAAATATTGACATATGTTATTATATAATATTATTAATATATGTTATTAAATTATTATATAATAATATATGTTATTTATACAAAAATATAGTATGTTATACTATAATTACTAATTAATATTATATAATAATATATGTTATTAAAATATTATATAATATTATAATAAATATGTTGTACTATTATATAATATAGTATGTGATATTGCATAAAATATATAATAAATATTATAAAATAAATTACACATATAAATTAAACTATAATAATATTTTATTTTATTACATGATTATATAATATAATATATTGAATATATTATTATTTTATACTTTATATATCATGTCATATATTTATAATATAATTAGCATGTATTAGTTTAAAGTAATACAAAATTGTTTGAAAATTATCTCAATTGTATGGAACAAAATTGTTCCAATATGAATGATGGGGTAAATATTTACTATTGGGACAATATTTTTGTATATGAGTGGGGTAATTTTATCCCAAGTGGTGAAATTGTCTCACTAGTGTTCCAAAATACCAGTAACACAAAAAGGTATTATCCTTGTTCCATTATCCCAATGAATAACACTATGAAATAGAATCTCCAAAATTATCTCAGTATCCCACCAAATGTCCCAATGAATAACCCCACCTTACTAAATGGATTTTTTTATGTTGGGTCCCTCACAAGAACACAATAAGGGGATGAGTTATTTAGATACTAGTCTCTTACATTTTCAATAACTCCATATTAGTCACTCACATTTTTTAGTATTAGTCCAGAAATTTTTTAACTGTAGCCTAGTGAATCTGTCCATCTAAATCTCGCGTCTCGCGTAATCTTGGTCTCAAAATCAATCTCTTCCATGCTCAAACTTGTAACAATGTCAAACATCCATTGAGTTCTTTATTTTGCATAAAAGCAATCTTCGACGTTTCCCTATATAGGTATGCTAAAACAACACTACCCCATATGATAATGTCCTGAACCTATTGAAGTCCTGGAGAAACGGTAACCACCTATCATATGGCAAATACGTTTAGTCATATTTTATAACAATAATGAGCAAAAGCCTAACAAAACGATCAAGATAGTGCATTATAACAATAACAAGTTGTCTTACCTCAAATGTGCTTTATGTTTACTTGAATTGGGAAAAAGAAGCATCCCGATCATGTGCAAAATATATGCACGAATATGCTGCTGGATCATGACTTGAGATGCATCTTCTGGCAAGGGGTTTGTGAAATTTTCTTTTAGCCACTTTAATCTAATATATTCCCCCAGACAAGGACTCCGGAGATAGTCCTAACAAATCATCACAGACTCGACGCCTCACATGCCTATCAGTCTCTGTAACACAATGGCCATCAATGCATAGACCAAGGATCACTGTTACGTCCTAGAGAGTAATAGTCACCTCGCCAACACGTAGATGGAAAGTGTTAGTCTCCGGCCTCAATCTATCCATCAATGCATTAAGTAGTGCCCAATCGAGCTTCATCCATCGCAATTTTGATCATGTGAGAAAACCTACTTGGGCTACTAGAGCAATGATATGCATATCTTCAAATGGCCAACATGTATGTCCAAGGCTATGATCAATCATAACTAGCTCCGTTCCTCTCTGCACAACAATTAAAAAAAACTAGAATATAGCAATGAGTAAGTAATATGTGACTATAAACTTATGACTAAAAATTTATCAATCATTATCGATGTAAATGATATACTCATGACTGTTCATAGAGAACGTCATCACTAACCGATCCGGGAAGCATAGTGTATATACCTTCACATATAATTGTTAACTGATTAGTTTCTGCCGAATCAATAAGACTATAATAATGAAAAATAGAGATAGAAATAGAATACATATTACTAATTAATTGATATCTACTTGTTCTTGATGGACAACGATCTATTATGACTTAATTGATTACATTGTCCACATTTAATTCGCAACGGTACTCCCTCCCGACCTTGATCCATAGTACCTCTAATGCGCACAGAGTGAGGTCGTCCTGCTTTTCTTTTGTATTGATGTGGTAATATACATGGTCCACTATAATCCGACCAATAACGACTATCGTCGGGAGGATTGAAACTCTCCTTATAAACCCTTCGATAATGATTTGTTGAATAACAAGCTGAGTAATACCAATCATAAGGCAATCTAGAGCCACCATTCTGATTGGAACTAGCCGCTACAATATGTTCACATGATAGTTTTTGTAATTGTGGGATATTACAAGTACAACTGGACTCCTGGTCATAGAGATGGACGGTGTAAGTACCTTCACAATCTTTAACCTCCCATCATTATCGTTGAATGATTCAATTCTACATGCTCTTACGGCCACAATCCTTTTCTGCAGAATACTCTCGTTTTCTGGAGTGTAACTACTCTTCCAATTTGCACCATCACCATGTCTGTTATTAAAGTACGCGTTTAATCTATAAAACGTCCTTGCAATTTAGTCCCTCAAATAAAAAAATACCCTCGAGTGTTGTTTTTTAAGGGTTATTGCAGATTGGCACTCTTAAGTTTACAACTTTTTTAATTAACATAAAGTTTTTTTTGACACTTTGCTTCCCTAAAGTTTACACCTTTTTGGCTTTGATACCTCAATCTTCTTTTTTGACACTTTGATATCCTAAGTTATATTTTTAACTTTCATGCCCTAAAGTTTCACAATTTTTAAGTTTGATACCCTAAAGTTTATACTTTTTAACTTTGATACCCTAAAATTTGGAGTATCAAAGTGTCAACAAAAACTTTAGGGTATCAAAGTTAAAAATGTATAAATTTTATCATAAAAAATCAGAAAAACTACAAGATATTAAAGTTAAAAAAAGGGCGTAAACTTTAGGGTATCAAGGTATCCAAAAACTTTTGGGTGTTAAAGTGTTAAAAAACTTTAGGGTATTAAAGTAAAAAAGTGTAACCTTTAGAGTACCAATGCGCAAATGACCCTTTCTTTAAACAAGATAGTTTTTAAGTGAGAAATCATAAATAAGGGGTATTTTGGTTATTAAGGGATCAAATTGCAAGAGCCATTAGGATTGAAGAGAGCAATGACCAATTATTGATGTGAAGGGCTAATATGGAATTATTGAAGATTTGTAGACAACGTAAAAAGGTTAATCTTTATATTAGAAAGAAAATGTAAAACTACCTTTTCATGAAAATGTCAATAAAGAGCGGTAATTAACGGACTCCCAACACTCCAAAATATCGCCACTCCTAAAACCCTAATCTTAAAACCTCGCCTCCTCCATCAATGGCGTCCTACCGTCTCCTCCCCCACCGCGGCCTCCGCCGTCTAGCGCCACCTCCTCCTCCGCCGATCGCCTCCATCGACCAGCTCACCTCCCTCATCGCCGCCACCCTCGAATCCCCGCCCTCCGATCTCCCCTCCGCCGCCAACAGCCTCCTCAAAACCCTAATCTCCTCCCAAAACCCTAACCGAGCCCTAGACCTCTTTCGCCTCATGCTCAGATCCCAAATCCTGCCCCAAACCGACTCCTGCAACCGCCTCCTCTCCTCCTTCGTCAAGCTCAAGCAGCTCGACAAGGCCTGGATCGTCTACGCCGAGATGTTCCGCTCCCGGATCCGATCCACCGTGCACACCTTCAATATCATGATCAACGTCCTCTGCAAGCAAGGTAAGCTCCGAAAGGCCAAATCTTTCATCCGTTTCATGGAGGAATCTGGTGTCAAACCCAACGCCGTGACTTACAACACGGTAATTCATGCGCATTGCATGAGGAGGCAGGTTGAGCTGGGTTCTGAGCTTGTGAATTTGATGAGGGGGAAGGGGATTGCGCCCGATGAGTACACTTATGGGTCGATAATCTCGGGAATGTGTAAAGAGGGGAGAGTTAGTGATGCTTCTCGGGTTTTGGGGGAGATGGTGGATGTGGGCTTGGCGCCGGGTGTTGTGATTTACAATGCTTTGATTGATGGGTATTGTAACAAAGGGGATTTGGTGACGGCGGTTGGGTATAGGAATGAGATGGTGAAGAGGGGGATTGAGCTGACGATTTCTACGTATAATGTGTTGATTCATGCTATGTTTATGGAGGGGAGGCATGAGACGGTGAAGGAGTTGGTGAAGGAGATGGAGGGGAAGGGTTTAGTGCCTGATGAAGTCACCTATAATATTTTGATCAATGGGTATTCGAAGGAAGGAAATGTGAAGAAAGCATTTGAAATGTTTGAGGAAATGTCAATGAGAGGAGTGAAACCTACCCGGGTTACTTATACTTCGTTGATTTGTGTACTTTCGAAGAAGGGTAGAGTTCTTGATGCAGATAGGATGTTTAGAGAGGCAATTCAGAAGGGATTATTGCCTGACCTTGTGATGTTTAATGCTTTGATTGATGGATATTGTGGTAGTGGTGATATGGAGCGAGCATTTGGGCTCTTGAAGGAGATGAAAACTAGGAAGGTTGTTCCTGATGAGGTTACTTATAATATACTCATGAGAGGGTTTTGTTTGTTGGGAAAAGTTGAGGAGGCTCGTGGTCTTCTTGATGAGATGGAAAAATGCGGGATAAAGCCAGATCTTATCAGTTATAATACTCTCATTAGTGGTCATAGCCGGAAAGGTGAGCTGAAGGATGCTTTTATGGTTAGAGATGAGATGTTGAGCAAGGGTTTCAACCCCACGATTCTAAGTTACAATGCCCTTATTCAAGGATTATGTAAACATGGAGAGGGAACTCGTGCAGAGGAACTGCTTAAAGAAATGGTCGGCAATGGTATCACCCCAGATAATAGTACATATATATCGCTGATTGAGGGGCTGAACGATGTTGAAGACTTGGTGAAAAGTGAAAATGTATGAATATGCGCGTCTGCTTCACATCATCTGTCAACAAAACTGCTATGACACATGGTGGATGGTCATTAAGTTATATTGGGTTGTAATTTTTCATGTGCGGCATTAAATTTCGGAGCGTGCTGTTTTGGCTTGCAGGCACTTAATATCTCCAGAAGAATTGTTCATTTCAAGTATGAAACAGGTGTGTATTTCTTACCTCAAGTATTATGAGTTACTCCCCACTGATTTCATAAAGAAAAGGAAATGGGGGAAAAATGATTATTGGGTTCTCCCTCCCACTAAATGGTACTTGTGAAGTGTATCAAACCAAAATTTAAATGATAGAATCAAATTGCTTGTGTCAATGTGCTGCCTCTTCATGGATGCTTCTTATGACATGGTTTCTGTATATGAGTATTTTGTGCTGGGCTTGGGCCTTATTGAGCAAGTATGTAAATAAAAATTGGATTTGAGAATATATATGTAAGTCTGGGGTACATCAGATTCATATCACTATTGTAGTACTATCATATGTTGAATAATCAAATATTTTTATTATGCATACTCTGCCATGTTGCAAAAATTTAGCTAGTTGCTTGTATGGCTGATATTTTACCAATATGATCTTTGATCTTTATTGAACCTAATTTTTTCCCTTAGTATATTAGGTTGCTAATTCTTTGTTGTGTTTCATTGTATCCACAGGTGTGATGTCTACCAACAAATAGTTGACAAACGTGAATTTATGATGCATGCTGATGTCTGTCGACCTCAGGAATTCAATAACCGTTCCTGCTTACATCTGACTACCAATAAAAGAGGTGCAGTTCTATGAGTCTATGATTAATGTATATACATTTATATCCCTGAAGAAAGTATGATATGTTCCTATTGACAACTTATAGTTTGAAATTCCTAACTGGTAGCTATCTCAGTTAGCCAGTTAATTGCTTGGGAAAAGAACAACATTATTATAAAAAAAATATCATGAGATATAACTCACAAGGGAAATAATAATATGATAATATCAATAGTGACGAAGGCAGAGTTCTATTAGCAAGTGTGGATCGAGCTCTCTACAGTTCACAGGTAAATATCTAAACTCACATTTCCCGTCATGATATAATAACAAATAACATGAGACAAATCTCAATATAACATAACAAGAATGACGAAGGCATAGTTCTATTAGCAAGCGTCGATCAAGTCTATCCTCAATGGTTCACAGGTGAAGATCCAAACTCACATTTTCTGTCACATGTGCAACCTCGCTACTCAGAGACCCGTGTGAGGACATTGTAGCGATCAACCTCTGGAGATGAACCCTCTTATTGTGGGCGTTCTGGTGACCTTCGGGGGAGGTTGTGGAGGCGGTAGTGGCACTCAAAGCTGTGGATGGGGTCCACTATGACGACTTTGGTGGGGATGGTAGATTCTCTAGGTAAGATTTTGCTGGTGTTGATATTACTTTTGCAGTTGGTGTAGCTGTTGGTATACTTGTGGGTAACGTCAATGCCAAAAATACGAATGATGGAGGAGGATGAATCATTTTGTTGTGGTGGTCGGATGAATGGAAGTCAAGAGAAGGATTCAACGATCATGAAGTTGTCGGTCTGTTGTAGCGGTTGGATGGAATGGGCACTGAGAGAAGGCTTTGACGGTCATGGAGTCATCAGTTTGTTTTGACAGTCTGATGAATGGAAGTTGAGAGAAGGACTCGATGGCCATGAAGTTGTTGGCCTGTTGCCCGCAGTAGTAAGAAAGGAAGATGAGAGAAGGATTCGACAACCATAAATTGTCCTTCTGTTGTGGTGGTCGAATGAATGGAAGCTCAGAGAATGATTCGACGACCATGAAGTTGTTGGTTTGTCTTTGCAGACGATTGAATGGAAGCTGAGAGAAGGATTCAACGGCCATGAAGTTGTCTGTCCGTTGTGCCAGTCGAATGAATGGAATTTGAGAGGAGGATTCGACGTCCATGAAGTCATTGGTCTGTTGGGGCATTCGAATGAGTGGGCGCTTAGAAAAGGATTTGATGGCCATGAAGTTGTTGGTTCGTTGTGGTCGAAGAATGGAAGCTGAGAGAAGGATTCGATGCTCGATTCTGGCATGTTTAAGGGCAGTCAATCTGGTGAGTTTAAGAATGTTGATGTGATATGGGATAACAGTGGAGTTGTAGTTTATGCAAGAAAAAGGAGAAAGCTTGGTTGGTTTGGAACTTTGAGGGAGAAGGCTTAGTTGGTTTGGAACTTTGAGGGAGGGGTTGATAAGTGCAGCTGCACGTTGCTGATGGATGGTCTCTCAAATGACAACCAAGTACCTCTCTTTCTCTTCATCTCTCTTACTGTATTTTTTCCACCTCTTTATAGCTGTTGCCTAAATCTTTATTATGTTTATCTGCACAGGAGTCTGAAATGGTCCTGCAATTGAATTAGGTGATTAAGAATAAGGATTGTACATAGGGATGTGGTCCTGCATTTGATTTATGTTATTCTTCCAAATCTTTTTGACCCTTGATACATGCATATGAAAACTTCAGCAAAATTTGTAGGACCTTTGAGGTGTATTACTTCTAAAATCATAACTTAATTAGCATTTGCTTATGTACTTCTTGAAAATTACTAAATATAGATACACCTTCTAAAAGATATTAAAAGTTTTCATTTATATATGTAAGTGGTTGAAAATCAGATTGAAATATGAGATTAGTTGATTTTATTATTATTATTATCTCACCCTTGTCTTATGCCAAATTAGATTCATATTATCCTTTAGTGAGAGAGGAACATCCAGAAAAGGGGGCATCTTCAACACGTCAAGTACTAGGATTCTCTTTTATATTTCAAGCTCTTAGTAGTCATTGTAGATTGTTCCATTCAACTGTATGTAATTCTCTGCCTTAGAAGTTTTTAGTGGCTTTGGCCAGTACCCAAGCTTAACCTCCCCGACGTGCTTGTGCACAAAAGCCACTTAGCGGGCAAAACCTTACAGCCCAGAGACGAGCCATTTTAACTCTTCTTGTTTCCTGATGCAACAACCATCAAAGCTGCAGAGCATCTTAGTTATCATCTCTAAGTTTGTTACTCAGATTTTGTCATGTCGAACCCCTAAAGCCGCATGGTTACCACAATTTCTTGTTACCAAACAGATCTGGCTATATTCTCAAGATGGCCTACAAGCTAGATTTTCATGTACTATGAAAAGCTGTGAAGGATTGTAACTCATGCAATTGGCTCTCTAAGCTTTTAGTTTTTGACTGCTGGAGGCAGGGCCTCAGGTGCTCCAGGCATCCACAATATTGTCGTTTTGACCTAACTATGTTCGGAAGAACCCTATTTCAGGGCTAGTTACTTATATCAATCTGATATAATTCATAAGCCAAGAAATAAACCCTTGTCTTTTTTGGGTAAGCTTTCTATTCCCACCGGAGGTTTTTAAGATTTGTATGGCTTTAGAAGAATTGGTAATTTGATAATGTCGGTTAGGACATGATCTTCTCCATGAAAACAACAGGCCCTTAAAATAAATCCAACCATTCCCTCTACTAATTATTATAACCTCTTAAATTACATGGACCCACCACTATCCTTATAAAGAGATGGGAGTAGTGATAATTGGACCATAATTATTATAACCTCTTAAATTACATGGACCCACCACTATCCTTATAAAGAGATGGGAGTAGTGATAATTGGACCATAAACTCCAATTTTTTTACTACTATTAGAAACAAATGTGTACATCCTTGATGCTCATCAAGTTTGATTGCCCACTTTTCTTTATTGTAGTTCAAAAGTAATATGAAATATGTAATCTAGTTTGTTAATGTAAGAAGTCAATCTCTTTCAGGGGGATTGATCTTTGTTCACATTTCCTTGTTTATAAGGGCACAAATTAACTACCACCTCCAAATGAAGCAATGCCAATGCAACTTGCGTGCCCAATAAAGCTTCCGAAAGTGGCACCTAACCAATAAAATGGAATGTAGGTAATAGGAAGAGAGACAAATTTAAGCTGAGACATTGACACACATTGAGATTGTCCAAGATGCAAATACCTTTGACGCAGATACTTAACCTCATTTCACAGTCTATACAAATGAGCTTGGTCCCTTAAAAGCCAATTTGGTGGTGTTGTGGTGTTATCAAGATATTAGGGGATTATGTTGTTGGAAAAGAGATATTAATCCTAGGACCACTAAATGTAGTGCAAAGGTGATTTCAATCCACATGGGGGGGGGGGGGGGGGACTTAGAAGTGGTGAATATAACAGCACAACAATTAAATACATCGGCGGCATTAAGTATGAAAATCTATCAAAACACAAATGTTATGCATCAACTTAGTAAAAATGGCCTAAAATATCTTTTGATAACATCAAGATAAATTAGATTGTAAACGGACATGAAGAATAACAATTTTTCTTTACCTTGATTTAGGTAATATTGGTCTTAGATTGAAGGACCTTGATTTACGTACCTTTTGCTTTAGATTGAAGAGAAAGAGTATTGGAATTTCTCCGTCGAAGGCAATAGCGAAGATCAAAAGATATTGTAGAAAGAACCTTCTAATCATGATCAAAGTTTAACCTTATCAAACTACAGGAAGTTACAAAGAATCAAATACAATATTGCAACAAGTAGAATGAATGAGAAATTTTATGTGTTGTTCTACTCCCTTGATCTCCAAAGAATAATATATTCCTGTTATGTTTGGTTGCTTTTGTTAAAATATGAGGAAGAAGATATCACTTCTTCATATATTCACTTGACGAAGTTTCTAAATAGATTATTGTACAAATAATGTACACAAACTCATGAGAAACTGGTCCTCAATCTGATCTTTGATGCTAAAACCATCTTCATCCCTCTACTTTGAGGCTGCCCTCAGTATTACCTAAAAGAAATCAATCTTGCTCCAAGAAATGCATCTATTGCTCAAATATGTTATGTTTTATATAACCAATGAGAAACTCAATAACAGTGAACAAAAAGTAGAGAACATTCTCCAATCTGTCTTAGTTGCTTGTGTACCTGTTTGGGTTGTGTCTGCTCGATGAACTTAGTCTTCATCATTAAATTTG
>BQKN01066215.1:199217-235746 GCA_022839385.1 Asparagus kiusianus
TTCATCATTAAATTTGGGAAAATGAAAGGTCACTCTTTCACAACTCAAATTTTAAACCATTTGAAAAACATCTAAGTACCAAACCGGCAATTCTAAAATTTACTCCATTGAATATTACTAACAGAACTATTAATCGCATACTACCTCCATACTATGAATCTTAAATAGGAATAAATGGATCATGATAGTACACAACATGTTTGTATCTGGTAATATAAAAGGCAAATTTTCAAAACAAATCCTTTTTGAAACTTATTTTAAAAAAAACGACATGTTTCAACTTTAATTATCAAAACCGACCTAGTTGCAACCTTAGGGCTGAAACTGGGTCGGCTTTGGCGAAAAAAGTTCCCAAATTTCACGGGAGTTGAACTCTCGTAAAGTTTTTTATATAACAAAACTTCACGGGACTTGAAGTTCTTTACATAACAAAACTCAACAACAGTGAACAAAAAGTAGAGAACATTCTCCAATCTGTTTCAGTTGCTTGTGTACCTATTTGGGTTGTGTCTGCTCGATGAACTTAGTCTTCATCATTAAATTTGGGAAAATGAAAGGTCACTCTTTCACAACTCACATTTTAAACCATTTGAAAAACATCTAAGTACCAAACCGGCAATTCTGAAATTTACTCCATTGAATAGTACTAATAGAACTATTAATCGCCAGTGTTGTAAATAGCGCGTAAAAGAGGATTTTAGCGCAGGGGTTTCGCGACTGGCTTAAGCGGAAAAATCCGCTATTCATTCGAATAGCGCGTAAAAGCGGATTTTAGCGGGTTAAAAGCGGATTTTCGAGGTTAAAAGCGGATTTTCGTTGTTAAAAGTGGCTAAACCCGCTAAACTCGCTATCACACATATTATGGTGCTATATTTTTTGAATTTCTTCATAGTTTCATTCATACAACAAGCTTATTAATTGTTATTTATTGATAATACAAGAAATTTATAACTAATTAAATTTTTAGATTTTTTTATGAATTTTCTTATTATTTAGGATATTTAAATATATTTAAATTTGACCGTTATTTGACTGTGCGCTATTTGCCGCGATTTCGCCGCAATAGCCCGATATAGCCTTAGCGGTACCTCGTCGCGACGCGCCGCGATCCGCTATCAGCAACCTTGTTAATCGCATACTACCTCCATACTATGAACCTTAAATAGGAATAAATGGATCATGATAGTACACAACATATTTGTATCTTGTAATATAAAAGACAAATTTTCAAAACAAACCCTTTTTGAAACTTATTTTTAAAAAACGATCTGTTTCAACTTTAATTACCAAAGAAGTCCCCTGAAGTTTTGTTATGTAAAAAACTTCACGGAAGTTCAACCCCCGTGAAGTTTGGGAATTTTTTTCGTCAAAACCGACCCAGTTTCAGCCCTGAGGTTAAAACTAGGTCGGTTTTGGTAACTAAAGTTGAAACAAGTCCCGTGAAGTTTTGTTATGTAAAAAACTTCACAAGAGTTCAACTTCTGTGAAGTTTGGAAACTTTTTTCACCAAAACCGACCCAGTATTCGCCATGAGGCTGAAACTAGGTCGGTTTTGGTAATTAAAGTTGAAACATGTCGTTTTTTGGGAATATTTGTGCAAAAGAGTTGGTTTTGAAAATTTGTCATATTATAAAAGCAAGATGATACTTGTAGCACAGCACGCTACAAGCACGACATAGCGTTAGATATTACCTGTAACAAACAAAATCTTTCTGATCTAAATTATTTGCTTGTTTAGTATCTCTGCTCTCAACATCCAAGTAAGGTCTAAGCTCAAACATTTTTATGTTCTTCTTCCTATCCCTCCAATCCCAAAATCCACCTTTTATATCCCGGGACCTTCTTCAATCGCCTCTCCATTGTATTGCTTCTAGTCTTCACCGCATTTTTCTAGTTACCGGACAATACAACAAAACTAGCAACAAGCTCCATAATGCCCCATTGTTGGCTTGATTTTACGCACATTAAACATCCTTTTGTAAAGGGTTAAGCCTTCTTTTACTAAGCCCAAGTGACTGCAAGCAGTGGAAAATAGTACATTGTCAGGCTTTGGTCCTTTTTCTTCAAGCTTACAGAAGAGAGCAATGGCTTTCTTTTTCCACGGCCATTATCAGAGAATCCAGAGATGATGACTATCAATAAATGATAGTAACCTTATTAAGGTCACTGAGGTAGGACATTATCCAATCTCATTTTTCAGAAATCACTAGAGCTTCAAGAGAATGATCACTGCAAAAAGAACATATGTCCTGGATTAGAGTATGGGGATAAAAAAGATACGTTATTATGAGGAACTTCTTTTGTTACAGAAATGTTAATGTTAGATTGTGAAGATTTATTCCAAGAAAAGTGTCGATTTCAAAACATGCCACAATACAGTAAAAGACCAGAATCCCGAGGTTGATGATAGCAAAAACTAGATTGATAAAAGCAAGTGTTTACAACATCGTGAACTTTGAAATAGCATAAACGAGATTATAACTCCAAAAGGTGCATAGCTTAAGTCTTCAAGTATTACGGACAAAATCAGAAGAGCACAAATAGCTGGACGAATAAAAATCTGCAGAAAATTAATTATTCCTCGCGAGATTCCCCCAAAAACTGCAGTTAAATTTATAATGCCCTTAAAGATTTTGTAAAAATGGGCAAGAAGATAGTGCAGAGGATCTAATTCACACTAACATCATCAAAATTGTCGTCACACGGTGCATTAAGTTCCTTGCATGGGGATGTAATGATGTTTATACTGTGTGCACCACATCAATATTATGGAGTGTGCTTCTTTGGATTTCAGTTATTTGGTGTCTCCACTATTCGGGTATGAAACAGGTCCATATTCGTGGCTTACTATTATGAGTTATTTCCATTGATTTAATAAGAAAAGAGAAAATAAGAAATTATTTAATTGGAAAAGAATCAAAATTTTCTTGTGTCAATTTGCTAACTGTTCATGGAAGCTTCCTGTGAGTTGGCTGTGAGATGGTTCCCTGCATAAATATTTGCATTGGGCTTGAGCCTTATTTACCAAGTATGCCAATGCAAATGAGATTTGAGAATATATACCTCAATGCTGGCCAGTGGTCATCAACATTCATGTCGCTACTGTATTACCATCATACTAGTTAAGACTCTTGAGAAACTTAACTTCTAAAACACTTGTAGCAGATGTGCCCTGTACATTGTTTTGTTCACAGAAGTAAAGCATTCATGTTACGAACCCAATGGTACGGAAAATGGTACTATTTTGTTTGTTTGGTTTGTTTGTCACGTCGTTGATTATCTTACTTGTATTTAGAGAATAAAAGAGCTGCGTTAGCAAACGTTTAAATTAATGAATTATTAGATAAATCTACATACGACAGTTGCTACTAAAATTTGAATATATAGCTAGTACTAGTAATCGTTTCCTACTACTACCCAATTACCATTGACTACCGCGACACCGTTTACTTTTCTTCTGTAGAATCGCCTGCTACTGCTTCAAGCCTTCAATAATCATTAATACCTACATACATCTCACTACCAATGAAGGAGTTGCACTTCCTCTGCCAGTAACAGAACTTGTTGACATATATAGTATGAATGCAAACATATACATTTATGTTCCCAAAATGTACAAGCTACTCTTTTTGATCAAATTAAGATTTGAAATTCATAACTATAACTATCTCAGTTAGCTAGTACCAATTAAGATGTTAATTCCCTCATATTCTATTATAAGCCTTTAGGAAAAAGAACACAATTACCGTACCATATATCATGAGATACAAAATCACAAGCGAAATACTAAGATGTTAATTTCTTTAAAATAATTTACCATGAGGGTTATTGAGGGAATTAAATGATGAATATACCGGTCAAGTTGATGCATGCGCTTGGCTATTGATCTATGATCTATCTGTTATGTAGGCAAACTATAAATGTTTGTGTTGTCAGAACACTGCAGACTACCTTAAATAGATGTCACTAGTGTCCAGCATGATCATTGTGGACTGCTATATGTAAATGTTATTGACTCCAGCCTGATTGTTGCAGATGCCAGGTATAAGCGCGCTTTGCCACCTTATGCCATTCGGGTTTCTATCAGCCAGTTAATTCTGAACAACTTGGTAAAAGATGAGTAAATCTTTGTAATTGCATACTTGTTTATTCTTTTACTTCATGCATTTTCTTGATTCATGATATGTTACATGGATACATGATTTATTTCTTCATCGTCACATCACATTATTCACGTTACATGTATATATATACATTCTTTCCATTTTACCCCATTCTAGTCCGCTTTGCTACCGACTTGGAATCACACGTCTAGGTCCTGAAGAGACTTACCCTTGCAGGTCTGTGAATCCGGAGATGGAGGAAAAGCTTAGTAGCCACTCCTTTTATCATCAGCGAAATTATTTGACAATGGGTCGAAATGATAAAAAATGGCTAAGAATCATGTGTTATAGGTCATGAAATTATGAATTTTAGCTGTCACAAATTATTTGAGAACGGTTCGATACAAAAAATGGCTAAGAATCATGGGAAATAGCTCACGAAATTCAAAATTTGGCCTTCATGAAAATGTTTGCCAACTGGTCGAAATGACTTAAAATAGCTAAAAATCGTGGATTATCCATAAAGTTGTAAATTTTGGCCACAACGAAATAATTTGCCAACAGTTGAAATGATAAAAATGGAAAAAATCTAGCGTTATACCTCATAATGTTATGAAATTTGGCCTCCGTAAAATTATTTGCCAATGGTTGAAATGACAAAAAGTGGCCCAAAATCATGAGGTACACCTCATTAAATCATGATGATTGGATTTTTTGAAATTATTTATTGATGGTTCGAAATGACAAAAAAGTATGGGTTATAGCTAATGAAATCGTGACTTTTCGCCTCCGTCAAAATATTTGCCAACTAATCAAAATGATTAAAAAATAGCCAAAAATCATGGATTATATATCATGATATCAAAAATGTTGGCCACTACGAAATTATTCGCTAGTGGATCAAAATGTCTAAAAAGTAAATAAATTATGGGTTATAACTAATGAAATCATCAATTTTGACCCATGCATAAATATTGCCAATGGGCCTAAATGACTAAAAACAGTCATAAATCGTGTGTAAAAGTTTATAAAATTATAAATTTTAGTATTCGCACAATTATTTACTAATGGTTCGAAATGACTATAAATGCCCAATAATTGTGCGTTATGGCTTATAAAATCATGAATTTTGCCCACCAGAAAATTATTGCCAATGAGTCAAAATGGCTAAACATGGAGTAAAATCAAAAGTTTTAGCTCATGAAATTTTAAAATTTGTCCACCATGAAAATGTTTGTAACTAGTGAAAATAATTAAAAATGATAATAAAATTATGTTTGTAGCTCATGAAATTGTGAAATTTAGCCCACACGAAATTATTCGCCAAAGAGTTGAAATGACTCAAAATGAAGAAGAATAATGAGTTATAGTTCATAAAATCGTGAATTTAGGTCTGCATAAAATTATTTTCCATTTAGTCGAAACAAGTAAAAATGGTTGAAAATGATGAATTATATATCTCATGAAATCGTGAATTTTTGTTCACGTGAAATTATTTGCCACTGGGTCGAATCAATTAAAAATGGTAAAAAATTATGGGTTGTAACTCCCTAAATTATGAAATTTGGCCGCCTACGTGAAATTATTTGCCAAGGGTCAAAACTACTAAAACTAGCAAAATATTATGGGTTATAGCTCATGAAATCGTGAAGTTTAAACTTCACGAAGTTCTTTGTTAATGGGTTGAAACAACTAAAAATAACCAATAATTATGGGCATAGCTCAAAAAATCATGAAATGTGGCCACTGTGAATTTATTTGGCAATGGATCGAAATGACTAAAAATAGGAAAAAAAATTATGGGTTATAGCTCATGAAATCATGAATTTTGGCGATAATAAAATTATTTACCAATGGGTCAAAATGACTAAAGTTGAAAAACAAAATCATGGGCTATAACTCATAAAATAGTGAATTTTGGCCTGCGCAAAAATATTTACAAAAGGGTCAAAACGACTCAAAGCGGAAAAAAAAATCATGGGATATAGATCATGAAATCTTTTATCTTGGCATCTACAGAATTATTTAACGATGGTCAAAATGACTGAACATGGTAAAAAATTATGGTGTATAGCTTACAAAATCATGAATTTTGGTTACGGTGAAATTATTTGATAATGGGTCGAAATGAAAAAAATGGCTAAGGATCATGGATTATAGCTCATGTAATCATAAATTTTATCTATCACAAATTATTTGAGAACAACTCGATACAAAAAATAGCAAAATTTATGGGTAATAGCTCATAAAATTTAAAATTAGGCCTTCATGAAATTGTTTCCTAATCGGTTGAAATGACTAAAAGTAGCTAAAAATCATGGATTATTCATAAAATGTAGTGGCCACAGCGAAATAAATTTTTAATAGTTGAAATGATAAAAATAGAAAAAAAACTTGCGTTATAGCTCATAAAGGTATGAAATTTGGCCTCCATAAAATTATTTGCCAATAGTTGAAATGACAAAAAGTGATCCGAAATCATGAGTTATACCTCAGGAAACCATAAAGTCTTGATTCTTTGAAATTATTTATTAATAGTTTGAAATGACCAAAAATTCTGGGTTATAGCTAATGAAATTGTGACTTTTAACCTCTGAGAAAATATTTGCTAACTGATCAAAATGACTAAAACATGCCAAAAATTATAGATTATAGATCATGATATCAAAAATGTTGGCCACAATAAAGTTATTAGCCAATGACTCGAAATGACTAAAAATTATAAAAAAATCATGGGTTATAACTAATGAAATCATCAATTTTGACTTATGCACAATTATTGCGAATGTGCCTAAACGGCTAAAAATAGTCATAAATCGTGGGTAAAAGTTTATAAAATTGTAAATTTTGACATCTGTAAAATTATCTAACAATTGTTTGAAATGACTATAAATGCCCAATAATTGCGCCTTATGGCTTATGAAATTGTGAATTTTTCCCACCAGAAAATTATCTCCAATGGGTCAAAATGGCTAAACATGGAGTAAAATCATGAGTTTTAGCTCATGAAAATTTAAATTTTAGTTACCATGAAATGATTTTTAATGGGTGAAAATAATTAAAAATTATAGTTTGCAGCTCATAAAATTGTGAATTTAGGCCCACACGAAATTATTTGCCAAATAGCCGAAATAACTCAAAATGAAGAAAAGTAATGAGTTATAGCTCATAAAATCTTGAATTTAGGCCACCATAGAATTATTTGCCAATGAGTCAAAACGACTAAAATGGCTAAAATTTGTGAGTTATATATCTCATGAAATCATAAAATTTTGTTTTTATAAAATTATTTGCCACTGAGTCGAATCAATTAAAAATGGTAAAAAATTATGGGTTATAACTAATAGAATCGTAAACTTTTGCTATTGCAAGATTATTTGACAACGAACCGAGACGATAATAAATGACCAAGAACCATGGTTATAACTATTTAAATGTTTAGTTTTGGCCTCTCAAAATTATTTGGTAATGTGTCAAAATGACTAAGAATGGCTAAAAATTATGGGCTATATCTCATGAAATTATGAATTTTGGCATCCTTAAAACTATTTACAAATGGGCCAGCAACTAAAAATAATAAAAAAATCGTGGGTTATAGATGATGAATTTGTGAAATTTGGACTTTGCAAAATTATTTGCTAATGGTCCAAAATAACTAGAAATAACCAAAAATTATTTGTTATAGCTCACAAAATAGTGACTTTTGGCATTCGTAAAAGTATATGTTAATGGGTCAAAATGATTAAAAATTACAAAAAAGTATGGGTTATAGACTTATAGCTAAAGAAATTATGAATTTTTACCTCCGCAAAATTATTTACCAAGTTGTAAAACCCTAAAAATTTGAATATTTTATGATAAATAATAATAAATATGTTATATGAAGATAAATATCATATTTTGCTGTTTGAGTATGCTAAGAATTGATTTGAGATCAATTCAATGTATATACGTGAATATACAAGTGCAAATGCACAAATCACGCACATGACCAGTTAAACGTTTAGGTCTTTTACACACTGATGAACTTAGAATCTGGAATAACTCAAAAGATCAAAGTTGTAGGTTTCTTCAACATCTTTCCATCAAATCTTAAATCATCTCATTCCGAGGTCAGATGAGAAAGTTACATCCAATACACTAAAAAGATCATGCACATAAAATAGGCCTCCATTTCTTCTCGGATGAACAATATACCGATTACTGTAGCAAATTTTCTATAAAAGAAACACCGTGACTTAAATTACTGTACCTGTAGTGTACATGTTTCTGCTTCTGGTGTTTTTTCGGTGCGTTCGGAGTTGAGCGGCTGGTGCTGGATGTCAACATTTATCATTAGCTTAAAATATATATAATTATACTGACAAAAAAACCAAAACTATTGCATAAATACCCATTCATTTTCATCTCTCCAAATCAAAGAAGAAACCCAAACCTGAGAACCTGTAAACTCAGTTCTCAGTTTCAAAACCAGTTGACCCATCTTCTCTAAGGGGATCTTGTCAAAGAAAAACAACCCAAAACCCTTTTTACCAACTTCCAAACTCTTTCCAGAACATCTCTTCCTCCTCTCAAAATGTTCTTGTAGCATATGAACTTTCCCGTGGCATTGGTGAAGAGGAAACAGAGTATTTCCTGTGACATTTGTTGAGAAGGGATAACAGTTGCAGTGAAGGGGGATCTCGCACGAACGTTGTTTGGGTTTATTAGCGATATCGAGATAAGATTATCCTCGTCCAAACCTCCCCTATATTTTAGGTTGAAATTTTAAGAAGTTAAGAACTTTATTTTTTCTTGCGTAAGTTTATTGTTATGTCGAAAATTTGATTTTGATGAATAAAATCCTTGAAGCGTAAATTTTGATAATCATGTTAATGCTAGACTACAATTTTTTTGATGATAGAACTGTAATTTCTGTTGGAATTAGATTTATGGTCATGATCATTAGGATTAATATAAATTTCATTTTAAAATTTGTAAACTAAGTTTTAACATGTAAAAATCCTAGTTTATTTGGTTATTTTGAGTTCTTCTTGTAAACTAGTCATGCTAAAACCTAAGATTGTGATATCTAGGATTGAAATCAAGTTTTAAAATGAATTACATCTCTTTTCATATGTAATTCTATCATACTTTGATAATCAATTTCATTTATATATGAGAAATTAAAGAGGTTTACTAGAGGTATATATATTCTGCAGATAACCGCTGCATGTGTATGATCTTTAACTAAAAACTGAGTATAGAAAATAAACTCCAAATTGAACTAAACTAGTTCTAAATGTAAAATATGTGAATCTATTTTCTAAAACAGAAAATCATTCTTAAAAAGAGTTTGTATAGAGAAAGATATACTCTTTTTATTAATGACATGTTCTACAGAAAAATGCTTCACGTGTATAAACTTTAACTAACTTTAACTAAAAACTGGGTATAGAAATTAAAATTCAAACTAAACCAAACTAATGCCAATTGAAAGATGTGTGAATCTAGTTTTCAAAATGAAAAACCATTCCTAAAAATAGTATTCCTAGAGAAAGATATGCTCATTTTACTAACAACAGTCCTGACCACTTTTTGGGCAACATTTGCCCAGTTTTGAATTTATTTCTTGAGGCTGTTTTTGCACCATTGTTGAGGAGCGATTTTGGAGTACGAGTCACTGGATGTTACACTACAGTCATGAACATGTCGTACTATGCATTTGAGTATGCCAAAGGGATTATGACGAGTTTTAGTCTATTTGTAATTGAGTAGTGAGTTAATACACCACAAATGATACCGCGATGAGCTTCACTTCATTACACATTGTGTTTCCGTACGAGGATACGCAGAGGTTGGTGAACCTATAATAGTTGTTTATCCGCACAAAAGTGCAAAGAGGTCGATGAACCTATGATAGTTGTTTATCCGCACGAGCATGCGAAGAGGTCAATGAACCTATGATACTTGTTTATCTGCACGAGCATGCAAAGAGGTTAGTGAACCTATGCTTTCGTTTCCACGTGGTTTGTGTAGAAATCTATATACCTATCCTGCAGATTTTACACGGGGATATGCTTTATCATAGAGAATGATAATATTACAAACTATTTGACCTGAGTATTGGGCGGATGCCCAATGTGATATTACTTATTATTGAGATACTTTATTATCCAAGTACTCAATATATATATATATATATATATACATCAATACGCCTCCTAAGCTACTACTCTCTGAGTCTGCATCAATACGCCTCCTAAGCCTGCCAACGATGCATCTGTATACACAACGAATATCATGTCGCTGCTCGGAATAGTTAAAATCAGTGATGTAGTCAACTTAGCCTTCAATGTATTAAAGGCCTTCTGACACTCCACACTCCAAATAAACTGTACACCCTTCTTCGTAAGGCATGTAATCGGCGCCGAAATTTTTAAGAAGTCCTGAATGAACTTCCTGTAGTAGCCAGCTAGACCCAAAAAGCTACGAATTTCGGTCACTGTCTTCGGCGGCTCCAATCAAGAACTACTGTAACCTTAGCTGGATCAACTGCTATGCCCTCTCTACTGATGACATGGCCGAGAAATCTGACTTCTGAAAGCCAAAATTCACACTTACTGAACTTGGTATATAACTGATGCTCCTGTAAAGTCCTCAAAGCTACCCGTAGATGCTCCTCGTGTTCTGCCTTTGATCTCGAGTAGATGAGTATGTCATCAATAAAAACGATCACAAACTGATCCAAGAAGGGACGAAAAACCCGGTTCATCAAATCCATGAATACCGCGGGGGCATTGGTCAACCCAAATGGCATGACCAAGAACTTGAAAGATCCGTATCGAGTAAGAAAAGCGGTCTTGGGAACATCCATCTCTCGAACCTGCAACTGATGATAGCCTGAACGAAGATCAATCTTCGAGAAATACTGCGCTCCCTGCAACTGATCGAACAAGTCATCAATCCTAGATAATGGGTACCTGTTCCAGATAGTGACCTTGTTCAACTCTCTATAATCTATGCACAATCTTATACTACCGTCCTTCTTCTTCATGAAGAGGGCCGATGCGCCCCACAAAGAATGACTCCGACGAATAAAACCCTGAGCTAACTACTCGTCCAACTAGGTCTGAAGCTCTCGCATCTTAGCTGGTGCGATGCGATAGGGTGCGCGAGATATCGGGGCTGTGTCTGGCTGCAACTCAATACAGAACTCAACCTCTCTCACAGGAGGTAATCCAGGTATGTCCTGAAAGACATCCTGATACTCTGAGATAACTCTAGTCTTCAATAAATCAACACCCTGATCCTGTCGCATCACCTCCTCGATGTACGCCATAAATGACTCCGCAAAACGGTTGCCCTAAGAGGTGACTACAATCATCTCGGACCCATCGGACGCTCGCAACTTGACTGTCTTCGCAAAGCAGTCAATACTAATATGGTAGGAAGACAACCAATCCATACCAAGGATGACATCGAACTCAGACATACGTAATACTATCAAATCAACTACGAACTCCGACTCGTCTAGACTGACGGTACACCTCCTACAAACGTTCTCCAAAAGCGATACCTCACCTAAAGGGGTGAAAATTGATAAAGGGGTGTTTAGAGGTTGAGCTACGAGCTGGAGTCTAGTCATAAATATATGAGAGATGAAAGAATACGAAGCTCCCGAATCGAAAAGAATACGGGCGGGAAGAGAGTTCACAAGGAACGTACCCTCCACTACGGTTCCGCTAGCTCCATGATCACGGGGAACCACTGCATATACCCTGCCTGTGGTTGAAGACTGCTCTGCTGATGGAGGTGGAGAATATGGGATAATCTGCCCCTGAGGAACCTCCTGAACTACTCGGATCTATCCCTCAGTCCTCTGAGCTGCTGGTGGTACCTCAAGTCTGTTCTGCTGGCCCTAGCCTCTGCCCTGCTATCGCTGCTGCTACTGGTTCGGACCCTTACCCTGCTGGGCTCCTGCTGGTGCGCTACGGTACTCCGATGCCTTATGCCCGACCTTGCGATAGTTATAACAAGATCCCTGGAACTTGCGCTGCTGAAACGCTTGCTGATCCTGTTGGGGTCCTTTTTTATAAGGGCCCTGATGCTGCTACTGAGGTCTAGAAAAAGATTTCTTGTTCTTGCCCTTATCCTCGCTCTGCCCTGCCTTAGCTTTCCCTTCCTTATCCTTCTGGAACATAGTAGTCTCAATCTCATGTGAAGTGACGGCCTCAGCTACCTCCCTAACTGAATAGAACCTCCTCAAGACGAGGTACCGACGGAGATTAGGGCGAAGCCCTGCTAAGAATTCTGAGCCTGACGCTCTCCTGTCTGTCATATACCCGTGAAATGTAGCAACTCCATGAACCTGCTCTCAAAATCTACAACTGTCATGTCCTTCTGAGTCAACCGGTACAACTCAAGCTCCTTCCCAGTCCGTGCTGCAGAAGAAATGTATTGCCCATCAAAGAAGTATATGGAGTCCTCCCATGTGAGGGTCATCCTCTGCTCTGGAGTAAACTGAAGTCGGTACCATCTCCCGGTATCTCCCTTCAGGCTGTAGGATACCAATCTCTGCTTCTAAACTGAATCCACACTGAGTATGTTAAGTATATTGCTCACATCCTCCTTCCACTTATGGGCTGTAAGAGGGTCTGGTGACCACTGGAACTCTGGTGCCCTCATCTTCTGGTACCTCTCTACCATACGGAGCCAAGCATCCTGCTCTATGGCTCTATCTGGGACTGCTAGAGGAATGGCTGCAGGCGTGATCTCGGGGGATCTCTCTCTAACAGGAACGGCGGGTATCCCCTGCTGCTGAGCTACCGGTGTGGTGGTGTCTGTGGTGCTATATGAGTCGTCACCAACTCCTCAATGACTGTCATCCTGGCAATGAGAGGAGCCATAATATCCACCAAGTACTCAGGAGCCTGCTGCGGCTCGGGTGGTGCCTGCTGTGGCTCGGGTGGTGCCTGCTGTGCTCGGTTTTTGCTGACTGCTGCTCAGGTGGAGCCTGCTGTGACTCTGCCTATTCAGCTCTCCGAGTACGAGGTCTATCACATCCTGCCATCTCTCTCTCTCTGATGATAAGAAAACTAAAAGTTTATGAGTTAAAAATATATGTCTATAACTAGTGTATCACAATACAAATCTTTCACAACGTATGGTATTCACGCAAATACTTTAAATTTATACAAAATAGTTGTCATAAAAAAATTCTTAAATTTTGAGATATACGCATATATCGTCCTCACTCATACTAGGAAGTCCTTTCAGACTCTATACATGAATCCTAAGAAACTCTATCCTAGCTCCACGACTCGACATAGGATGATCCTAAGGATACTGGAACTAGAGCTCTGATACCAACTGTGACGTCCCTGGGTTCACACAAGGCTGCAGTCCAAGGTGAAACCAAGAATGTCAAACCTACCATACACCACACCGTTTAATAATATGTTTCACCATCACAATTAACATCTCTCTAGTAGAGTCAACAACAGGTGTAGGTATAAAAGCAAGTAAAAGATAATACAAGTGATAACTGATGAAATGATAACAACCACATAGATATCTCATCATCCCACATATAGAAATACATAGTCAAGGGCTGAAGTAGATAAACTAGAGTTCTTAACAAGACTCAAATACAAAATGTCTGAGTAAAGGAAATAAGGCATACAACCTTTACAACATCTAGAAAATAGTCCTCAAATGTCAAACAAAACTACAGTGGAGCTCCAAAATAAAACATAGCTAAAATAGACAGCGGAACACTAAAGTGTGTGCCATCAACCTGCGACTCTCCGGGCTCCTGGCTCGTGACCTGAAAGGGGGAGGGACAACGAACGTCAAAGTGCTAGCGAGCAACATCACAACCAACCCCAAAGGATAGGGCTCGTTGTATACGAAAAATACAGTCATCACAAAACATATATATATATATATATATATATATATATATATATATATATATATAATCAATTGACCTAAAAAATAATGGGTTTTAGTACTTAGGAAATTTCAACACGAGCATAGGTACGTCGAGCAAAATAATCCAAACAAGGAAACCCTCATGTATATACCTTGTATCTCAAATTGAAAATCCCTAAGTACCAACCCGGAGTCTAATACATGAACAATAAGGAAAAGACAACAATCCAATTTCTACCAAAAATCACAGTTATGTCCAAGTTACATAGTTAAAATAAGTGTCATGCACAGCCTAGGTAGCTATCACGTCCAACTATATCAATGTGTCGTGCTCAAAACCTAAATATGTATCATGCTCAAGGTTTAGCAAAAATGTCCAACACATGGACTAAAGGTAATGCATGTCCAACACATGGACTGAATAAAATGCAGGTCCAACACATGGACTGGGATGATAAGTATCCAACACATGGATTAATAGTAATGTATGCTCAACACATGGACTATGAACGAAGAGGCGTATTTATTACTAGTATATGAGGGAAGATATACATATCCCAATCTTGCATGTGTTTCAATGTGCGGTCTAAATTTGTGTCACAAGTCAACCCCCATGTGTAGATAAGTCACTAACATCGCAAACTAGTGGGAGATGAACGTGGTGATCTCTCAAACACGCGAAAAGATCAACAGAAAGTTAGCATGCACAAAACTGTACGGCGGTCGACCGCAGAGGCCACTCCGGTCGACCGCTCACAGGGCCGAGATCTACAGGGTTCAAAATTTAGCGGCGGTCGACCGTTCAAAGAGCATAAACTATTCTGCTGGAAAAATCTCACAGCAGTCGACCGCCGCGTCCACCGCGGTCGACCGCGAAGCAGACAGAAGCCCAGTTAGGGTTTTTGTCAGCTTCAAATCACATTCAAACTCAAAGATTCCTATGTTAACGTAAATCTAACATTTATACCAAATCATAGAACAGAAAACTACGAATTTTAAACATTTAAAATCTATCATCAAGATCCCAAGCATATATAAACATGATTTAGATGTCTTTAAAACAGTACAAACATGATTTAACTTGCTAAGAACATTTTCAGGTCTAGATCTCATTAATAAAAGCTTTAAAAATCTGAAATACTTGATTCTCACATTTTATGCCATAATGATCTACTATATTTACATAAAATACGATTTTTGGCCCAATAAAACCGGATTAAAAACCCAAATTTAAACATGAAAATGAAAATGGGTGAAGTTGGACGAGATGTTACTCACCTCTGATGAGAACAAAGCCCTAGATCTGAAGGAAAATGATCCCTCTCGCTGAATCCACCAAAAATCCGCTGAAAAACCCTTCAAAGCTCCTCCCAAATCACCAAGAAGTGAGAACTAGGGTTTGAGGGGAGAGAGAGAGGCTAGGGTTTCTGATTTCAGAAGAAAAGAGGCTCTCTTGGGCTCATTAGCATATATACTAACCCCACAACCCGACCCGAAACCCGTTTAGACCCGAACCCAGAAAACTCTCTGCCTGTTGGGCGGTCGACTGCCGCACCCAGTACGGTCGACCGCACAATAGGAAAAAGATTTCCTGAGTGCGAGACTGATGTGCGGTCGACCGCCGCATCAACTGCGGTCGACCGCTCAGAAGAAAAATGCCAGCCTAGATTGATTTATCACATGATGCTCAAACCACTCAATTTCTCTCACATATAAACGCTTGTTGGGTTCCCAAACACTGATGGTCACATTCATCTAATATATATATGATTATTTATCACAAAGGAATTATTTATTACTAATAATTCACACCTATTCCTTATAAAAATTTCGGGGTTTTACATCAATTCACTTCTTCAAAAATTGCAAGAAGTAGCGCTACATATTATCTTCGCGCTCTCATAAAAAAAATCATCTTCGATACCTACACTTAACTATCTAAAATGTAAATACCCCCACTTAACCCCTAACTAAATGGAACAAGTACATCGAGCGAAAAATCCAAACAAGGAACCCCTTATATATATACCATATGTTCCAAGTACTTAGGAGATATGTGGTAATACCCTCATTTTAGTGTTAAGTATAAACGTCGCCATAATTGAATCTATAAGCCATATATAAATCATACAAAAAGCTTTAATTTACCCGCTCAAACATGTGTGGATAGTCGCGGCGCATGTCCTCTTCGCGCTCCCAAGAAATCTCCTCAATGCCTCTTCGGTTCCACCGAACTTTCACTAAAGGAATCACCTTGTTTCTAAGCCTCTTGTCCTCCCTGACAAGAATACCAACTGGAATCTCAATAGTAGTCAAATCCTCCTGAAACTCAATCTCTGGTGCATCCAATACTCTCTGCTGCTCCTCATTATGCAAGTGTTTCTTGAGCATAGAAACATGAAATATATTGTGTATACTAGACAACGATGCTGGAAGATCTAGTCTGTATGACACAACTCTAATGCGCTCCAAAATCCGGAAGGATCCAATATATCTCGGCACAAGATTCCTCCGTCTTCCGAATCGCTGAACACCTTTCATAGGGGATACCTTCAGCATAACCGCATCTCCAACCTGAAACTCCAAGGGTCTTCGTCTCTTATCTGCATAGCTCTTCTGCCGACTCTGGGCGGCTAGAATCCTCTCTCTGATCAAGGCTAACTTCTCAGTAGTCTACCTCACTAGCTCTGGTCCAAGCATTAAGCTATCTTCCGTCTCTGCCCAACATATCGGTGATCTACAAGGTCTTTTGTATAATGCCTCATAAGGGGCCATACCGATCGTCGCTTGATAACTATTGTTATAAGCGAACTCTATCAGTGGAATATGCTCCTCCCAGCTGCCCTGAAAGTCAATGACACAAGCCCGCAACATGTCCTCTAACACCTGGTTCACCCTCTCCGTCTGACCATCCGTCTGTGAGTGAAATACACTATTGTAAGATAACCTGCTGCCGAACGAATCCTGAAAACTCCTCCAAAAATATGAAGTAAACACTGAACCTCTGTCTGACACGATCGTGTCCGGAACTCCATGAAGTCGAACTATCTCCCAAATAAATATCCTCGCATATGCCTCGGCGGTATAAGTAGTCCTCACTGGAATAAAATGGGCTGACTTCATCAACCGATCCACAATCACCCAAACTGAGTTGTTCCCCTTCTTCGACTTCAACAACCCTACAATGAAATCCATAGAAATGTCCACCCACTTCCGCTATGGAATGGGTAAAGGCTGAAGTGTTCCTGCTGGTCTCTGATACTCTGCCTTTACCTGCTGATAGGTAAAACACGGAGCCATAGTCTGCGATTTCTCTACGCATACCACTCCATCAGAAGTGTCTCTTCAAGTCCTTATACATCTTGGTGGTTCCTGGATGCACTGTATACCGAGTACGGTACGCCTCATCAAATAACTCCCTCTTCAGCTTTGCACTGGCTGGCATAACCAATGTACCCTTCATCCGTAGACCTCCATCTGCTCTAATGGTCCAATCGGCCTTAGGCTCTTTGGAAATCTCCTCCTTACGGATTTGAATCCAAGAGTCTTCCAACTGATCTCTGACAACTCTGGTATTCCAAGATGGCTGCACTGATCCAGCTCCTAAAACACACTGGTTCCGCTAATCTCGGGTTTGAAATTAAACTGGCTAAGAATAAGAAGATCTCTATACAAAGAACACCTCAAAGCTGCAACATGATGTCGACACTTCCTACTCAAAGCATCTGCTATGACGTTCGGTTTTCCCGGATGATACTGAATCGCGAACTCGTAATCCTTGATAAACTCAATCCATCTCCTCTGTCTCTGGTTGAGTTCCTTCTGAGAGAAAAGATACTTCAGACTCTGGTGGTCTGTGAACAACTCAAACTGCACTCCATACAGGTAGTGCCTTCACGACTTTAATGCAAAGACCACTGCTGCTAACTCTAAATCATGAGTGAGATAGTTCTGCTCATGCACCCTCAACTGCTGTGATATATATGCTACTACTCTCTGAGCCTGCATCAATACACCTCCTAAGCCTGCCAACGATGCATCTGTGTAGACGACGAATGTCCTATCGCTACTCGGAATAGTCAGAACTGGTACTGAAGTCAACTTAGTCTTCAAGATATCAAAGGCTTTCTGGCACTCCACACTCCAAATGAACTGTACACCATTCTTCGTAAGGCGTGTAAGTAGCATCGAAATCTTCGAGAAGTCCTGGATGAACTTCCTGTAATAACCTGCTAATCCCAAGAAGCTACGAATCTCCGTCATCGTCTTTGGTGGTTCCCAATCAAATACTGTTGTAACCTTAGCTGGGTCTACTGATATGCCCTCTCTGCTGATGACGTGGCCGAGAAACCTGACTTCTGAAAGCCAAAACTCGCACTTGCTGAACTTGGCATATAACTGATGCTCCTGTAGAGTCCTCAAAGCTAATCGGAGATGCTGCTCATGATCTGCCTCCGATCTCGAATAAATGAGGATGTCGTCGATGAAAACAATCACGAACTGATCTAAGAAGGGACGGAAAACCCGGTTCATCAAGTCCATGAATACCACGGGTGCATTGGTCAGTCCAAATAGCATGACCATGAACTCGAAAGATCCATATCGAGTAAGAAAGGCGGTCTTAGGGATATCCATCTTCCGAACCCGCAGCTGTTTGTGTCAAAAGTTATCTTTTCCATTGTTTTCAAACCTGTTACACCGTTTATCTATTACAAGTTCAAACTGAAAGAAAAGTTAAATCTTTTTATAAGATCTTCTTATAACGAAAAATAAAGATTACAACTTTATCAAACAAAACACAGTAGTAGTTTATCTCCCGCTGCTTTGCGTGGGATCTTTGCCTGTGCCGGGGACGCGTTAGTCCGTGGACCGCCGCAGATCAAACCCAATTGATAATATAACTACGCTCTTGTTTCACAAAGGAAACAATTACGGAAGCGACAATCACGACCAAGTGAGATTGTGGCTCTTCTCGAGATTAAAACCAAGTTTAATCCGGAGGAAAGAAGGGAAAGAATCACAAACCTTTCGAAGGTCTTTCTTTATGAAAGTGTTCGCCAAGATCTGATGATTCTCCTCTGAAATTCGTGGTTAACTGGGCAATTTGACAGCACCTCGCCTTCTCAATCTCAGCCCCCCTTAAAAGAAGACCCTAGGCTTCTCTTTATAAGCCTTTAGAGACGTCCTTTTGAATAAGAATTGGTGTTTAAACGTTATCTGCAGTTAATAACCACTTAAACGCGTCTAGGGATAACCTTAAAACAATTGAGGAGGTTCTGAGATGAAAGAATCCTTAAAAATCATCAAAATCCGTGTACTCAATAAGAGTCCTGGTGGCTCGGGACTGTGCGAGTCACCACTTGGTGGCCCGCATGGGTGCGAGCCACCATTTGGTGGCCCGCATGGGTGTGAGCCACCAATTGGTGACCCACGCCTACACATACCTCCGAGTGGTGTTTCGTTCACTTTTTTGATATTTTGGCGATTCGTGATTCTTCCAGTTCCCTTGTTTTGCTCCGAGTGGTGTTTCGTTCACTTTTTTGATATTTTGGCGATTCGTGATTCTTCCAGTTCCCTTGTTTTGCGTACGCTTCATCGCTTCGTTGACTTGTGTATTCTATTGATCTAATTCATACATTTACTGATGTTGGATAAATTTCCTTGACTTGGATAGTAACGTTTATCGCCTTTTCCTTGTCTTGAACTGTGTTTGATGACCTATGGGCAATTTTTGATGCCTACAGATACCCCTTTCAAAGTGTTTCAGTCTCGTTTTTTTATAGAAGAGCCTAAAATACTTTAGATGTGATAGGCCCAACCTTCAATCGGTACAAAAGGACCTGTGATCTGCTTCAATTCTTGACTCATTCAGCCTTCAATCTATTCGGTGTTTTGTCGAATAAATAAAGTTCTTCCGGTGCTGCGTTTATCGTCTGACCGTTGTCGAAATCTTGGATTGAAGTTGATGTGTAAGTTTCTGAATTTAGTTCTTATCGTTGAGTTGACTTTGAACTGATCATCTTTGTTAGGAATTCTGATTGTAATTGAACTCATTTGAATAACTTTTGCCTTATTTTGGCGAAATTACTGATGCGTTGACCGGCATCGATCTTTACTGTAACGCGTTGTCCGACGTTGATTTTAATTGTAACGAGTTGACCGGCGATTAACACAGTTTATACTCGTACGTTTGCTGGAGTCTCCACGGTTTAAGCTCTTAAGGCGTTGGAGCGTGGCGGTCCCAAATGTTGGGCTGCAGGACCAACTATTAAAGATGATTCATCTGCACGTGTGGATCTTATCCTGAATTTGTTGGATGTCTTAGTCACGAGACCAACTAATGAAGTTGATGCGTCAGTGACTTTTGCATATATAGGATTTTTGGCAAACCCTCAGCCATCAACGGGTTTGACGAGCCTTTACCGACTACCGTTTGAGTCGGGCTAGCACGCGGATTGTTTAAGTCCGTCCCGTATGTGACGTTATGCTAAAAGAGTTAACTCTTTTAGTGCTACGATATTGAATACGTAGACTTCGTCTTTCTCACGTGAAAAGACTAAACGACGACGCGCATTAGGCGTAGACTTTAAGGTTTTTGACAAACCCTCAGCCTTCAACGGATTTGATATGCCTTTACCGACTACCGTTTGAATCGGGCTAGCCTGTGAATTATCTGGGTCCGTTTCACAAGTAACGTTGTGCTAAAGGAATGAACCCCTTTAGACTTAATGCTACGAATTTGAATACGTAGACTTAGTCATTTTCTTACGATAAAAGACGAACCGACAGCACGTATTAGGCGCCGACTTATCCCTGCTTAGGCTTCGGGATAAAATTCCCCAGACTCAGATTCTGGTATCTTTTTCAATCGGTGAAAGACTAAACCGACAACGCGTATTAGGCGCCGATTTATCCCTGCTTAGGATTCAGGATAAAATTCCCCATACGGGTAAGACACGGATTTTGGTGTTATGAATAACAACCTACCACAATTTCGAATATGTGGGCTTTTGTTCTTTTTACGGTTAAGAACTAACCGGCAACGCGTGCTAGGCGTTGACTTATCCCTACTTAGGCTTCAGGATAAAATACCACAGACTGGATTCTGGTATCTTTTTCAATCGGTGAAAGGCTAAACCGGCTTAGAGTTGAAGGATTGTGTCTTCTTTTAGGTCAAAGACGAACCCGAAATGGGAGAGGAAGAATTTTATATTCTATCTTCCAACACTGAAGAGGAAGAATTTTATATTCTATCTCCTGTTAGAAAGGAGACTTGAGGTAGGATCTCCACCCCCAGAATCCAGAAAGGCGAAACTAGGAATGGGATCTCTACTTCGAGAATCGAAAAATTCGGATAATCCTAACTGTCGGAAGGTTTGATTACTGAACTAAAGGTGAATTTCTCGTTTATCGAGAGTGAATTGTGGTTTTGACCCTAACTGTAGGAAGGTTTGATCATTCGATTTGAAAGTGGACCTCTCGTTCAATGGAGGAATCGAAAGGGGATTTTAGCTTTGGTCCTAACTGTAAGAAGGTTTGACCAAGTGGGAGGTTTAAGACGATCCTAACTGTAGGAATGTTTGATCGCTCGATTTGTGGACCTCTCATTCATTGAAGGAATCGAGAGGGAATTTTGGTTGTGGTCCTAACTGTAAGAAGGTTTGACCAGGTGAACAGTAAGAATGGGAGTACAAATCACAATGGGAGTGTTGACTTGTACCAATTACTCAATGGGGATTCTTGGTGTCGAGTGATAAGAACTTAACACGAAGGGATTTGACAATTTATCAAGGATTATGACATTAAAATCCTAAGTCTTATGTCCGGAATTTAATAATGGGAATGTTGAGTGCACAAATACATGGAAGTTTGAGTGGATTCGACCGAAAGGAATTTTGGTGGTCCCACCATCAATTAGTCTAATCGGTGGGGGATTTTGTGGTGGAAGACTGTGAGTCGTCAAACACCAATGAGAATTTTATGAGGGAAGATTGATCCAACGAGGTGATCGAATCTCATTTCAGCAAAAGAGTGTCTGGAAATCACAGTGGGGGTTTAGTGTTTATCACCCCTCTTTTTTTTGTTGTAATGATAGGGTTATCCCTAAGAAAGCTACATGTAGCATTCTTCTGGGAACTTCCCGTTACATGAATCATCCACCCCCAGCTTTTCTTGCGAAATTGGGTTTATCATTGTATCAGCTACATAATCGGGTTATCCTTAAGAATATCAAGCATGACACCCTCCAGGAACTTCCCATGGAAGAAAGAAAATAGTTTAGACTCATATACCTATTGGAGTATCGAGGAGCAGTTTATACTCGTATACTCTTCGGAGTGAAGGGTTCTTATTTGGCTTATCCCAGCGTTATGCCGCCGGCTTCAACCAAGGTTTGGATGCTATTTTTGAGAGCGAAGCAATCCTTAGTAGGATGAAGGATCCTCCTGTGGTACGCATAGTATTTCGGATCCGCAGTGTTGTCAGCTTCCTCCTGATTTACGACAGGTGGTAGCTTGATCTTGTTGTTTTCAAGGAGGGATTCGAAGATGGCTGGAACGTCTTCGTCCTTGAAGGAATACTCTTTTTGGAGTCTTGAACCCGAAGCCTTCTGCTGTCTTCGGGGTTGCTGTTGTGACGTCTGATTAGCATCAACCGCAGCTGCAAGGGCCTTTCCTTTACCACGGGAGGCGAAGTTTGAGTTCGGAGGATTAGTTGTCGGTTGGCTCCTCTCGGCCTTCTTTCTTCGGAGGAAGCGTTCGGCCTGCTCTCCGCGCGTCTTCAACTCTTTCCATGTGTAGGATAGTGCGACTCCCATAACTTCTAACACTTCTAAGGAAAGATTGTTATGGCATGTTTGGAGGATGAATTCCTCCGTGACCGGATCTCGACAGTTCATTGCCTTGCTCCGGAAGCGCTTAACAAAGTTCTCAACGAGCTCTCCGTCTTTCTGTTTCTCTTCAAAGAGTGTTCCGACTGATATCTCGGCGTCATCGTCGAAGAAGTTGTTGAGAAATGAGCTCTCCATGTCATCCCAGCTATTGATACTCCTCAGTTTAAGACGGCGGTACCAATCGAAGGTGGGCCGTGAAGGGTGCCAACGAATGACCGAACCATCAAGCCTTCATTGCCGGAGATCATACCCAAGTGGGACTTGAAGTAGATCAGATGTTGTGTGGGCGAACCCTTCCCGTCAAACGACGTGAAGTTAATAAGGTTGAACTTCGCCGGGTATGTTATTGAAACCCACTCTCTTGGGTAGGGACATGGAAAGCCGGTCCTTTTCACCTCTCGAGCAGACATCAAAGCATTGATTTTGCTTTCCAAGTCTTTCATCTTAAGGTCTTCGCCTACCTCTTTCTTCTGGCGACTTTGGGGATGGATATTGGTGCCACCCCCAGTGTTAAGGATACCTTCGGTATTTTTATTCTCAGTTGGAACCTCGATATTGATATTTTCCTCTACTTCTGAGTCGCTATCTATCTGATTAGTAGTCGGGCGATGACTAGATTCACCGTGTTGATTTGTCAACTGCTGGAGTTGTTGTGCATGTAAATCTTTAACACGTTGCACAGCCATCTCCGTTTCGATCTTAAAGTCTTCTTTCTACTTTGCCAAAGCTTCTTGAAGAAGTTGAGCCATCTGTTCAGTAGTGATCATGAATGACTCTCGAGTCTGTCCTGTACTAGACACAGTGACATCTGAAGCGATAGCAGAGTTAGCGTCTGATGTTTCGTCATCTGAGGACTGTCCCCTCTGAATTCTCCTACAATCTCTAGGCCTAATAGCCCCAGTTTGTAGCCGAGTCAATCGTTGGGATATTTGCGGGAAAGGTTCAGGACTGAAGCGCCGCATGGATTTTCCTTTGTCTGCCATGTTAATCGTGAGTTCTGATAGTTCACGTTTTTGAACGGCAGGCTTTCTTTTACAGAAACGTTTTGATTTGTGTTTCTGTAGAAAGTCTTTCAAACACCGAAATCCTTTGCGAGGCGGTCTTGGAACAGTTACACTCTGACAATAGCGCCTTAATAAGTTTGGTACATGGACAGCGAGAATCCATTTCCCGGGTATTTCTCTTCCGAGATTTATTCATACTCCCAGTATGATAGTACAACTCATCGATACGATTATTGGAGCAACCTATTTTATGCTGGCATAATTCTCCCATTCTATCATTATTGTCTTCTGATGAATAGGGTTCTCTTTGAGGATATATAATGCCTTGTCATTATTTTCAAGAGCCGCTCGTTTGAAACCACACCTTCGTGCGCGTGAGGACCCAACAAGCTCTTGGACTTCGACCCGCAGTCCAAGACGGGTGGTTACTGGTGCTTTCTCCGTAAGAGAGATCTTTAGCTTACTGGAGAATCGCGTATGATCCCCAGTCTGACGAACCATACGGGGTTCATCTTTATGTAAAGGACCAAGATGATCTGTAATGCTTACTTTTAATCGGGACAGGGCCACGCTGCCGCAGGGTTCTACTGAAGGTGAGGAAGTCGCCGGAATAGAAACCAGAGCTGTCGGAGACTGGCAAATGACCGCGGAAGGCGAATTTTTTACAAACAAAGACGAATTGGCTTGGCGGTGACGCGGGCCAGCAGCTGGTGGCTCGGCCTTGGCCGAGCTAGTGTTTGGTGGCTCGGCCTTGGCCGAGCCAGCACTTGGTGACTCGGCCTTGGCCGAGCCAGTGTTTGGTGACTCGGCCTTGGCCGAGCCAGTAGTTAGTGACTCGGCCCCGGCCGAGCCAATAGCCGATGACTTGGTTCTTTCAGGCATTGTTTTGGATTTTGGCCTCCAGATTTGACGTGGTTTCGTTAGTTTGTCGTCTACACCATTTGTTTGTAACTTCCTGGCTTCTTGCACTAGAATTCTTGCGTGCGCAAGTAAAGCGTGGCGCTTCTTGATCCGTTCTTCAAGAGTTGAACGTGTCCTCTTAACGGGAACCCATTCATTCGCCGTTGATTTAGACCAGTCGCCCGCTTGCTGCCTTGGCGGTTGGTGTCTTCTAGACTTCAGATCCGTTTCATAGCAGATTCCATAAACTAGCTCGGAAGCTTTGGCCAATTGACGTGCAAGGCGCTGACGCCGTCTTTGACGCGCTCTCTTGGATAAGGTCGGTTCGTTTTGAGTAGCAGCTTCAGCTTTGCAAGGTGTGCCTTGAGCTGCTGCGGGATGAGGTTCTTGGTTTTGAACCTTCAAATCCAAGTGTTCTCGACCTTTCCTTGTGGAGTTTCTCCTATTCCTGTGAGGGGAAGATGAGCGGGAAGAGGAGGATAAGTATTCCTCATATTTTGCCTGGTCGAACTCGTACTCGACCTCCTCGTTGATCGGGATGATGATCTTTGGTTACGACACTACAGCTTCGGCAGAAAAGCTGTCGGCTCCCACTGTTGTCGCCAGTTTGTTTGTGTCAAAAGTTATATTTTCCATTGTTTTCAAACCTGTTACACCGTTTATCGATTACAAGTTCAAACTGAAAGAAAAGTTGATCTTTTTATAAGATCTTCTTGCAACGAAAAATAAAGATTACAACTTTATTAAACAAAACGCAGCAGTAGTTTATCTCCCGCTGCTTTGCGTGGGATCTTTGCCTGTGCCGGGGACGCGTTAGTCCGTGGACCGCCACAGATCAAACCCGATTGATAATATAACTACGCTCTTGTTTCACAAAGGAAACAATTACGGAAGCGACAATCACGACCAAGCTAGATTGTGGCTCTTCTCGAGATTAAAACCAAGTTTAATCCGGAGGAAAGAAGGGGAAAGAATCACAAACCTTTCGAAGGACTTTATTTATGAAAGTGTTCGCCAAGATCTGATGATTCTCCTCTGAAATTCGTGGTTAACTGGGCAATTTGACAGCACATCGCCTTCTCAATCTCAGCCCCCCTTAAAAGAAGACCCTAGGCTTCTCTTTATAAGCCTTTAGAGATGTCCTTTTGAATAAGAATTGGTGTTTAAACGTTATCTGTAGTTAATAACCACTTAAACGCGTCTAGAGATAACCTTAAAACAATTGGGGAGGTTCTGGGACGAAAGAATCCTTAAAAATCATTGAAATTCGTGTTTGGGGAGGTTTTGTACGTAATAAGAGTCCTGGTGGCTCGGGACTGTGTGAGTCACCATTTGGTACTATTTGGTGGCTCGCATGGGTGCGAGCCACCAATTGGTGACCCGCGCCTACACAGGCCTCCGAGTGGTGTTTCGTTCACTTTTTTGATATTTTGACGATTCGTGATTCTTCCAGTTCCCTTGTTTTACGTACGCTTCATCGCTTCGTTGACTTGTGCATTCTATTGATCCAATTCATACATTTACTGATGTTGGATAAATTCCCTTAACTTGGATAGTAACGTTTATCGCCTTTTCCTTGTCTTGAACTGTGTTTGAGGACCTATGGGTAATTTTTGACGCCTACAGCAGCTGATGATAACCAGAACGAAGATCAATCTTCGAGAAGAACTGCGCTCCCTGTAGCTGGTCGAATAAGTCATCAATCCTAGGCAATGGGTACCTATTCTAGATAGTGACATTGTTCAACTCCCTATAATCAATGCACAATCTCATACTACCGTCCTTCTTCTTCACGAAGAGGACCGGTGCGCCCTACGGAGAATGACTCCGACGAATAAAACCCTGAGCTAATAGCTCGTCCAACTGGGTCTGAAGCTCCCTCATCTCAGCTGGTGCCATGCAATAGGGTGCGCGGGATATCAGGGCCGTGCCTGGCTGCAACTCAATACAGAACTCGACCTCTCTCACAGGAGGTAATCCAGGTATGTCCTAAAAGATATCCTGATACTCTGAGACAACTCTAGTCTCCAACAAATCAACATCATGATCCCGTCGTATCATCTCCTCGATGTACGCCAGAAATGACTCCGCAAAACGGTTGCCCTGAGAGGTTGCCACAATCATCTCGGACCCATCGGACGCCTGCAAATTGACTATCTTCGCAAAACAATCAATACTAACATGGTAGGAAGACAACCAATCCATACCAAGGATGACATCAAACTTAGACATATGCAACACTGTCAAATCAACCTCGAACTCTGACTCATCTAGACTGATAGTACACCTCCTACAAACGCTCTCCAGAAGCGATATCTCACCTAAAGGGGTGGAAACTGATAAAGGGGTGTCTAATGGCTGTGCTACGAGCTGGAGTCTAGACATAAAATCATGCGAAATGAAGAAATGCGAAGCTCCCGAATCGAAGAGGATCTGGGCGGGAAAAGAATTCATAAGAAACGTACCATCTACAACTGCCCCGCTAGCTCCATGATAACACGGTACTACCGCATATACTCTGCCATGGCTGGAGACTGCTTTGCTACTAGTGCTGGAGAATACGGTACTATCTGCCCCTGAGGAACCTCCTGAACTGCTCGAATCTGCCCCTCAGTCCTCTGTACTGCTGGCGGTGCCTCAAGTCTCGCCTGCTAGCCTTGAATTCTGACCTTCTGTCGCTGCTGCTGCTGGTTCGGGCCCTTGCCCTGCTGAGCTCCTACTGGTGCGCTACGGCACTCCGATGCCTTATGTCCGACCTTGCGACAGTTAAAACAAGCTCCCTAAAACTTGCGCTGCTGATGCGCTCTTTGATCATGCTGGTGTCCCTTCTTATGAGGACCTTGCTGCTGCTGCTAGAATCCAGAAAAAGGTCTCTTGTTCTTTCCCTTATCCCCTGTCTGTCCTGCCTTGGTCTTCCCTTCTCTATCCTTCTGAAACATGGCAGTCTCAATCTCCTGAGAAGTGGCGGCCTCAGCTACCTCCCGAACTGAATAGAACTTACTCGAGACGAGGTATCGACGGAGATTAGGGCGGATCCCTGCTAGGAACATCTGAGCCTGTCGCTCTCCTGTCTGCCACATGCCCGTGAAGTGCAGCAACTTCATAAATCTGCTCTCAAAATCTGCCACTTACATATACCCATGAGTCAACCGGGATAACTCAAGCTCCTTCCCAGTCTGCACGGCAGAAGAAATATATCATCCATTAAAGAAGTAGACGAAGTCCTCTCATGTGAGGGTCATCCGATGCTCTAGAGTGAACTAGAGTCGATACCATCTCCCGGTGTCTCCCTTCAGACTGTAGGACGCCAATCTCTACTTCTGGACCGAATCCACATTAAGTATGTCGAGGGTGTTACTCACATCCTCCTTCCACTTGTGGGCTGTAAGAGGGTCCGCTGATCCCTAGAACTCTGGTGCTCTCATCTTCTGATATCTCTCAACCATACGGAGCCAAGCCTCCTGCTCTGTGACTCTGTCTGGGACTGCTGGAGGAATAACTATAGGTACGGCCTCTGGTGGTCTCTCACTGATGGGAACTGCTGGTATCCCCTGCGGCTGATCTGTTGGTAGTGGTGGTGTCAGTGGCGCTATATGACTCGCCACAAGCTCCTCAATTGCTGCCATCCTAGCTACGATGGGAGCCATCAGATCAATAAGGTACTGGGGAGCCTGCTGCGGCTCAGGTGGTGTCTGCTGTGGCTCGGGTTGAGCTTGCTGTGTCTCAGGTGGAGCCTGCTGCGACTCTGCCTGTCCAGCTCTCCGAGTACGAGGTCTACCACGTCCTACCATCTCTCTGATCATAAGAAGACAAAAGTTTATGAGTCAAAATAGACATATACACATACATAGCATATCACAATATAAATTTCACAATAATTTAGTATTCACACAAATACTTTAAGTTTACACAAAATAGTTGTCATAAAATAAAAAAAATGTACTCAAATTTTGAGATATACGCATAAATCGTCCTCACTCATACTAGGGAATCCTTACGGACTATATACATGAATCCTAAGAAACTCTATCCTAGCTCTACGACTTGACACAGGATGATCCTAAGGATACTGGAACTAGAGCTCTGATACCAACTGTGACGCCCCTGGGTTCACACAAGGCTGCAGTCCAAGGTGAAACCAAGAATGTCAAACCTACCATGCACCACACTGTGCAATAACATGTTTCACCATCATAATTACTATCTCTCTAGTAGAGTCAAATAACAGGTATAGGTACAAAAGCAAGTAAAAGATAATATAGAGATCGAATTAATATTCCATCATTTACCATACTGAAATATAAGACAATGTCTGAAATGAATAAACTGGAGTTCTCAACAAGCCTCAAATACAAAATGTCTGAAATAACGGAAATAAGGCACACAACCTTTATAAATTCTAGAGTAAACTCTCACAATGTCTAAACAAAGCCTACAGTGAAGCTCAAAAGTAAAATATAACTATAATAGAATAGCTGAAGCTAAAGTGCCTCGCTATCAACCTGCGACTCTCCGGGCTCCTGGCTCGTTACCTGAAAGGGGGAGGGACAACGAGCGTCAAAGCGCTAGCGAGCAACATCACAACCAACCCCAAGGGAAAAGGGCTCGTTGTATACAGAAAATACAGTTATAATATATGTATAGAATCACAAATCCTATTTAGGTAATTACAATGTGAGCATAAGTACATCGAGCGAAATAATCCAAACAAAGAAACCCTCATGTATATACCATGTAGCTCAGATTGTAAGTACCTATGTATAAGAGGATTTTAGTATTTAGGAAGTTACAACACGAGCATAGGTACGTCGAGCGAAATAATCCAAACAAGGAAACCCTCATGTATATACCTTGTATCTCAAATTGTACATTCCTAAATACCAAACCCAAAATCTAATACAAGAACCATTAATAAAAGAAGGAAAACTCATCTCAGACTTGATTACGGTGTCATATCACAACTCATATAAATGTCGTGTCCAGCCTATGCAAGTATAGTGTTAACTCAAGGTCTAAACTAATACCCAACACATGGACTAAATATACAAATGTCCAACACGAGGACGGGAATGAATTATAGCCCAACACGAGGACTTCAATGGATTATAGTCCAACATAAGGACTTCAATAGATTATAGCCCAACACGAGGACTGAACAAACTATGCTAATATCAAAGTGATATGCAATAAGGTAAACTTCACAAATTTCACAGACGTCTCGGTGTGTAAACTAAACTAGTGTCTGCATGACATCTCACATGTAACGATGTAGGTTATATATTAGTTTCTAATACCCGTCATTCGAGGCGACTCCTCATTCATATTTAAGCACGCAGCAATAATAAACATAAACAATTTTAGTTAAACTGAAATAACTAAAAAAGATTCAAACTGAAGAAGTACAAAAGAAGAAAACTCTTCATTAGTCGACTTATTAGTTTACTCATCAGTCGACTAATAAGTCGACCAGGCAAAACACAAAACTGAAGCTTTTCCCCCATTAGTCGACTCATTGGTCGACTCATCAGTCGACTCATAGGTCGACTCATGAGTCGACTCATCGGTCGACTGAGCAGAAAATCTTCAGTTTTCTGCTTTCGACGATTATCTGTAAAAACGTTAAATAAAGTTCTCTTAAATCATGACCAACAATATAAATCCGATTCTAACACATGTATATCAGCAGAAACAAAAAAATTACATGTAATATTCTATATTTAAACCCTAACATATTTATTCATGTTTGAAAAAGTATTGAAACCATTAAATCACAATAAAACCCATGTTTAAAAAAATTCTAGATCTGGGTTTAAATTTACAAATTCGTTTGTGAGCTTTTATAAACTGAAAACATTCGATTTTCGTATCATATACTATAAAGATCTATTTTTATACACAAATAGTGATTTAGGCTCAATAAAACCGAAACAAAACCAAATAAAAGCATACAAACAGTGGGTGTAGGATTTGGCGAGATGTTACTCGCCTTAGGTGCTGCTGGATCTCCAGAAACAAGAGAACGAATCCCCCTTTGCTACAAAGCCCACAACTGCTGAAGAATCCTCCGAACTTCCCCAAAATCACCCAAAATCTGAGCTAGGGTTTGAGGGGAGAGAGGGGCTAGGGTTCTCTGAGATCTGATGGGTTTGGGGTTGGTTTTGAGTAAAATAATATATATGATACGGTTAAAACCCAAAAGAAACTCACCCAAACCCGCAACTAAAAAGAATCTGAAAATCTGCCCGTAAGTCGACTCATAGGTCGACTCATAAGTCGACTCATGAGTCGACTAATCAGACATTTTCCAGATTCGTGCATGTTTTGCTAATCTGCCAAAACTGATGCACAAAACTCTATATAAATATATCCATACATCTCTAATAACTTGTTATCAAGTATATCTATGACTTCAAGTCATTTACCACAAATAGAATTATTTATACACTAATAATTCACATTTACTTTTAACAAAATACGGGGTTCTACAGTCTCTAGTTGGAAGTTTCTAAATATTAATTCCATATAGATTTGAGGAAAATGATATAGGTAGACTATGCTTAATAGATAGAGCCTCCACTTCATCTTGTAGCCCTCACCGGGGGCGGATAGAGGTAATCTTATTGTAGCGCTCTGACGCTCTTGTTGTTATTCCTTTTCTTTTATTTTATTTCTCATTTTAGGCGGCTCAAAGCATCAGAGAGTCGTAGGGTGACGGAGTTCTTGCATAGTCGTCGTCGCGTATTTTTACTAGTATGGACTCCACAGTAGTCTTATGTTTCCATTTAGTCATTTGTTTGTACTCATATTGTTAAGGCAATTTGCCTTAGTACGGTTCATAGTCGATCCGTGTTGAGACATATCATGTTATTTTAGGCTCTATATGTATTTTAGTTTATTCTAGTTGGGACATGATTTTATTTATGAGATATATCATTCCGCATCATGTCTATAATATTTCTTTCCCTTATTTGCCTGTTTTGTACCTTAACTTATATTTGTTTTTACTAGAGGATATTACTGTGATTGGTAAAATATATTATTGCACAGTGGAGGTGCATGGTAGGTTTGACATCTATGGGTTCACCTTAGACTACAGCCATGCGTGAAAACAGGGGCGCCGCACAAGTGGTCAAAATGACAAAAAAGCCAAAAATCATGAGTTATAAGATCATGAAATCATAGATTTTGGCTACTACAAATTATTTTCCAAAGGGTCAAAGTGACTAAAAATGAATAAAAATCATGAATTATAGCTATTGAAATCATCAATTTTGGCCTCTGCGAATTGTTTGCGCATTGGTCTAAATGACTAAAAATTGTCGTAAATTGAGGATAATCACCCATAAAATTGTGAATTTTAGCATCATTAAAATTATTTATCAATGGTTCAAAATAACTAAAAACGCCCAATGATCGTGCATCGTAGCTCATGAAATCACGAGTTTTTCCCACCGTGAAGTTATTGCCAATGGGATGAAATGATTAAAAAACCATGGGTTTTAGCTCATGAAATTATGAGTTTTAGTCTTGACAAAATTATTTACTAATGGGCCAAAATGGCTAAAAATGGATAATAATCATGAGTTATAGCTCATGAATTTGTGAATTTTGATCTCCGCAAAATTATGTGCCAATGGGTTGAGTCGAATAAAAATGGCAAAAAATCATGAGTTAGAACTCTCTAAATTGTGAAATTTAGCCTCCGTGAAATTATTTGCCAAGGGGTCAAAACTACTAAAAATGACAAAAAATTATGCATTATAGCTTATGAAATTGTGAAGTTTAAACTTCATAAAATTATTTGTTAATGATTTTAAATGACTAAAAATGGCCAATACTTATGGGCATAGCTCAAAATATCATGAAATTTGGCCATTGAAGTTATTTGACAACGGATCAAAATGAGTAAAAATAGGGGAAAATCATGGGTTAGCTCTGAAATCATGAATTTTGATTACCATGAAATTATTTACTAATGGATCAAAATAAATAAAATTGTAAAAAATATCATGGGCTATAACTTCACAAAATTATTTGCAAAATGGTCAAATTGACTCAAAATGGAAAAAATTCGATACACACAATATCTTTAGATCGTTTTAGCGAGGAGAGTTCCCTTTGAGAAATCTTCAAATCACTTACATCCTTCAAGGGACGATTCGTTTTATCAAAAAGGCTGTAAGATTGTTCTTATAGTCTAACCATAATCGTTTTGTGTTTGGTTTCACTTTGAACTTCTATAAGGCATACTCTAGCTAGTTAGTTAAATTGAGGGTTTGGACTACGAGTACTCACTGTAGGAGTTAGGTTAGATGATTGATTTTGGGTAGATACTAGGATACGATTATGTAAGCCTATTGAACCAGCTTTGTGACTCAGGTCAATACTTATCATAGTGAGGAAGCTCCTTCACTAGAAGAAAGAGTGAATGTATGATTATTTATCTGAACCACTATAAAATCTCGTGTGGTCTTAGTTGGTTTCTTTTGGTGATTGTTATTTTATTTATCAATTTTGTTTGATATTTTTCATTGCATATTTTGAGTTTTAGTAAAAAATGGTAGCAACATTGGTCATCCCCCACCCCACCCCCACCCCATGCTTGCATCTCAGATCCAATTGTATGTATAAATTTCTTTCCTCCTATTTTGAGTTCATGTAGGATTACTTTCTTTGACCAATTCTAATTCCTATAAAATTCCTTTCTCGTAATACTTTCTAGAATTATTCAAATCCTAGTCTTCTTGTAATTGAAATTTAATTTCAATTATAAATTTTTCTTTTTGGTCAAAGTTAAACTTCCAATCCTAATCAAGTTAGGATTGTTTCAATACAAGCCATAGTCAACAATCTCCACATTGGCTTGTATTGAACAATGTGGTCACCTTCCCCCGCCTTCATTGTCTCCACCTTATGGCACGTATGGTCTTAAAACCGTGAGTTTTAGAATACCTTCATGACTTCACCTATTATCGCATATCTTCCTCAAAACTATGAATGCCTTCCTCAAATCCTTGAGTTCCTTCACAACCTCCCCCTAGTGCATATAGTCATGATCTCCACCTGATATCACGTGCCTTTCTCAATTGAAAGAGTATTTGAATGTCTTGCATGACTTTTACCTAATGTCATGCACTATCGTGGTTAACACCGAGTTCTACTCACATGAATGAGTGCATGTATGAATGCTCCTTTTACGACCTCCGCACAAAGTCCTTCACCGTTCTCATTCATGAGCGTGTGCCCTTGCTACAAATCTTATCTCCTATGATGCCAATCATCACCTTTCGAGCACTTGAATAAACTTGAGAATTAACTCCACCATAGAAGTCCACTTTCGATCCCTGATTTGTGATAATCAATCTAGATTGTCTGATCTAAGACTTATGAGATTGATAAACCTCGAAACATCTTCCACATGAGTTGATTGCCTTGATCCTCACGTGTTCCTGTCATGTGACTTCCTTCATCACTTCACCTTGTTGTTTGTTGCTAGTTTGATGTCTTAATCTCACCCTCCTTCCCTTTGACCTATAGCCACCGGATTACCTCCGCTCACCAACCAGTCCTCCGCTAGATTCACTGTCATTTCATGCTTCCTGGCACACTTCTACATTTTTCGTGTGAGACCCTTATACATATCTTTGCTACACTATTCACCCTATATTTTGCTAGAACCATTCATTGCTTTCATTAGATTGTAGAAATGGAGAAAATATTGGTATAGTTCAGAAAAATTGAAGTAGACATGCATTTGGGTGCTTGCCGGTCGACCGCGAGCTTTGGCGTGGTCGACCACAAACGTGTATGAGTACAGAGTAGTTTATGGAGTTCTGGTCGGTCGACCGCGAGGTTAGGTCCGGTCGACCTCGGATCCTGTAATGGATTTTTTTGGTTTCTGCCATTCTGTCTGGTCGACCGCGAGCTTTAGCGCGGTCGACCGCCGGTCGGGTTTGTGCTTGGGCTTTATTTCCTATTCTGATTTGGTTTGTGTTTTGATATACATTAAAACATGATTTTAGGGTTTAGTTTATCAGTGAATAGAGAGTATTCTGAGCATTTGAGAGGGAGAACTTGTGAGTGAGTTGAGAGATCATTGGTTAGGGTTTGTTCAAGTGTTTGAGTGATTGTAACCATTTTGTACTCTCCTTAAAATAGTGAAATCTCCCTATCCTCTTCCCGTGGACGTAGGCAAATTACCGAACCATATATATCTATGTGTTTACGATTGGTTTGTTATATTTGTTTGGATTGTGCTCGAGTTTGGTTTGTTAATTTTCTCTCGTGACTCGCGGACTCTTTTGGTTGTCGAGCACGCTTCCGCACGACACTCAACAATTGGTATCAGAGCTCAGATTTAAGATCTAGGGTTTTGGCATTGGGTGAAGGAAGATTCATCGTGGAAGCTTGGTTCTTGGTGTTCTAGGCTTCGGTGGAGATAGTGTTTGGGGTTGCCGTTGAAGATTTTGCTTTTCTTGTGTTGTTAGTAGATTTATTTGGAATCCATTCTAGGGTTCAGTTGGGTAACTTCTAAATTCTATTAAGTTTGAATTTTTTCTCTATAATTTAGAGTTTGTGAGTATGAGTGAAGAAGTTAGTGAAAGCAGCAAGATGGGGGGTACATTTCAAGTTGGTTTTCAAAACACTAAAATTAGTATGGTTAAATATGACGACAAGATAAATTTTGGTTTGTGGATGAGTGACGTACATGATGTACTCAATGCTCAAAATTTGAAGGAGACCATCATGGTCCATGAGAGGCTACTAAAATATGAAGAGGCGGTATGAGAAAAGATGAATAGGAACGCTTGTGGGGTGATCAAGTCATGTTTGGAACAGGAGCAGAAGTATGATGTGATTGGAGTGATGTCTGTAATGAAGATGTGGGGGATTCTCAATAATAAGTACCTGATAAAGAATGTTGAGAACCGTTTGCACTTGCTGCAAAGATTCATGTGAACAACTACACTAAGTTATTGTCAGACTTGGCTTATGTGGATGAGAAGATTACGGATGAGTACAAGGTCATTATTCTTTTGGGCTCCTTACCGGATGAGGAGTATGATGCATTCGTGCTTACTTTGTTAAACGGGAGATCTTCTATCACATATAGTAAAGTTACTAATGCTATGATGAACTATGATTTGAGGAGGAAGGACAAGGAGACTTCCCGCGCTAGTACTTCAGGAGAGACCTTGTCGACGAGAGGTAGAAGCCCATATCCGAGAGGTGGTAATAGGAACAGATCATCAAGAGGCTATCACCAGTTAGTAAAGAACCAGTGTGTGTTCTGTAAGGAACAGGGATATTAGAAGACAGACTGCCTGAAGTTCAAGGAGAAGGAGAATAGCAAAAAGAAGGGCCTGAAGACCAATGAGGTGAATGTTGCGAAAGTCGATGATTCTGATGATTCGAGCTTTTCTCTATTGATTACTTCGGAGGTGAACCATGTGGATGCATCATATTGGATCCTTGATTCTGACGCTACTTATCATGTGACTCCCAGGCGAGATTAGTTTGCATCATTTGAGAGACTCGATGGGGGTGTTGTTGTCATAAAAAATGATCAATCCTGTAGCATTTGTAGGATATGTACTGTAAGGATCCGGATGCATGATGGAGTAGTCCGTGAATTGAAAGAGATGAGATTTTGTAGAACCCCGTAAATTTTATAAGGAGTATATTGAATTACTAGCGAGAAATAATATTGATCATAT
>BQKN01066215.1:237990-256274 GCA_022839385.1 Asparagus kiusianus
TCTCCCTTGGGGTTGGTTGTGATGTTGCTCACTAGCGCTTTGACGCTCGTTGTCCCTCCTCCCTTTCAGGTCACGAGCCAGGAGCACGGAGAGTCGCAGGTTGATGGCGACGTACTTTAGTGTTCAGCTTTCCTTTCTAGCTATGTATTACATTTTGGGGCTTCACTGTAGTCGATGTTAGACATTAGAGGACTATTTTATAGATGTTGTAAAGGCTGTATGCCTTATTTCCTTCACTCAGACTTGCTGTATTTGAGACTTATTAAGAACTCCAGTTTATTCATTTCAGACATTGTCTTTGTATATTCTGTATGTTGGATGCTGAAATGTTATTTCGATCTCTATTATTTCATCTATTATCTATTGTATTATCTTTTACTTGCTTTTGTACCTACACCTGTTATTGACTCTACTAGAGTGATAGAATTGTGATGGTGAAACATGTTATTGCACGGTATGGTGCATGGCAGGTTTGACATTCTTGGTTTCACCTAGGACTGCAGCCTTGTGTGAACCCAGGGGCGTCACAGATTTGTTTCTCAGTTGAAGAAGAATCTTATTTCTGTTAGAGCCTTGGAGGCAAAGGGATTCAAGGTGACATTTGAAGACTTTGTAGCAAAGATTAATAAGGGATCTTTAGTGGTGATGAAGGAAGTCCACAGTCAAAACTTATATTATCTAAAGGGGAGCATCGAGGTTAGACAGGTAGCTTTAGCTATTTCAGAGACGGATATGAGTAGACTTTGGTACTACATGTTAGGGCACACAGGAGAAAAATAACTGCGGGCTTTGTGCAAGCAGGGACTATTGAAGGGTACCAAGAGTGGAAAGATTGAGTTCTGTGAGCACTGTGTTCTTGGAAAGAAGACAAAGGTAAAGTTTGAGACTACCATTCATAGGACGAGGGGCATCCTGGATTATGTGCACACAAATGTTTGAGGTCCCACCAAGACGACATCACTTGGTGGTCGATATTGGTTCATCACGTTCATTGATGACTATTCTAGGAATTATTGGGTGTACACCATAATGACGAAGAAGAGTGAAGTCCTAGATTTATTTGTAGAGTGGAAGAGAAGATTAGAACTGTAGGGTAGGAGAAAGATCAAGACGTTACGATCCCATAACGACGGCGAGTATACATCAGACTACTTTTGGCAGCTATGTCGAGACGAGGGCATAGAGAGATACTTCACAGTTAATCATACACCATAGCAAAATGGGATAGAAGAGAGGTTGAATCGGTCTTTATTAGAGAAGGTCTGATGTTTATTATCGCAGAGTGGTTTGGAGAAAATCTTTTGGGCTGAGGCACTATCATATGTAGGTCACCTTATTAACAGGCGGCCTTCATCTGCGATTGAGGGAAAAACCCCTATGGAGATATGGACGGGAAAGCCAGCACACAACTATGACCAGCTCAAGGTATTTGGGTGCCCTGTATTTTATCGTGTTAGAACAGATAAATTGGAATCTCGAGCTAGGAAGGCCATATTTGAAGGATTGAAGTGTGGTGTCAAGGGATACAAGTTATGAGATTTAGTTGATAGGAAGATATGCTGAGTAGAGACGTCACATTCGATGAGGCTTCTATCTTGAAGTTTCCTAGCTCTCATTAGGTGGAGAGCGACCTGACGGAGGAGATATCACAGGTAGTGGAGATCGATGCAGCTCCACATTGTCCAGATGGTACAGTATCCATTAGAGTACCGACTGAGGTGATGCTAGAAGAGCACGATAATGACTAGGAGGATACGAGTACAGATGTGCAGGATCAGGGATTGATGACTCAGGTTTAGAATTCTATTACGGTTTAAAGACAGAGGAGAGACATACAGATGCCAACATGGTATATCGACACTGTAGTTGCGTATGCACTTTCGGTGGAGAGTATCGATGAGTTGGTTCCTACTACATTCAGATAGGTCCAACAGAGTTCGGAGGTTAATTTATGGCGGGTAGCTATACAAGAGGAGATAGAGTCTCTTCATAAGAATGATACATGGGAGCTTGTTGAGCTTCTAAAGGGACGGAAGGCGATTGGTTGCAAGAGGGTATACACAAAGAAGGAGGGCATTGAAGGAACTCCAGTGAGGTTCAATGCTAGGTTGGTTGTGAAGGACTATGCACATGAGGAAGGTATTGATTACAATAAGGTTTTCTCTCCGATGGTGAAGCACTCTTCGATTCGGATTTTGCTAGCTTTGATGGAAAAATATGGTTTGGAGTTAGATCAGTTGGATGTGAAGATATTTTTTCATGGTGATCTTGATGAAGAAATATATATGACTCAGCCATTAGGATTCTGAGCTGCAGGGAAGGAAAAATTGGTTTGTAGAATAAAGAAATCACTATATGGTTTGAAGCAATCTCCTCGACAGTAGTATAGGCGATTTGATGGTTTCATGATTGGTTATTCAAACACTCGGAGCCAGTTTGATCCTTGCATGTATTATCACAAGTTAAAAAGAGGTGCATATATTTATTTGTTACTTTATGTTGATAACATGTTGGTTACTTCTATTTCCAGGTAAGCTATCTATGAGTTGAAGGAACAACTTTTAAAGGAGTTTGAGATGAAGGATTTGAGTGAGACAAAGTACATTTTGGGGATGGAGATCGGCAGAGACAAAGAGAAGAGAAGAATTTGTTTGACACAAGTGGCTTATTTGAAGAAAGTTCTATAGAGGTTTAATACTAGCATAAATACGAAGCCAGTTAGCGTACATTTGGGAGCCCATTTAAAACTTTTAGCTGACCTTTCACCAAAGATAGTTAAATATAGAGAGTTGATGTCAAAGACTCCATATGCGAGTACAATTAGGAGCTTGATGTACGCGATGGTATGTACGAGGCCGGATTTGTCATAGGCGGTGAGTATGGTTTCGAATTACATGCGCGATCTACGAGTAGGTTATTGGGATGCTGTGAGATGGATTTTGAGGTACATTTAAGGTACTCTCAATGTTGGTTAAGTTTTTGAGAAGGACACTAGAGGTGGGTAGTTGTGCATTAGCTATGTTGATTCGGATTATGCTAGAGATTTGGATAAGTGCCAGTCTACGACTAGATATGTGTTTACTTTGACCCGTGCACCGGTGTATTGGAGATACACCTTACAGTCTATGGTGACTTTGTCGATGACAGAGGCGGAGTATATGGCGACTACCGAGGCTGTCAAGGAGGCTATTTGGCTTCGGGGATTTTTGGAGGAACTTGGTATATCACAGCGGTCTGTCACTCTTTATTGTGATAGAATGAGTGTTATTTATTTGGTAAAGAATTAAGTTTTTCATGTGAGGATGAAGCACATTTATGTTCGTTATCACTTCGTTCGGGATGTTCTTGAAGATGGTAATGTGAAAATTGTAAAGGTCCACACGAAGGATAATCTGGTGGATATGCTCACAAAATAGTTCCGATTAATAAGTTTGATCATTGTTGAAACTTGTTGCACATTCATGATTGTTGAGGCCGTTGAAGGCCATTTTGGATGAACTATAAATGGCTTGATCCATTGGGAGAGGAGGTACGTAGCAGTCATTTTGATGCAGTCGGTTTGGGTTCTCAACTTGTTGTGGATTGAGTCTGTTGTTGTGGATTTATTCCACTTCGCACTGGATGCAACAAGTGGGATATTTGTTTAGTATTAGTGTCAGCTTAATTTTCGAAAAACTTTACCAATGTGAAGAATTGTAGAAATAGCGAAAATATTAGAAAAGTTCAGGAAATTTGAAGTAGACAGGCATTTGGGTTCTTGTCGGTCGATCGCGAGCTTTGGCGCATTCCACCACAAGCATTGGCGCGGTCGACCACAAACGTGTACGAGTACATGGTAGTTCTGGTCGGTCGGTCGGTCGACCACGAGGTTAGGTCCGGTCGACCTCAGACCCTATAATGGATTTTTTTAGTTTCTGTCGTTCTGTCTGGTCGACCCCGAGCTTTAGCGTTGTCGACCGCCAATTGGGTTTGGGCCTGGACTTTATTTCCTGTTCTTATTTGGTTTGTGTTTTGATATATATTAAAACACGATTTTAGGGTTTGGTTTATTAGAGAATAGAGAGTATTCTGAGCACCTTGAGAGGGAGAACTTGTGAGCGAGTTAAGAGATCATTAGTTAGGGTTTGTTCGAGTGTTTGAGTGATTGTAAGCCTTTTGTACTCTCCTCAAAATAGTGAAATCTTCCTATCCTCTCCCCGTGGACGTAGGCAAATTGCCAAACCACATATATCTCTGTATTTGCGATTGGTTTGTCGTATTTGATTAGGTTGTGCTCGAGTTTGGTTTGTTAATCTTCTCCCGTGACTCGTGGACTCGTTTGGTTGTCGAGCATGCTTCTGCACTATGCACAACATAGATCTCCTGCATAATCACCAATGCAATATCAAGAACCTCATGATCTCTGAATCTTATTATCATTGTCTTCTTCATTGTTTCTTAAAATCCTAATTTTTCTGAACAAATTTGGCCATGATTTGCCCAAGAGGATCTTGAATCTGAATAACCATTAACTCTGATACCATTTTTGGGAATCTAGTTAATTTTAGATCTCGAACAAAGACATTAAATTTTAGGTTTCGTGAAAACCTTAACTTTATTTTGTAATAAAAAGACAAACAACAATCTCGTAAAGAACAAGAAGATTTATATGGCTCGACAACATGCCTACATCCATAGGAGAAGTGGGGATTTATTTATTTCTTGAAGAAAAAAAATACATAAACACTTTCCTCTCGTTATCACCAGATTAACCTCTTAGGCTTCTTGTAAATCCTCACAAGAATAATAATCTTCCTCTTATAAATCCTCAAAAGAGCAATCATTCTAGCTTCCTATAAATCCTCACGAGAATGATAACATTCATCTTGTAAATCCTCATAAGAGTACTCTCCCCTTTTTCTTCTTCTCATTTTCTTGATCGTTTTCTTCTCATATTACAATGTACCTCTTAATAGGTATTTATATATATTTCCCTTCTTTTTTGAGTTCATGTTGTATTCCTTCCTTTGATCAAATTCTAATTCCTACAAGATTCTTTCCAATAAACCCCATATTAAATTCCAATTATAATTTTACTTTCTGGTTAAAGGCAAACTTTCAATCCTTATCAAATTAGGATTATTCGAATGCAAGCCATATTCAACGTAATCCGATTTTAATTTCACTAAATCTTTTGATTAGGATCCTTAAATTCATAATAATGTATTAGCATATGAATCAACTAAATAGACTTGAAATTTATATTTAAACAAGAGTTTTGCCCTTGCTCGCATAGGTGGAACTAGTTTCTTTGGTTTGTATATCTATCTTTTTAATGCTTTATGAATTTATTTTTCAGTTATGCCAATGCTTCTAAAATACAATTGTATTGAATTTTTTCTTTGAGCCACTGCTTCTTAATTTTTTATGTTTGCTATATACTATATTCTTATGAATATGAGCATACAAATGACTTATAACAATGATTTGTAATATAAAAATGAAAATGAATATGAATGTTTTTGTGTTTGCTTTATAGTGTTATGCTTGCGTTCAAACGGATTATTTTGATTTCTTTGGTTTATAGGTTTATTCGAATATGTTAGCCTAACATGGTATAACAAGAGAGGCTACTGATTATATTTTTTTGTAGATTATAATTTACATATCATCTATTAGCTAATACATCAAATACTTATAAAGGAATAGACAATGAGTGTTTCTTTTTTCTACATTATGAGAAGAAGAAAATAGAGACTTGTTATAATCAGTTAAATTAGATAGTTTGAGTGGTAGAGTTTTGCTTACATAAATTTAAATATTAATTTTGAAATTAAAAATTAGATAGATTCACCATTAATCCCTTCTTTACACATTTAAATTATAGTTTTTGATTTTTTAAAACTAAAAGCCAAGATATATGATGATATTTGATATTTTGTAGAAAGAGATTTAATTAGAAAAGAACATATGTAATTTTTAGTTTCCTGTGGGAAAGGGAGTGAGATTTGAATGTCCTGAGAGTTTAATCAAGTCTCATGTTTCATTTAATAAGGATTGGGACACATGAGATTAGGCTTGTCCTCTAATCTCCAAAATGGACAGCTAGAAGTTTCATCATACTCTGGTATTAAGTATATGAGACTCACCAGACAGTGGGGGTTGCTAGATGAGTTTTGGAGGATGAACAGGGAGGTTATATTGCCTGGATTAGGAAGACAGTTGATGAGTTTGCAGTTATTGTCAACTCTAGTGAACTAGATCAAGGGTACTCAGTTCGAGTATGCTAGGTACAAAACTTTAAGAAACAAGTGGAGTCTGGGGAGAGAATTGATCTATAGAAACACGAGGATGGATCCTTGTAATTTTGTGGTAGGTTATGTGTGCCTAAGGGCAATATTAGAAGAGAGCTGCTAGAGGAGGCACATAGTTCAGTGCTTTCTATTCATCCAGGAGGCACGAAGATGTATCAGTACTTGAGAGAACACTACTAGTGGGCAGAAATGAAGATGGAGATAGCCTGATTTATGTTAAAATGCCTAATATGTCAGTAGGTAAAAGTTGAGCATCAGAGGACAGCTGGGTTATTATAGCCCCTTCCTATTCCTGAGTGGAAGTAGGAACATATTATGATGGATTTTGTCACAGCTCTGCCGAGAAGCCAGAAGGGAAACAACGCTGTATGAGTAGTAGTAGACTGTGACGCCCCAGGGTTCACACAAGGCTGCAGTCCCAGGTGAAACCCGGATTGTCAAACCTGCCAAGCACCAACCACCATGCTATGACAAGTTTCACCATCACAATCACCATCTCTCTAGTGGAAATAATAAATAGGTGAAGGTACAGACATGTAAAAAAAATAGAAAATGGAAATAGGACAACATTGGATATACACAGAAGAAGCATAAGAAAAATCAATAATGAGCCCAACTGGAATAAAATAGACATATCTCTGAGTCTGAACTGAATCTCGAATGAGTCACATAAACAAAGTCTCACAATAGCTCTCAACTCTATGAAACAGAATATCAATCTAGATTCTGAAAATGATCAACTACATGTGGAGTTCTACAATAACTACAAAATATGATAAGTAACTAAATGGACAACTAAGAAGTCCCATCAACCTGCGACTCTCCGTGCGCCAGACTCGCTGCCTGAAAGGGGGGAAAACAACGAGCGTTAAAGCGCTATCATCACTACCTCTCCCCAGGGGAAGGGGTAGGAGTACATAAGAAAATAGAGTTAGTACATATATATATCAAATCATTCATATAACTCTCTATGAATGAAAAAAAAATTAATGATAAAATACTCCAATCTCCAACATAAAGAATAATCATCTCATCTCGAATTACTTTCGAGTGACCTGCTCTAATATAAGAGGATACCAGCTAAGCTAAAACAAATATATCTGCCATCCATAACGGGTGTATCAAATTCTCAAAGGAAAATACCCTACTCGCGGGCAATCTATCTGGAAAGTAAAACTTACAACTGATCAAATATCTATGTGTGCATCAAATTGTACTATAGCGATACTTTTGTAATGCTCGTTACTCAATCGCTCTGCGGCAATAGGATTTATTATTTTCCTATTCCGGATACATATAATAACGATACTGTTGTAATACTATTACTCAATCGTTCTGCGGCAATAGGTTTTATCTCCCTATCCCGGATACATGAAATAACGATACTTTTGTAATAATATTACTCAATCGTTCTGCGGTAATAGGTTTTATCTTCGTATCCTGGATACATGAAATAACGATACTTTTGTAATACTATTACTCAATCGTTCTGCGGCAAATAGGTTTTATCTCCTTATTTCCGGATATATGAAATAACTATACTCTTTCATATAAATTCATCAGCTCAACGTGCGATAAAAAGTATGTTAACACAACATAATTTAAGTGTACGTGCACATATCTCGGTGTGCGTATCCATATCTGATGTTCATCATCATCCCATATGTTAAACAACTCTTAAGCATTGTATATAACAGTACAAGATCAAGAAACTCTCTAAAAAAAAAAAATAAACAAGAGCGAAACTCAAGAAACCTTTACGTAATATATCAATTTATTTCAAAACAGCACATCTGCAGTTTTCTGTAGGACAAATCATTAGTAAATTGAGCAGATCTTTCTCTGGACAAACTTTTTTTAAGAATAGTTTTTCGTTTTGGAAACTAGACTCACATATCTATCATTTGACACTGATTTGGCTCAGTTTGGAGTTCATATGATATTTCTAATTTCCAGCCAAACATTTTATTTGTGCAGCAGATTTTCTGCAGAACATATCATCGGTAAATTGAGCATATCTTTCTCTAGGAAAATCATCTTTAGGTATGGTTTTCTGTTTTGAAAACTAGATTCACATATCTTTCAATTGGTATTATTTTTGTATCAAATTGGATATAATTTGTTATTTCAAATTTCTAGTTCAAAAGTATATGTGCAGCAGATTTTCAGCAGAACATAACAAGCATGATTATTTGCACAAGAAATCATATGTAAACCTTCAATCATACACGAAACTTTAAAAAGAATCATAAGACATCTAAATTTAGATAAACAATATTTTAAATTATTTTTAGATCTTAAAACACTTCTGTAAATTCGTGCTTAATCCCTTTAACATGAAAAGACCTAGTCTTTATACATATATACAAAAGATCCAATTTTTATATACAAATTAATTGATTTGGCTCTATAAAACTCATTAAAAACTCTTCAAAAATATTTGAAAAACTGGGAGGGGAATTAGTAGAGATGATACTCGCCTGGGGTTAAAGAAAAAAACTTGTTAGAAGCAACGTCGAAGGAGATCTCCACTCCAAAAGCCAAAAATCAATAAAAACCCAACTTGAAGCCTCCAATCTTCTTCAAGAATTCAAAATAGGGCTTATGGGGGTTTGGTAGCTGTTAGGGTTCTTAGATATGATAAAAGAAAAGAATTTTCGTGAAAAATACAGGTATTTATAGAGGCAAACCCAAAACAAACCTGTTAGACCCGAACCAGGAAACCTAGTCTGACTAGGAAAATATCCCTTCGGTATTTTAGCTGTAACTTTCTCATCTGACCTCAAAATGAGGTGATCTAAGACTTGTTGGAAAGCTGTTGAAGATACTTACAACTTTGGTCTTTTATACTTTTCCAAATTCTAACTGCATCTATGTCAAAAATATAAAAACTCATAACTAGTTATTATTCCCAGATTTTCACTCTTGGCCTTTGTGCATGTTTTGTGCATTTGCACTCATATTTTCACAAATATACATTGAATTGATCTCAAATCAATTCTTATCATATCCAAATATCAAAATATATTATTTTTCACCATATAACGTATTTATCATAAAATATTCAAATTTACGGGGTTTTACATTCTTCCCCCCTTAAAAGAATTTCGTCTCCGAAATTCTACAATCGCATAGTATTAGCACAATGGTATTTAAAGTTAACAACCTAGAATGCAAACATTCTCCCCTAAATCCCTAATTAAACGAAATTGGTATGTCGAGCGAAATAATCCAAACAAGGAAACCCTCATATATATACCATATGTTTCAAATGATTAAGGATCAGGTGACAATATCTCCACTCTAGTGTTAAAGATAGATATCATTATACTAAACAACATAGATAAAGACTACTATCAAAACACATAAGCATAAGAATTTATTAACATCATACATGTCCAAACAGGTGCGGGTAGTCGCGACGAACATCCTCCTCACGCTCCCAAGAAATCTCTTCGGCTCCTTGCTGGTTCCACTGAACTTTTATTAATGGAATGACTTTATTCCTAAGCTTTTTATTCTCTCTAGCAAGTAGGCATACCGGTACCTCTACGGTAGTCAAGTCATCCTGAATCTCAATCTCTGGTGAATCAATCACTCTCTGCTGCTCATCATCCCGCAGATGCTTCTTAAGCATCGAAACATGAAAGACGTCGTGTACACTCGACATCGATGCTGGAAGATCTAATCTGTAAGAAACAGCTCCAATGCGCTCGATGATCCTGAAAGGACAAACATATCTCGGGGCAAGCTTTCCCCGTCTACCGAATCGCTGAACGCCCTTCATCGGTGATACTTTCAACATGACCGAGTCTCCGACCTGGAACTCTAAAGGTCGTCTCCTCTGATTTGCATAGCTCTTTTGCCGACTCTGCGCCATAAGAATACGCTCTCGAATCAATGCTACCTTCTCTGTGGTCTGTCTAACTAACTCTGGACCAATCAATAGACTATCCTCTGGCTCTGCCCAACATATAGGCGATCTGCAAGGTCTCCCGTACAAAGCTTCATACGGTGCCATCCCGATGGTAGTTTGATAACTATTATTATACGCAAATTCAATCAGTGGGATATGGTCCTCCCAACTACCCTGAAAATCTAAAATACATGCTCTTAGCATGTCCTCTAAGATCTGATTCACCCTCTCAGTCTGACCATCTGTCTGGGGGTGATAAAACACTGCTAAATGACAACTGACTGCCAAAAGCATCCTGGAAACTCCTCCAAAAATGAGATGTGAAGATTGAGTCCCGATCTGATACAATTGTCTCTGGAACTCCATGCAATCTAACAATCTCCCGAATGAAGATCCTCGCATACGTATCTGCCGTATAAGTCGTCCTCACAGGTAAGAAATGTGCGGACTTAGTCAATCTGTCCACTATAACCCAAATAGAATCATTTCCTTTCTTCGTCTTGGGCAACCCCACTATAAAATTCATGGAAATATCTGCCCACTTCCACTCGGGAACAGGTAAAGGCTGTAGGGTTCTTGCAGGTCTCTGATGTTCTGCCTTAACTTGTTGGCAGGTGAAACATTTAGCCATATAATCTACAATCTCTCTGCGCATACCACTCCACCAAAAATGCCTCTTCAGATCCTTGTACATTTTCCTTGTGCATGAATACACTGTATATCTGTTACGATGTGCCTAAACTGTTGCGAAATAAGCCATACCCTCCGGGTTTGCATCAAAACACCTCGTAGTCCTGCTAATGACGTGTCCACATAAATGACAAATGTCGTATCACTGTTTAGAATAGTAAAAATTGTTATTGTAGTCTATCTAGCCTTAATAGTCTTAAAGGCTTCCTGGCACCCCGTGCCCAAAGCAAACTATACACCCTTCTTTGTAATGTGTGTAAGTAGTATCACAATCTTCAAAAAGTCCTGAATGAACTTTCTCTCATACCTTTCTAAAACTACGAACCCCTGAAATGGTTCTTAGTGGCTCTCAATCAAGTATAGCCTCAACAATGGCTGGATCCATTGTTATGCCCCACCTGCTAATGACGTGGCCTAAAAATCTAATCTCTTATAGCCAAAACTCGTATTTGCTGAACTTAGCGTATCACTGATGCCTCTAATCTCGACTATCCGCTATCCCCGCAATGCCAATAGAGGATGTTGCTCGTGCTCTGTCTCCGATCTCGAAAAATAATGATGTCGTTAATAAAATGACTACGAACTGGTCCTAACATAGACGAAAAACCCGGTTCATCAAATCCATGAATACCGCGGGTGCATTGGTCAGCCCAAATGGCATGACAAGATCTCAAAAGACCCATATCGAGTCAGAAAATGCGGTTTTGTAAACATCCATTTACCGCAATCGCAACTAAAAATAACTAGAATGAAGATTAATCTTCGAGAAATGCTGCGCTCCCCGCAGCTAGTCAAACAAGTCATAAATCCTCGATAGTGGATCCGTGATCCGGAAAATGAGCTTGTTCAACTCACGATAATCGATACACAATCGCATGCTATAGTCCTTCTTCCCCATGAAGAAGACCTGTGCTCCCATGAAAAAAAATGACTCCGACAAATAAAATCCTGAGTTAACAACTCATCTATCTGAGTCTGTAGCTCCCTTCGCTCAGCGGGTGCCATAAGATATGATAGGATGCTCGAAAAATCGGTACGGTGCCTGCTGTAACTCGATGCAGAGAAACAACCTCTCTCACTGGAGAAAACATAGGTATGTCCTAAAAGACATCCTGATATACTGAGACAACTCCGGTCTCGCTCAAAACTGCACCCCGATCCTGTATCATCACCTCTTCGACTTATGCCAGAAATGACTCCGCATTCTGGTTACCCTATGAGGTTGCTACTATCTATATAATCCCAACGAATGCTCACAAGCATACTGTTTTAACAAAACAGTCGGTACTGATATTGTAGGATGATAACCATTCCATACTAAGAATGACGTCGAAATTCAACATCCACAACACGACTATGACAAAGATGAACTCAAACTCATCTATACTAATGACACATCTCCTACATATACTCTCTAATAGGGACACCTCCCCTAAAGGGGTAGAAACTGATAATGGAATGCCGAAACGCTATGTTACAAGCTGATGTCCAATTATGACATCATGATAGATTAAAAAAATGTGAAGCTTCTGAATCAACAAGATTCGAGCTGGATAAGAATTTGCTATGAAAACTCTGCTCGTACTATGATCACGTGACGCGACTACATAAACTCTGCTGGTGGCCGATGCCTGCTACGCTACTGGTGGTGAAACACATGGGTCCATCTGACACTGATGAATACTCTGAATAACGCAATTCTGGCCTATAGGCCCCTACATCCTCAGAATAACCGGTACAACATCTATCCTCCAATGTTGGCCGTAACTGTTACCCTAAGATTATTGACCCTGATTTCTATCATGCTAGTCTCCTGCTGGTGTACTACGATAATTCTTTACTTTATGTCCGATCTTGTTATAATTGTATCATGTGTCCCGAATCATGCGCTGCTGTGGTGTCATCAAATAATGTTTGCTATCTTCTTGTAATGTCTTTATTGCTGATAGTAAAAATCCTTACTCCACTGTTGGGGTCCTCTAGATCCCATAATAGGCCTCTTGCCCTTGACATTGCCATCATGCTAGTCTTGATTTCGTAATTAACTATAGGCATATCTTATTGTTTTAAGCAAACTAGCTCTAAATGCTTGTCGAAAAAGTAAACAAAATTTTCCCAAATAAGTGATATTCACTGTCCCGACAAAAATCTAAAATCGTAGCTATTCTTTGCTGCTATTCTCCGGTGATATCCTCTATGCTGAATATATTTAACCTCTGGTTTGGTACTGAGTCTACGTTAAGGAATTTTCACATATTCCTTTTTATTTATAAGCTGCATATGAATCCAATGTGCCCTGCACTATGGTGTTCTTAGTGTCCTACATCTTTCTTATTCTTACAGAGCCAAGCCTCCTGCTCTGTATCTCTATCAACAAATGGTTATGATAATATAATCATTAGTATTAGCTCTTCCATTGGCACAATTAGTACAACGGATGGTGGAACTCCAGAAAATGTAATGTGGCTCGCTACTCCCTCCTCGAGTGTTGCTAGTCTCTGCTTCTGCAAACGGTGCCATAAAGTCGATCAAATACTGTGGAGCCTGCTGCGGCTCAGACTCTGCTTGCTCAGCTCTCTGGGTATGAGTTTTATCTCAACTGTATCCTCGTTCCAATATTTATAATATCAAGAGGAGAGCTTATGATCACAGTAAGTGATATCGCAAACATATATACATATATATAACGTATCACAATACGTATTCATAACATATAGTATTCACGCAAATACTTCAAATCAACATAAAATAATTGTCATAAAGAAAAAAAAATTTGAAAATTTGAGATATACGCACATATCGTCCTCACTCATTCTAGGAATTCCTAACGGACTCTATACGTGAATCCTAGGAAACTCTATCCTAGCTCCACAATTTGACACAGGAATGATCCTAAGGATGCTGGAACTAGAGCTCTGATACCGACTGTGACGCCCCAGGGTTCACACAAGGCTGCAGTCCCAGGTAAAACCCGGATTGTCAAACCTACCAAGCACCAACCACCAGGCTATGACAAGTTTCACCATCACAATCACTATCTCTCTAGTGGAAACAATAAATAGGTGAAGGTACAGACAGGTAAAAAAATAGAAAATGGAAATAGGACAACACTGGATATACACAGAAGAAGCATAAGAAAAATCAATAATGAGCCCAACTGGAATAAAATAGACATATCTCTGAGTCTGAACTGAATCTCGAATACAATGAGTCACATAAACAAAGTCTCACAATAGCTCTCAACTCTATGAAACAGAATATCAATCTAGATTCTGAAAATGATCAACTACATGTGGAGTTCTACAATAACTACAAAATATGATAAGTAACTAAATGGACAACTAAGAAGTCCCATCAACCTGTGATCTCCGTGTGCCAGACTCGCTGCCTGAAAGGGGGGAAAACAACGAGCGTCAAAGCGCTAGCGAGATCATCACTACCTCTCCCCAGGGGAAGGGGTAGGAGTATATAAGAAAATAGAGTTAGTACATATATATATATATATCAAATCATTCATATAACTCTCTATGAATGAAAAACAAATAATTAATGATAAAATACTCCAATCTCCAACATAAAGAATAATCATCTCATCTCGAATTACTTTCGAGTGACCTGCTCTAATATAAGAGGATACCAGCTAGGCTAAAACAAATATATCTGCCATCCATAACGGGTGTATCAAATTCTCAAAGGAAAATACCCTACTCGTGGGCAATCTATCTGAAAAGTAAAACTTACAACTGATCAAATATCTATGTGTGCATCATATTGTACTATAGCGATACTTTTGTAATGCTCGTTACTCAATCGCTCTGTGGCAATAGGATTTATTATTTTCCTATTCCGGATACATATAATAACGATATTGTTGTAAGACTATTACTCAATCGTTCTGCGGCAATAGGTTTTATCTCCCTATCCCGGATACATGAAATAACGATACTTTTGTAATACTATTACTCAATCGTTCTGCGGTAATAGGTTTTATCTTCGTATCCCGGATATACGAAATAACGATACTTTTGTAATACTATTACTCAATCGTTCTGCGGCAAATAGGTTTTATCTCTCTATTTCCGGATACATGAATTAACGATACTTTTGTAATACTATTACTCAATCGTTCTGTGGCAAATAGGTTTTATCTCCCTATTTCCGGATACATGAAATAACTATACTCTTTCATATAAATTCATCAGCTCAACGTGCGATAAAAAGTATGTTAACACAACATAATTTAAGTGTACGTGCACATATCTCGGTGTGCGTATCCATATCTGGTGTTCATCATCATCCCATATGTTAAACAACTCTTAAGCATTGTATATAACAGTACAAGATCAAGAAACTCTCTCAAACAAAAATAAACAAGAGCGAAACTCAAGAAACCTTTACGTAATATATCAATTTATTTCAAAACAGCACATCTGCAGTTTTCTGCAGGACAAATCATTAGTAAATTGAGTAGATATTTCTAGGGACAAACTTTTTTTAAGAATAGTTTTTCGTTTTGGAAACTAGACTCACATATCTATCATTTGACACTAATTTGGCTCAGTTTGGAGTTCATATGATATTTCTAATTTCCAGCCAAACATTTTATTTGTGCAGCAGATTTTCTGCAGAACATATCATCGGTAAATTGAGCATATCTTTCTCTAGGAAAATCATCTTTAGGTATGGTTTTCTGTTTTGAAAACTAGATTCACATATCTTTCAATTGGTATTATTTTTGTATCAAATTGGATATAATTTGTTATTTCAAATTTCTAGTTCAAAAGTATATGTGCAGCAGATTTTCAGCAGAACATAACAAGCATGATTATATGCACAAGAAATCATATGTAAACCTTCAATCATACACGAAACTTTAAAAAAAAATCATAAGACATCTAAATTTAGATAAACAATATATTAAATTATTTTCAGATCTTAAAACACTTCTGTAAATTCGTGCTTAATCCCTTTAACATGAAAAGACCTAGTCTTTATACATATATACAAAAGATCCAATTTTTATATACAAATTAATTGATTTGGCTCTATAAAACTCATTAAAAACTCTTCAAAAATATTTGAAAAACTAGGAGGGGAATTAGTAGAGATGATACTCGCCTGGGGTTGAAGAAAAAAACTTGTTAGAAGCAACGTCGAAGGAGATCTCCACTCCAAAAGCCAAAAATCAATAAAAACCCAACTTGAAGCCTCCAATCTTCTTCAAGAATTCAAAATAGGGTTTATGGGAGTTTGGTAGCTATTAGGGTTCTTAGATATGATAAAAGAAAAGAATTTTCGTGAAAAATATAGGTATTTATAGAGGCAAACCCGAAACAAACCTGTTAGACCCGAACCAGGAAACCTAGTCTGACTAGGAAAATATCCCTTCGGTATTTTAGCTGTAACTTTCTCATCTGACCTCAGAATGGGATGATCTAAGACTTGTTGGAAAGATGTTGAAGATACTTACAACTTTGGTCTTTTACACTTTTCCAAATTCTAACTGCATCTATGTAAAAAATATAAAAACTCATAACTAGTTATTATTCCCAGATTTTCACTCTTGGCCTTTGTGCATGTTTTCTGCATTTGCACTCATATTTTCACAAATATATATTGAATTGATCTCAAATCAATTCTTATCATATCCAAATATCAAAATATATTATTTTTCACCATGTTTTGAAACTTTGCACAATGATTATATAGACTTAATAAAATATGTATATGATTATTATTAAGTCCAAAAACTAAGAATACAATATTTTCACAAAATTGCATATTCTATGCAATATATTTTAAAACACAATAATAAATATGAAACATGTGATTTCATATTTATAAACATGAAAACCCAAAACCATGCATGTATATATAACTATATATATACATAGAAACCAAATACGTGTGTGTATATGATATTGAGCTTAGAGTATCTAACACACATAATATAAAAACTAAACTACATTACCCAAGCTTGATCTTGATCTTCATTGTAGCTCAACTTGGTAATCTTACGGATGAAGCTTGAACTTGGATCTTAAACTTGGATCTTGAACTTGAATTGCATAAGCTTTACCGACATTCCGCCAACCTCTTTTGGATATGATCGTTGAAGCTCTTTTCCATCCAACCTCCAACTCATTGTTTGTCTACAATGAATAGAAATATACCTACACTAGATAAAACAACATTAGAAGTAAATTGTTTGTTAAACATCATCAAAACAAGAAGGCCAACAGAAATTTCATTTTCTTAGGTGGGTAGGATGTAATAATCAAATTTTCTTATACTAATCAATTATGTAGGAGGCCCATCTGTTTTTGAATTAAAAATAATAATAATAAAAAAGTCTATGCAAGGCCCATGAGTATTTTGGAATCAAGAAAGCCCAACTCCATCTTTCCCTTATCCTCTCACGGATCCTAAGAGTTGTTTGGTGATATAATGCTTAACCAACCCCTTGATCTCCTCTTATCTTCACTAACCAACCCACCTAACCCCTTCATCTCTTAAAACCCTCATTCACCGCCTCTGCCTTGCACCATAGTAAAAAAGGGGGAAAAAAAACCAATTTTAGGAAGAAAGGAAGACTGTCAAAGTTGAAGGAGGGGTCAACCTAGAGTTTTTCTACCGGCGTTCGTATCTGTTTGGGTCAAAAGTTGATATTTTCATTGTCGTCGAATCTATTACAACTTTGATCGTTACAATAAACTCAAATAAACGAGAAAAGTAGATCTTTTTATAAGATCGACTTATACAATGAAAATGTAAAATTAAAACTCTTGTCAAATAGCGCAACAGACCACTACTAGAAAACGGGTTATTACCTACGGATAAATAGCGACGGAATTTTCCGTTGCTATAACCCTATTTATAGCGACGGAAATTTCCGTCGCTATTCATCCGTCGGTAAATGTTTTTTACCGACGGATATTTAGGTTTTAACGACGGAAGTTATCTGTCGCAAAAAACTATAGCCACGGATTATTAGCGACGGAAATTTCCGTCGCTAATAACATCTTTAGCGACGGAAATTTCCGTCGCTAAAGTATTTTGGTGGGAAAAATTTTTGGGCGCGGGCGCCCAAAAATTTTGGGCTGCCCGCGCCCGTAAAAGACCCAGACCCGCCAATTCCCCCCCATCTCCCGAATTCGATCTCCCCCCTCTCCTCCTTTCCCCCTCCCCCACCCTAGATCGATCCCCCTCAATCTCTCCCTCTCTCCACCGCCGCCGCCGGAGTTCCGCCGCCGTCCCTCTCTCGATCAGGTAACCCTCTCTCCTCCCCCCTCAATCTCTCTCTCTCTCTCTCCTTGTCAATCTCCCCCCTTCAATCTTTCTCTCTCTCCCCTTGTCAATCTCTCTTCCCCCCCCCTCAATCTCTC
>BQKN01066215.1:268583-280334 GCA_022839385.1 Asparagus kiusianus
AACAAATATATTTTCATAACTCATATGTTTCATTTTCTATTGTATTTATGAAAATATTGTATTCTCAGTTTATGGACTTAATAACAATCATATACATCTTTTATTAAGTCTACATAATCATTTTGTATTGTTTCAAAATATAGTTAAGCTAAAATGTTGAAACTCATATGTTCACATTTTTATGTTTTTGACTATTTTGTAAAATAATGATATTTCTCATTTGGGAAGTCCTTTTTGGAAAACAGTCTTCGTAGCATGTTTATTATCATGTCTACAATCATTCCCTAAAGTTTTACATTTTTTAGAATTTATTTGATATTTTTAAATAGGGTTTTAAAATCAGAAAATCAACTTTCAAACTGTTTTGTTCATGTATCAATTTGCGGTCGACTGCCACAGTCGACCGCACCTGAGTTTTTACCTGTAGAGTCAAACAGAAACTTTCACGGTCGACCGCTATGGTCGACCGTCAGCCCGAATTTTTTCACGATCGACCTTCACGATAGACCGCCAAAGTCTCTGGAAAATTCTCAGCTTCGAAAGTGGCTCACGGTCGACCGTGAGATTTTCATGGTCGACCACCGTATACTCCAACGGTTATTTTGTACAGAATCTGATTTTGGATTCTGTGGGTTTTTTGGTGTTTTGTTTAGGGTTTTTGGCTGAGGTCTTGGGAGGCAATCAATACCCCATTGATCTCAGTTCTCTTAACAACCTAAGAGAATGGTTTAAAAGATTTTAACAAGTGTTTAAAGTGTTGTTTAAGTTTGTTTAAGAAGCTTTTAAGTATCTGAGAGTTTGGGTTTATGAAATCAATTTTACAAGAGCTTGATGAGATTCTATTGGTGCTTGAGCATCAACCATCCTCCTTCAATCTCTTGATCTATTGAGAAGTTTTCTAAACTCTATTTCTAGCTTTATATCTATTTGCTTGTTTATCATTTTATTAAAGCTAGTTTTTGTATTGAGTTTAGATTTGATTTATCTCTTTGTTACACACACCCACATTGAGCTTTTAGTATTTACATACATAGTATATTAGGGTTATGAGAGATTGTAACATTGACTTGTGCTTAATTGAGTTCTCGCCTTGTATTAGAGAACAAATCATTTGTTGTTATATTGTTAGTGTTGTTAAGTTTTCGGTGAGCTAGAAAACCGAGTGTGAGGAGTGGACGTTGATCGGTGAGTGTTGAAAACCGACATTGTGAGTGATTGTGAACGTTGATCGGTGAACGTTGAAAACCGACATTGTGAGGTATAAACGTTATTCGGGTGAGCGTAGAAAACCTGGTTGTGATAGTGGATTTCTCACCGGAAGTGGGGAGCGGAGACGTAGGACGGAAGGTCCGAACTCCATGATCATTTGAGTGTGTTTGAGTTTGTTATTGACGCATTTGCTTTTGCATTTATCTTATATCGCCAATTGTGCATTGCTCATTTATTTCATCCACTATCTTGTTTATGTTTATTTCACCCTTGTGTTAGTTTATATATCCTTGCATATATTTTTATCATATAGGATATATCCCATTGTTCATATTGCTTATCCCAGCTCATATATCTTGTTGTATTTCATACTTGTTAGGATAACTTGTTAATTAGTTTTTAATTAGCATAACATCGGATTAGATTAGCATAAGACCCTAATCATCCCCCCTCTAGGGTCCAACATCATATACCTATTGGAGTATGCAGGGAGCAGTTTAACCTCATGCATCTGTTGGAGGATCGAGAAGCAGTTTATACTCGTATACTCTTCGGAGTGTCAGAAGGAGCAGTTTATACTCTTATACTTTTCGGAGTCTTCATTCGGCTTAATTTAACGTTATAACGTCAGCTTCAACCAATCTTTGAATGCTATTCTTGGGAGTGAAGCAAACCTTGGTAGGATGAAGGATCCTTCTGTGATACACACAGTACTTTGGATCCATAGTGTTGTCCGCTTCCTCCTGATCTGGGATAGGTGGTAGCTTGATCTTGTTATTTTCAAGGAGGGACTCGAAAATGGCTGGAACGTCTTCGTCCTTGAAGGAGTACTCTTTTTAGAGTTTCAGACCCAAAGTATTTCGCTGTCTCCGCGGTTGTTGTTATGACGTCTGATTAATATCAACAATTGCTGCAGGTGCATTCACTTTACTACGGGAGACGAAGCTTGAGTTCGCAGGATTAGTAATTAGTTGGCTTCTCTCGGCTTGCTTCCTTCTGAGGAAGCGTTCGGTCTGCTCTTCGCACACTTTCAACTCTTTCTAGGTGTTGGATGGTGCCACTCCTATAACTTCCAACACGTCCAAAGAGGGGTTATTGTGATAGGTTTGGAGGATAAATTCCTTTGTGATCGGATCTCGGCAGTTCATTGTCTTATTCCGGAAGCGCTTGACGAAGTCGTTGACCGTCTCGTTGTCTTCTTGTTTCTCATCGATGAGTTTCCTGATTGACACCTCGACGTCATCATCAAAGAAGTGGGCAAGGAATAGGCTCTCTAGGTCTTCCTAGATGTTAATGCTTACAGGCTTAAGACGGCGGTACCAATCGAAGGCAGGCCCGCGAAGGGTGCCAACGAATGACCAGATCATTAATGCCTCGTTATCATAGATCATGCCCAAGTGAGATCAGATGCTGAGTGGGCGAACCCTTCCCGTCGAACGACATAAAATTGATCTGGTTGAACTTCGTCGGGTATGTTATTGAGTCCCACTCTCTTGGGTAAGGACACAGAATACCAGTTTTCTTCACCTCTCGAGCAGACATCAGAGCATTAATTTTGCTCTCGAGATCTTTCATCTTCTCGTCCTCGTCTGAATCATGCTTTGGACGATTTCTAAGACGAACAACGCAGCCACCCCTGGTATTATCATCTTCGGTGGGACTACCCCCAGCATTGTTATCCTTAGTAGGGCCACCCCTAGCATTCTGGTCAACGAGAGTGTTATCAGCATTAAAGTGTTCATCCACATTTGAATCGCTAGCTTCTTGACTAACATTGTTGCCACGACTTGATTCACCTATCTGATTCGACAAGGCTCGGATCTGTTGGTCATGCTCTTCCCTCATCCGTAGCATAGCCATTTCTATTTCGAACTTGAAGTTCTCTTTTTCCTTAGCTAAGGCATCCTCGACGATTTTGGCTACTTACTCAGTGTTAATCATAAACACTTCACGTGATTGCCCCGGACTGGATACCGTTTTATCGGAAGCAACTGCAGAGTTAACATCTGATACTTCATCATCCGATGATAATTCTCTCTGTATTCTCTGATAATCCCTTTGTCTAATGGTTCCTGATTGCAATCGGGTTAGACGATGCGATATGAGCGGGTCAGAACTTGAAGGTCGAGCCGACTTTCACTTATCAACCATGTTAACCGTGACTACGGATTTTTTAGGTCTGATAGCTTCTAGCTGAAGTCGAGAGATTAGTTGGGCTATTCCTGAATTGACTTGTCACACCCCGAAATCTGCAACGGAAATTCATAAAATACGGGGTATGCGACAGCAGCGACCCGTGCACGAGACAAGTCTTATGCACGAGTCAAGCCTGACAATTCATATCATATAGTTTATTTTCAAAATATTCATAAACTGATGATAGAAATCAGAGCAACTATATATATATTATTGGTACTTATAGCCCACAAGCTCACCGTTATAAGCATTTTTACAAAACAAAACAAAATGTTCTGAAGGTAACATCAACAAGAAGAGGCTCTCCATATAACGCCTCTCAGCCAAAAGCTCAAACCAAATGTTCGGCTACTATGAAACTATGCCGGATCTGAATTTTTTTAAAAAACAACGGAATGAGCTAGCGCTCAGTGAGAACATTTCCCACTAGAGTTCCTAGATAACTAACAAAATGGTAATAAGAATAGTTCTCAGAAATTAACAAATTTTAAGTTTTGCATGAGAAATTCACAGATAGCAGAATACGATCCAAATATCATAATATTGTCATCTTTAAGAAAGTATGCAACAATGATATTTTCTTTCTTATATACAACTAAATAAACTGTGAAATTTCTTGGAATCAAACCCTTTTTGAATCAAGGTAAACATTAAGAAGGAAAATAACTACTAATTTTTACAAAATTAGAGAATTGTTGCTTTCTCAATTTCACAAACAATTATCAGAATCTTATTTCTCGATGAGTTATTCATGAATGTAAAAGTCACCCCATAGGTCACACTACGGCTACAAATTTTAGCCCAGTAGCAAGGGAATGCGTAAACTATATCAGATAACAGATAATTCCCAGGAATCGAATGCACCTAACATTGCATAGGTTACTGGCCAAATACAGAAGGGCCAGAACAAATTTTAGAAGAGCTAGATACAGAAGGGCCAAACAAAGGTGCATTCACCATATGGCAGGCAGAAACAATCCATAGTGGACTATTTGAGGGTTTGAAAACATCGAGATCACATGTCAAATGAGTAATACTTTGCATATCAGAATTTGCAGATATTTTCAAATAAAATTGACAAGGTAAAGTTTCTCATTTCTGCTAAAACAGTTTATGGATATTTACTTTTTCTTTTATTAGATACTAAGTCACAAAAAAATCTTTGAATCTGTTAAACTGTTGAAATACGTTCTAAATACTTCATCAAAACTTTCAGATAAAAGAAAGTCCACAATTCTTTAAAAATTGCATTAGAGCCAAATTTATTTTTTATATTTTACATAAACATCAAATTGACTTTTCATATATTACACGAGGCTAACATTGTACTATAGGATAGACCACAAAAGAAATAGGTCAAATCTTTATATACATGAAAAGACATATTATTTATTATTATTTTTTTCCACAAGATAAATTAAATATAAAACTCATGCAATTTCATATTATAAAATACTAGTGAGAAATGAACTCACTTCTGGTGGTCACGACTTTCTCAAACTATTATTCTCCTGAATATCAACCAGAACCTATAATGTAAGATATATGACTAATTATTAATTTAGAAAAAACATATATTATAGGTAAATCAATTCATAATCTAGAGCCTAATAATTTCAAATATAATCAATAATAATTAAATTCTACAGTACATATAAGTTTATTGTTAACTTTAGCAATTTATTAAAATTTTATGACTCTCATATACTAGCTTCTGGGCTTCCTAATAATTTATAATAATACAGGGGCTATAGAGAATTTATCAAGTCTAAAAATTGACTTTTATTCTTCAGATTGGACTTGTTTGCAACTGAGTAAATGACAGGGGCCTAACAGACATTTTCCAATCATTTTATAACCATAACTCATTTTAATAAGGTGTTAGAAATTCTCACATGGCTCAGGGACTTAAGGGAGTTTTTCCTTAGCCATAACTTTATTAAATGAGCTAGATGGGCTTATGTGAAATTATTATGTAAACCAAGGGTGAAATAAAAGTTTTCCTCTCCCTTTTATCTAAACCTGCTCATCTTCCTTCTCTGTTCTTCTTCGTTTCTTTTTCTTCTTCTTCTTCTTCTTTTTTTTCCCGTTCCCTTTTTTCCTTTTGGGTTTTTTTCTTTCTTTTGGTTTTCTTCTCCTCTCCCCTCTCTCTCTCCCCCTATTCCTCTCTTTCTCTCTCCACCATGGAGGTTGGACGACGACGAGGAGCCGTCGACGACAAGGAGAGGCCGACGGCAAGAAATCCATCAAATCTAGGTTAGTTTATTTTTCTTTTTCTTCTTCTCTTTTTTTTCAGTTTGTTTTCATGCATCCTAAACACAGAAAAGAAAAAAAATATCCTTTTTGTAAACCCAAAATTTTTAACTTCATAATCATAACAACTTCCTTACTCATTCTAATTTGATTCAATTTACTAAGAGTTACTATAAAATTGAAAGGAGATTTTACCTCAATTGATTGGGATGTTGATTCGTTGCCTTGGTCTCCTTTTCTCCCCTTCACAAGTTTTCTAATGATTCAAGGAGTTTTATGGAGTATGTTCTCTGTGTTTGTTGGTTTGTTTTTTTTTGCGATTTTCTTTGATTTTCTCTGCTTTTATTCTTCCGTTAAAGAGGTGCCGACCCATTCATCGAATGAGTTTTAGCCATCAAACACGGACGTGGCAGAAAAATCAGGGGTTAGGGTGAAATCCCGAAAATACCCTTAATTAGTTCTTTAATCTGTAATTTAAAAATAAATTATTAATCAAGTGTTAAGGCATTAATTATTTAGGCTACTACACTCTTCCCTCCTAATAAAAAGTTTCGTCCTCGAAACTTAACATACCTATATCTTAGAAGAGCTCTGGATATTTCTCTCGCACAGAATCTTTCGTCTCCCAAGTAGCTTCTCTTTCAGAGTGATTTTTCCACTGAACTTTCACATATTTGATTATTCGGGGTCTAAGTACTTATTTTTTAAAATCCACAATACGTTCTAGTCTTTCCTCATAGGTTAAATCTGACTTAAGCTCCACTAGAGACAACTCAACGATCTCATTTGGATCTCGGATGAATTTCCAAAGCATCGATATGTGAAATACATCATGTACTCCAGACAGGGCTAGTGGTAATGCTAATCTGTACGCCACTGGACCAATACGCTCTAGAATTTCAAAGGGACCAATGAATCTCGGGCTTAACTTCCCTTGAATTCCAAATCTTTTCACTCCTCGGGTAGGCGAAACCTTTAAGAAAACATGATCGTCTACTTGAAATTCTAATTCTCTTCTTCTTTGATCAGCATAACTCTTCTGATGACTTTGTACTGTGCGAAGATGTTCTCGAACTAATTGAATGTTATCAATTGCTTGCTGTATCAATTCTGGTCCAAGAAGTCTCCTTTCTCCAATATCATCCCAATGAATAGGAGACCTACATTTCCTTCCATAAAGAAGTTTATATGGTGCCATCTGAATGCTAGCTTAGTAGCTATTATTATATGCAAACTCGGCTAAAGGCAGATAATCTTCCCACGATCCTTTCATCTCCAGAACACAACATCTTAATATATCTTCTAGTGTTTGAATTGTCCGTTCTGATTGGCCATCTGTCTGTGGATGATAAGCTGAGCTAAAATTTAGCTTAGTCTGCAGAGCTCTATGCACACTTTTCCAGTATTCTGATGTGAACCGAGGATCTCGGTCAGAAACTATTGATATTGGTATACCATGCAATCTTACTATCTCATTAATATACATCTTAGTCAGCTTTTCTAATGAAAATTTCATATTGATAGGTAAAAAGTGTGCCGACTTTGTCAACCGGTCCACAATTACCCATATTGCATCATTCTTTCTCAAAGATTTTGGAAGGCCAGTGACGAAATCCATGGTGATCTTTTCCCATTTCCAAATTGGTATGTACAAGTTATGGACTAATCCAGCTGGTCTTTGGTGCTCAGCCTTTACTTGTTGGCAAGTAAAACATTCTGCAACATAGGTGTCAATTTTCTTCTTCATATTATTCCACCAATATATTTCCTTCAGGTCTTTATACATTTTTGTTGATCCAGGATGCATAGTATACAGAGAGTGATGTGCCTCTTTTAGAATCTTTTTCTTTATCTCTGGTATGTTAGGCACACAAACTCTAGTTCCAAACCTCAATGATCCATCTTTATGTATCTTAAATTCTCCTCGAGTGCCTTCTTCCACATCTTTCTTTATCTTCAACAGTTGAGGATCATTCTGCTGGTTTGCTTTAATTTCATCTTGGAAAGAAGGTTGTATTATCATATTTGCTAATTTAACTCTAATTTGGTGGATTCTAATTCCAATTCCAGTACGATCCATGTCCTCCAATATTTTTCTTTGAGAAGTAATTAGGCAAGCTAAATTGCATGAATTCTTACGGCTCAAGGCATCAGCAACAACATTTGCCTTACCAGGGTGATAATTGATGGTCATATCATAATCTTTCAGAAGCTCTAACCATCTTCTTTGCCGTAAATTCAACTCCTTCTGGATAAATATATATTTCAAACTCTTATGGTCAGTATATATTTCACAATGTACTCCATATAAATAATGTCTCCAAATTTTGAGAGTAAACACTACTGCCGCTAACTCAAGATCATGAGTGGGATAGTTTTGTTCATAAGTCTTTAACTGCCTTGAAGCATATGCTATGACTTTTCCATTTTGCATAAGTACACATCCCAGTCCTCTTCTAGAGGCATCACTATAGATAGCAAAGCCTGTGTATCCACTGGGTAATGTAAGTATTGGAGCAGACACTAATCGACTTTTTAACTCTTGAAAGCTTTTCTCACATTCTTCTGACAAATAAATTTAACTCCCTTCTGAGTAAGACGAGTTAAAGGCGAAGCAATACGTGAGAATCCTTCCACAAATTTTCTATAGTAGCCAGCCATATCAAGAAAGCTACGAATCTCCGTCACAGTAGTCGGTCTATCCCGTTTAACAATAGCTTTTACTTTTTCAGGGTCAACATAAATCCTTTCCTTAGAGATGACATGCCCAAGAAATGCTACCTCCTCCAACCAGAATTCACATTTCTTAAGTTTCGCATACAGTTGTTCTCTCTTTAATGTGTGCAACACTTGTCTCAAGTGCTCTTCATGTTCTTCTTTACTTCTTGAGTATATCAGAATATCGTCAATAAATACCATAACAAACTGATCCAAGAAAGGTTTAAATACTATGTTCATAAGATCCATAAATGCTGCAGGTGCATTTGTGAGCCCGAATGGTAAGACTAAAAATTCATAATGACCATAGCGGGTTCGAAATGCAGTCTTTGGCACATCTTCTGGCTTAATCTTTAATTGATAGTAACCAGAATGGAGATCAATCTTTGAAAATACCTGAGCTCCTTGTAATTGATCAAATAGATCATCAATTCTCGGTAATGGATACTTGTTCCGAATGGTTACTTTATTCAACTCACGGAGGTCAATACATAGTCTCATACTTCCATCTTTCTTCTTCACAAATAACACTGGTGCACCCCAGGGTGACACACTTGGCCGAATGAAGCCTTTATCTAAAAGTTCTTGCAGTTGTATCTTGAGTTCTCTCAATTCAGCAGGTGCCATTTGATAAGGAGCCTTAGAATGGGACTCGTACAAGGTACTAGGTCAATTAAAAATTCAATTTCTCTATCTGGGGGCATTCCTGGATGTTCTTCTGGAAATACTTCTGGAAATTCTCGGACAATTAGTATCTCTTCCAAGGTTGGTTTTCCATCATCAACCATCTCAACTGAAGCCAAATAACCCATACATCCACTCCTCAGTACTCGATGCGCTTTAAGGGCTGAGGTGATTTTTAAGGGTTGTTGAGACTTTCCGCCCTCAAACCAAAATTCTGGTTAGCCAGGAAATTTAAATACTACTTTCTTTTCTCGACATAAAATAAAAGCATGACTTAAGGATAACCAATCCATCCCTAATATGATATCGAAATTATGCATTTCTAGCATCACTAATTCTACGGGGAGTTCCTTGTCGAGAATATAAATTTTACCCCTACAACCTTGATTTGATACTAATATGCTACCCCCAGGTGTACTAACAAGTAATTCTTGTTGTAGGGTATCACATGGTAATTTGTTTCTCTTAACAAACTGTGCAGCAATAAAGGAATGCGATGCACCAGAATCAAATAGTACTCGAGCAGGAACTGACGCAAAAGTTAGCGTACTTGTCACCACATCCTGGTTTGCTTCTGCTTCCTTCTCAGTCAAGGAATAAACTCGGGCCTTAGCTTGAGGATACCGATTCCCATCACTGGACTAGCCAGTCTAGAAAGTATTCCGAGATGGTTGTTGTAGGGGAAAATTTGCTATCTTGTGATCTTTCTGACCACATCTTAGACAAGCTCCAGTATTTCTCCAACAATTTTTCGCCTCATGCCCAAGTTTATGACAAACATCACATCTCAAAGTTTTCTGGTTAGGAACTTGCTCCTCTCTGCATCCAAAATTCTGTTTTTTGTTTCTCCAATTTTTATTTCTTCCACCGCGATTGTCTTGCCAGAACCGCTTCTTTGGGTAGGAGCTGTTCGCCTCATTCTTTGGTTTTGTATCAATTTTATTTTTCTCAATTAACAAGGCCTTCTTTAATACTTCTCCATATGTAGGGAGTTCAAATGCACTGACCGTCTTCCGAATGTCCGGTCGAAGCCCTTCCTCGAAGCAACGTGGTCGATCCTCCTCCTTACCCAACAAGTGAGTGGCAAATTTTGATAAATAAGTAAACTCTTCTTCATATTCAGCTACTGTCTTGTCACCTTGCTCTAATTTTCAAAACTCTTGTTCTTTTTGTTTGCGAACAGTTGAAGGAAAATACTTTTCATAAAAAATCTTTTTAAACTCTTCCCATGATAACTTGTATGCTTTCTCTCCCAACGTCCTGACCTGCATCTGCCACCACCCATAAGCACGGTCTTCTAACATGTATACTGCATAATCAATCTTCTCCTCTTCAAGGTATTTCATGTATGTGAAAACCTTTTCCATTTCTGTAATCCAATGCTCAGCAATCATAGGATCGGTTGTTCCCTCAAAACTAGGTGGAGATAGTTTCTTGAATTCTCCCATGCTACTTCTTAATTTTGGGTGCTCCTCGTTTTGACCATTCGTCCGATTACGATCAATTTGATCTTGTTGTCTGGTGACTACAGAAGTCACCGCTTGCAGCATATCCATCAATGCATTGTTATCTATTTAGTTTCCGGAGGTGGATGCACGAGCAATTCTAGATCTTATTATTTCATCTATCGTCTGATTTAGATCCCTATCTCTGTTAGGAGGGGTTTGCTCATTACCTAAAGTCATAGCTTCCTATAAATAATAAAATATTTCAGTCAACTATTATACAAGGAAAATTCCTAAGTCAGTCACATATATGTAATTTAAGTAATTAGGAACTCAATCACTGCTCAACATAATTTCACAAGTCAGTATTTACAAACCAAAAGTATATTATTAATATTTAACTTTTTAGTCCATACATATATCTAAGTATATGGGTTTATATATACATATTTTCTACAAAAATGTCCTACATAAACCCAAAAGAGTAACTACGAGAACCCATATACTGATATTACAAAATTACCCTAACAGTTATGCTCTATTTCCTTGAGGAAGAAGAGCTGCTAGAACCAGATTTCTCTTCAGTGGGTTCGGTCTCCTCTGAGTCTTGGCTATCAACAGAATCGAACGATAGATCTGGATCTATGCTACTAGTCCCCCATCCTTCAAGGTCGAGATCTGGACCAATGCATAGGCTACTCGACTCACCCTCAGAGGGGGCAAATCTTTGGTCGATACTAGGAATCTGGGCTACAAGGGACTCCATGTCAGAGGGGTCAGATGAAATCATAATAATTTATGAAGGTGATGACTCAATTGGAACAACTTCTACCACGAGATCCTCATCCTCATCACGATCAACCTCAGACTCAGATGAATCTATCATAACAACTTCCACGGCTTCAACCTCTGGTGAGTTGGGGGTCATATGGTTAGCCATTATCAAGTTCGGATTAGTTTCATCGGAAGTATATCCCCAGTCTCTTATGCTGGGTTCCCAGGAGCTATCTACCGAAATCATAGGGCTGGACAGGGTAGATGACGAACTGGACGATGAATTGGCTCCCGCCATCCTACAAAAAGGGGAATCATTCGTCAGCTCACTGAAGAAAAAGGACAAAGTAAAACAAAATAAACATCAAAACACTCCTTAATGAACCTAAAAGGCTTTACTATAAAAATATTTATATGCATACATGTAGGGGTGCATTCGGTTCGGATACGGTTCGGATATGCCCCTTACCAT
>BQKN01066215.1:290334-301754 GCA_022839385.1 Asparagus kiusianus
GTATAAGATATTGAGCTTAGAGTATTAAACACACATAATATAAACCTATACTAAATATACCCAAGCTTGATGAAGGTCTTCAATGAGCATGACTTGGTAAACTTTGCGGAAGAAGCTTGTAATTGGATCTTTAACTTGAATTGACGTTGCTTCACTCCACAATTCCGGCAACCTCCATTTGATATGATCGTTAAGGCTCGATTCTATCCATCCTCCAACTTGTTGTTTGCCTAGAATAAATACAAAAACACAAACACTAGACAAACAACATTAGAAGTAAATTGTTTGTTAAACATCATCTAAATAAGAAGGCCAATACTAGCCGTGTCTCCCTCAAGTGCTCGGTTACAACCTCTCCCTAGGTTCGTCAACCGACGCCACTCCTCTTGGGACGATCCCCGACTCACCACACACTCCTCTCGGTGTACAAGTGTATTACAAAGTGTATCTCACAATAAGCACAAATACAAAAAATGATTGTTCTTTAATATGGATGAGAACACAATGAAAGCTCACACTCAATTGTTACAATCTCTCACCAACCCAAATATACTATGAATGTAAATACAATAAGCTCATGTGGGTGTGTGTGAACAATGAGTGAAATAAAAACAACTAAACTCAATTGTAAATAATAGCTTAATAGAAATAATAATCAACAAATAATTATGAATAAAAGCTAGAATGAGTTTAGGAAAACTTCTCTATATGATAAGAGAGAGAGAGATGGATTGAAGCTCAATGAATTGATCTCTACTTCCTCTTATAGAATTCTTCACAAACCAAACCCTTAAACAAACTTAAAACCAAACTTAAACTCTTTTAAAACTTGTTAAAACATTTCTTGGATTGTGAAAATAGTTATGGCAAAGGGGTATATATAGGGTAGAAGAAAACAACTCAAAAAAAATCTCAAAAACCCACTAAAAAACCAAAATCAGAAGTTACCGTTAAAGTTCAACGGTCGGATACTACAGTAACAGCGGTCGACCGTGGCAGTCGACCGAGAAGTTTATCAAAACTGAGAGAACGTGCAGAGAGTTTGACGGTTGACCGCCCTGTAGCGCGGTCGACCGCGGGTACTATAGCACTACATATCCTGCTTTGTAAAATCAACTAAAAATAGTAAATCAACTCCAAAAATTTTAAAATTTTGAGGGAAGGTTCTAGACATGTAGAAGAACATGTTAGGGAAAGAATTTATGAAAAATAATTTCTCATTTGAGATAAATAAATGTTTGAACACAGATATACAGTTTCTAAAAATCTGCTGACATACACGATTTTGTAAAATCAATTGGGCACAGTAAATCAACTCCAAAAATGGTAAAATTTTGAGAAAAGTTTCTAAACATGTAGATAAACATTTTAAAGAAAGAATTTCTTAAATATCACTTCCCATTTGTGAAAACTCATCTGTTTTGTAAAAACATGTACGAACATGCACGAACGAAAAACATGATTTTGTAAATTCAATTAAACGTAACAAATCAATTTCAAACTTGATCAAACTTTGGGAAATGTTTGCAAATGTGATTTTGAACATGTTACAAATTTTTTTTCTAATTTGCATTTTCCAATTGTGGAATCTCATTATTTTGCAAAATCACATAAGTATGGACTTGTAAAAGCTTGATCTTGACAAAATAAGTTTAAACAAAGTTTTGAAAACTTTCCAATAGATTTATAAACTTGATAAAAGATATAAAATAATATCGTTAAGTCTATAATCCAAAACGACGATAAAACAAACCAAACGTGTGTGTGATATTGAGCTTGAAGTATTAACACACATAATATAAGCCCTAAACTAATTTACCTAAGCTTTATTGGTCTTCAATATGCTTGACTTGGTAATCTCGCGGATGAAGCTTGAACTTGATCTTTAACTTTGAATTGCAAGGCTTCACTCCACCGCCAACCTCCATTTGATATGATCGTTATGGCGTAATCCATCCATCCTCCAACTTGTTATTTGCCTAGAATAAATACGAAAACACAAACACTAGACAAACAACATTAGAAGTAAATTGTTTGTTAAACATCATCAAAACAAGAAGACCAACAATCTCCCACTTTTTGATGAAGACAAATAATTTATAAAAAAGATATATACATGAAAGGAAATGAATATACAAAGTATAATATATCATGCATATAAATAAGAAAGAATATACTCATAATATTTCTCCCCCTTTGACAACATCAAAAAGGGGACAAAAGAACTAAGAGAGCGAAAGCTCCCTATCAATAAGCATAGGTGAGTATAAAAACAAAAATAGAATAAGGAATAGCTCCCCCTATCAAAATGCAATATGAAGATATGAAGTGAAGATCATGGCAAACATATGTGAGCAAGCATAGATGGAAAATATGCTAAACATAACTCACATTCATAAAGACAATGAGAACATATATGAGTATATCAATATGAAAAATAATGTCTCATATCAAATAACATAAAAACCATGTGTAAAATAGATTTATGAAATCAAAAGAAAAAGAGCATGAGAATCATGCAAAATGTTTTCAAATGAAAACAAATCAATCAAATGAAATCATAAATTAAAATTTAAATCATAAAACCAAAACATCATTGATTTTAAAAAAAATCAAGAGAGGCAACCATATCTAGCTCTTGAGCTAGTAATAACCCATATAAATACTTTTAGCACCCGGTAAATAATGTTTGGGAATAAACACCCAATGACTCCGGAGGATTATATAAACGTAGTCCTCTCATCAAAACAAAATTAATAATCATGAAAATAAAAGAATTTGATCAAAGAAAATTTATTTTCATAAAAAGTTTCAAAATATAATTTTCAAAACCAAGAAAAAGAAAAAGAAAAATATTAAAATTCTTGGTTTAAAAAATTATTTTGGCACCCAAAAATTCTTGGTGCCGGATTGGTTAGGGACATGACCCCTATCATTCAAGCTCAAAGTCCTAGGGTTATGAACCCTCTTGGACATATGTGGTGCACGTGATCGGTCATAGTAATCATCACTCAAATGACCCTTCCGATTGTAATATGTACAATGAAAAGGAAACATTTGCTTATGTTGACCATTAAAAGGTGCACATGGAACATTTGCAAACAAAGTTAAATTATTTGAAGCTTTTTGCAAATGTGAAACATTATCAAAACAAAACTTTTCTAAGTGGCCAAATCTACCACAAAAATTACATTTATAAACATGTGGTCTACTAGAAACATTTGGAAAATGAGACTTATTTTTCAAATCAAAACAATATTTGGCCAAATGACCAAAACGACCACAAATATCACATTTAAACACATGAGCATGCTTATGATGAACGTGATGAGTATGTGCATGTATATGTGATGAAGAAGCTATATGAGATGCACAATGAGCATTAGTATTGTTATGTTTGTGTGCATCATAGCAAAACTTAGCTAAATGGCCTTTACGACCGTAAATAGAACACTTATAAGTTTTGCCATATATGTGTGCATAATGAGTGGATGATGACTTAGACTTGGCACACATATCCATAAGCCTCTTATGGTTATCAAAGCATATTTTCAAAGTTGAATCTAAAGATGAAATGTGATTATTCATAAGATTCAAATCTTCATTTTTAGGCACATATGCATTTTTAGAAGTAGAATATAAATAGTCATTTATAAATGAAGCAGTATCATTTTGTATGTTCTCTACTTCTAACATGACATTATTTTTATCATGAGTCAAGTTAGCAATATCCAATTTCAATTTTTTATTTTTCAAATTTAACATATCATTGTTTTCTTGAAGAGCAATACTTTCTTGAGAAATGATAGCAAATTTGGAAGCTAACTTCTCATGATCGGATTTTAAATCTTCATGCTTGCTTTTTAAATCAATAAAATTATTTTGCAATTTGTTAAAGGCATGCAATAATTTTTCACTAGCACAAGCAAGTTCATCATTAGGTAAATCATTAATAGATTCAAACTCGCAAACCTCACTAGGGCTATCGCCTAGTGCTTGTGTGCATGAAGCTCCTTTAGAACTTGAAGCGAGATCCACCAAAGCTTGTCAGATCGCCTCCAAGTCTCCTTGATGCGCTTCTATGAATTTACATAATGTATAAGCGCTATCAAAAGAATCAAGCTTGTTAGACATAAATGAATCAAATGCATTTAATAAAAATTCTAACATAAGCTTGTTTATAATAAACATCTTTTTATCATGTTTGCTCCACTTGGATTTCTCCAACGTAGGCACAATATAAGCACAATCAATGATTTCCCATAAATCGATATTTTTAGATTGAATAAATATTTTGAATCTAAAGCACTATTGAGCATAGGGAAAAACATTGAATTTAGGAGCAACACTAGAATCATAGCCTAAACAAGATGCATCATTCATATCTATAATTTGTAAAAATATACAAGCAAGATACAAATAAAATCAAAACAAGATTAGCATAAAAAGATAACTTGGATCTTTAACTCGAGGCGATTAGACCTTAAATCAAAGAGCACCAAGCTCTGATACCAATTGTTAGACCCTAGAGGGGGGTGATTAGGGTCTTAAGCTAATCTAATCTGATTTTATGCCATTTAAAACTAATACAAATATATTCTTATAAGATAGATATACATGAGTTATAAGCAAGAATAAGCAATATGAATAAAGAGATATATCCTAGCAAAGAGGTAATATATGCAAGGATGTATAAACTAACACAAGGGTGAAATAAACATAAACAAGATAAAAGTGATAGTGTAAATAAACAATACAGACACACAATATGATACGGAGTTTGGACCTTCCGTCCTACGTCTCCGCTCCCCACTCCCCACTCCCGGGGAGAAATCCACTATCACAATCGGGTTTTCTACGCTCACCCGAATAATGTTTACACCTCACAGTATCGGTTTTCAACGGTCATCGATCAACATCTACACTCCACACCTCATAATATAGTTTTCTAGCTAAATGAAAACTCTACAACACTCTCAAATAACAACAAATGATTTGTTTTCTAATATAAGGTGAGAACTCAGTTAAAGCACACACTCAATTGTTATAACTCTCACCAACCCAAATATACTATATATAAAAATACAATAAGCTCAAGTGAGTGTGTAAACAATGAGTGAAATAAGATCTAACTTAATTAGCAAACTAGCAATAATAAGAATATGAAAATCAATAATAAAATTGCTAGAGAAAAGAGTTAGAAAAACTTCTCTATAAACACAAAGGAGAGGATGAAGAACATTGTAGATGAATCCCTCAGTTGATAACGCAAGCTTCATCCTTTGTAAACAAAAACCCCAAACTTAAAATAAACTAAACAAACTTTTAATCTCTTTTAAGCTTGTTTAAAACTCTCTCTTGGTGATAGAAAATAGTTATGGCAAAGGGGTATATATAGGATAGAAGAAAACAACTCAAAAAACCCTAAAAACCCACTAAAAAACAAAGAACAGATATTACCATTACTGTGCAATAGTTGACTGCTACAGTAACAACGATCGACCATACTGTAGCACGTTCGACCGCACTGTTCACGGGCAGTTTTTATTTTTGACAGATTCTGAAATTTTGCATATCTGACTTTGTAAAATAAATTAAAAATTGTAAATAAACTCCAACAATCATGAAATTATGAGAAAAGGTTCTAGATTTGTACATAAACGTGTTAGAGAAAGAATATCTAAATATAACTTCCCAGTTAAGATAAATAAATGTTTAAACACAGATATACAGTTTCTAAAAAAAACAGCTGAAAACTCGGTTTTGTAAATTCAATTAAAAATAACAAAATAACTCCAAAATTAGTAAAACTTAGGGAAATGTTTATATATATGAGTATAAAAATGTAAACAAAGAAATTTTTCAAATTGCATTTCCCAATTGTGAAAACGCATCAATTTTGCAAAAACATGCACGAACATGTGCATGAACATGAGCTTATTAAAAACTTGATTTTGTAAATTCAAATAAATATAACAAATTAATTCCAAAATTGATAAAACTTTAAGAAATATTTATAAACATGAAACTGAACATGTTTGAAAAAGAATTTCTCAAATTGAGTTTTCCATTTGTGAAAACTGATGTATTTTGCAAGTGTGTCCATAACATAAAAATGTGATATACATGAAATTTGATGTTTTGACATAAATAATGTTTTGAAACCCTATGAAATGATTTTATAGACTTAATGAAATATGAATACAATGATTGTTAAGTTTATAAACCAAAACTTATGTATATATAACTATATATATAAAAACCAAATATGTGTGTGTATATATGATTGAGCTTAAAGTACTAACACACATAATATAAACCTAAACTAAATATACCAAAGCTTGATAGATCATCGATATAGCTCAACTTGGTATACTTGTGGATGAAGCTAGAACTTGGATCTTTAATTTGAATTGCATAGGCTTCACTCCATAATTCCGCTAAACTCTATTTGATATGATCGTGAATGCTCGATTCTATCCATCCTCCAACGCGTTGTTTGTCTATAATAAATAGAAAACCACAAACACTAGACAAACAATATTAGTAGTAAATTATTTGTTAAACATCATCAAAACAAAGAGGCCAACACATACGGCTCAGATAATACAAAGAAACTTCCTTTCCCTCGATTAACTTGGGCCAATAATATCCCCAAAGACATGGGTAATGCAGCTGTATATAATATTAGAGGTCGCCCTTTAATAGGGACTCCTAGCACATGTGGGCACGTCAAATATTTTTTATACTTTCAAAAGCATTTTGACATGCATTATCCCATTCAAAAGAAACATCTTTTTTCATTAGTCTTGTAAATGGTTGGCACCTGTCGGCTAAATTAGTAATGAAACATCGAATGTTTGCAAGTCGCCCTTGAATACTTTTCAGCTCATGTAGGTTTCGTGGTTGTGGCATTTCAATAATAGCCTTTATCTTTGCTGGATCAATCTCAATTCCATCTTTACAAACGACAAATGTCAAATGTATGCAAGGTCGATTATGAAGCTTTGAGCCCAACAGAAGGTCTTCATCAGTGAATTCAATATTTAAGACTTCCAACGGATTTATATCCACATTAGCTACTTGTACACCATGTCAGACCCTGAAGGGGGGAGGGGGGATAATTAGGGTCTTATGCTAATCTAATCTGATTTTATGCTAATTAAAACTAATAACAAGTTATTCTAGTAAGTATGAAATACAACAATATATATGAGCTAGGATGAGCAATATGAACTAAGGGGTATATCCTAGCAATGAGATATACTATGAATTATATGTAAGGATATACAAACTAACACAAGGGTGAAATAAACAATCTACCAAAGTGATAGGGCAATATGAAGTGCAATACACAAAGGCAAAATAAGATATGAATAAATGAATAAGAACGCCAATGCAATAACAAACAAAACGATATGATTACGGAGTTTGATCTAATCACTTGACCTACATCTCCGCTCCTCACCTCGAGGAGATCTCCACTATCACAACCGGGTTTTCTACGTTCACCCGAATAATGTTTACACCACACAATATGGTTTTCTAGTTTATCAAAAACTCTACAACCAACACCCTCTTGTAATCCCACTCTACACCCTCTCAAGTGTTGAACTAGACGTGTCTCCCTCAAATGTTCGGTTACAACCTCTCCCTAGGTTCGTCAACCGATGCCACTCCTCTTGGGATGATCCCCGACTCTCATCACACACTTCTCTCGGTTTACAAGTATATTACAAAGTGATTCTCACAATAAGGCACAATTACAATAATTGTTTGTTCTCTAATATGGATGAGAACACAAAGAAAGATCACACTCAATTGTTACTGTAAGACCCCGTTGATTTTGACAACTTTCAAGTGTGAATATGAGTGAACAAAGATGATTAATATATATTATAAATATCTTTGTGGCATGGTCATGCATGGGAAATGATATTTGAGCTTATGAGCATGTGTATATGCCTCAGGTATGAGGATGAGTTGTAAGTTTGCATATCGTGTGCAAAAGAATCAATGTATGCAGATTTTTGTTCATGAGTCGACTCATAACATGTCATGAGTCGACTGATCAGGTTGAGTCGACTTGCGCCTGTCATAAGTCGACTCATGATATCGAGTCCTGTTCCCAATTTTCTTCTGCTGAGTCGACTCATAATTTTTATGAGTCGACCCATGGCCATGAGTCGACCCATAATGAGTCATGAGTCGACTCATCGCATTTTTTCTGGCTTCTTTCGATTCGGGTTTGTGGGTTTCGGGTCGGGTTTAGTTGGCTCCTATATATTGCTTAGCACCTGAAAAACACCCATTTTCATCAGATCTCCCCAAGAAAACCCTAGCCCCTTCCTCTTCTCTCAAACCCTAGGTGTTCTTAGAGATTTTGGGGGCGTTTCAAGGAGGATTTTAGCGTTCTCTCTTGGATTGCAGCGAGGGGGATTGTTATTCTTCACATCTGAGGCGAGTAGCATCTCACCCAAACCCTTCCCCACGTTTTTAACTGTTTGTAAATGTTTTTAATGGATTTTATTGAGCCTAAGACTTATTTTAAGTACAAAACAATATTCTTGTTAGGGTGAATGCTAGAAATCATGTGTTTAAGATTTTAAATCCTCACCAACAAGTTTTTAATGAAAACCCAGATCTGGAATTTTGTTTAAAGAATAAAAACAAGAGTTTTTATACTAATTTAATGTTTTCCTTCATGATTAGGGATTTAAATGTTAGTGTTAACATGCAAGTAATTGTTTCATGTTATATATATGTTTCCTCTCTGTGTAATAGTCTAAACTTGAAGGCTAGATGCATGTATACTGGTAAAATTGAGATATGGAACGAGTTGAACAAGTTCAGTTCAAACAAATGCAGATTTCAGCCCTTGAGTCGACTCACGACTCATCATGAGTCGACTCATCATGTTGAGTCGACCCATGGCTAATCATGAGTCGACTCACGAACTCATTTCCTGTTGTCATTTATCTTCTGCTGAGTCGACTCGTCAGTATACGAGTCGACCCATGATATATGAGTCGACTCATAAGAGTGCATGAGTCGACTCATCTGGGTTTTTCCTGTTTTCTTTTGTTTCCTGTTTAAACACTTGCTGTGTACAAACATATAGACTGAACACACATGTTATATATGTAAGATGACTTGACATGATACAAAGTTTGGACATGCACGGCAAGGCACGTATAAGAGTTGAATGGACACTCCATTAATAGTAGTAACTTCATGGTTCATGTAAAGTCCTCGTGTTGGACTATAAGCGATTAAAGTCCTCGTGTTGGACTATAAGCGATTAAAGTCCTCGTGTTGGACTATAAGCTACTAAAGTCCTCGTGTTGGACTATAAGCGACTAAAGACCCCGTGTTGGGCAACCTTTGCTAAACCTTGAGCATATTACACATTTGGGTTGTGAGCACGACACTTTGATGTAGTTGGACATGATAGTGATTTAAGTGTACATGACACTTATTTCAACTATGTATTTTTGGCACAGCTGAGTTTATTGGTAGACATGGGAGTATTATCTTTTCTTTTCTTTATTGTTCATATATTAGACTTCGGGTTTGGAAACTTAGGAATTTTCAATTTGAGATACAAGGTATATATATGAGGGTTTCCTTGTTTGGATTATTTCGCTCGACGTACCTATGCTCGTGTTGAGATTTCCTAAGTACTAAAACCCCTTACTATTAGGACATTGTATATATATATATATATTCTGTCATTACGGTATTTTCTTACAACGAGCCCTATCCCTTGGGGTTGGTTGTGATGTTGCTCGCTAGCGCTTTGACGCTCGTTGTCCCTCCCCCTTTTCAGGTCACGAGCCAGGAGCACGGAGAGCCGTAGGTTGATGGCGGACTACTTTAGTGTTCAGCTTTACTTTATCTATGTATTATTTTCTGTGGGCTCCACTGTAGTGTTTTCAGACATTTGAGAGTTTATTCTAGAGTTGTAAAGGCTGTGTTGCCTTAATTTCTTTTACTCAGACTTGCTGTATTTTGAGACTTGTAAGAACTCCAGTTTATTTCATTTCAGACCTTGACTATGTACTACAGTTTATTTCATTGATGAGATGTATTGTGTTCTATCATTTCATCTAGTATTGTTGATTCACTTTTCACTTGCTTTGTACCTACACCTGATGTTGACTCCACTAGAGAGATAGTGATTGTGATGGTTAAATGTGTTACTGCACGGTGTGGTGCATGGCAGGTTTGACATCCATGGTTTCACCTCGGACTGCAGCCGTGTGTGAACCCAGGGGCGTCACAGTTACAACCCCACAACCCAAATTATACTATGAATGTAAATACAATAAGCTCAATGTGGGTGTGTGTAAGCAATGAGTAAAATCAAATCTAACTCAAATAGAAAACTAGCAATAATAAGAATATGAAAATCAATAATAATATTGCTAGAGAAAAGAGTTAGAAAATTTCTCTATAAACACAAAGAGAGGATGAGATGATATTGAAGATCAACTCCTCGACAGATGATGCAAGCTCCTCTTTGTAAAAGCAAACCCTAAAAACAAACCCTAAAAACAAACAAAACAAACTGTAAAACCCTCAAACTTGTTTAAAACATTCTCCAATTCTTTTTGGTAGAAGAGGGGTTGAGGGGTTTTTATAGGAAGAGAAACCAACAGCCAACACCCCAAACAAAATAACAAAACTCTCAGAAAATCAGGAATACGAATCTGTACAAAAAGAGCCGTTGGGGTGAATGGCGGTTGATCGTGGAAAACTCACGGTCGACCGTGAGTCAGCAAAGAAACCCAGAAAACTTCCAGAGACTTACGCGGTCGACCGTGGGAATTTTCGAGCTGACGGTCGACCGTGACGGTCGATTGCGAAAGTTTCTGCAGCCCACTCAGCAAAAGACACAGGCACGGTCGACCGTGGCGGTCGACCGCAAACTGATATATGAAATGATAGTTTTGAAACAGATTTTGAGACTTTTAAAATATGTTAAAAATAACAAATGAAGTCCAAAAATAATGAAACTTTAGGAAATGTATATGAACATGTGAATGAACACGTTACAAAAAGAATTTTCCAAATTACATTTTCTATTTGTGAAAAATCATTATTTTGCAAAATAGTCCAAAACATGAAAATATGAACATATGAGTTTTGACATTTTAGCTTAACCATGTTTTGAAACAATACAAAATGATTATGTAGACTTAATAAAAGATGTATATGATTGTTATTAAGTCCATAAACTGAGAATACAATATTTTTACAAATACAATAGAAAATAAAATATATGAGTTATGAAAATATATTTGTTTCATATCTAAGTAGTTAAACCAAATCACAATGATAAATATGAAATATGTAATTTCATATTTATAAACATGAAACCAAAACTTTTGTAGTATATATATAGCTAACTATATATA
>BQKN01066215.1:306920-344120 GCA_022839385.1 Asparagus kiusianus
CAAAGCATCATACACACTAAGAAGTGATGGTATTTTCTTTAGATGTGCAAGTACATTGTATTTGACAGTCTCAGAAGGACCTGCCACATTTAGAGTTACATTATCAGGAGGTTGAGATTTTTTTGTTGCGAGGCATTATGTACTCAACAGGAGGAGGACAGAACTCTTTTGTCTGAAATCCAAAACGAGTAGTAATATTAACCTCATGAGTTTCTTCTGGGAAGCACAATGGTCCATCATCTCCTTCCACAACTCCAACAATATTGCAATGTAAATCATTTGCCCAAGGGGTACTATTATCCACCACTTGAGGCTTATTAATGTAAAGTTCACGAGAAATCCTTGAAACGAATCCTTCAATTTCCTCTTTTGGCATCACTTTATAAAGTATTTTGTATTTAGGAGTTCTTTTCTTTTTGGAAAGAGGAGGTCAAAATGCCCCCGTTGGTATAGGATTGTTCCTCACAGCTTTAACCCTTTCTTTAAAAGCCTGTCTCCTTTTTTGTTTCTTGCTGACATAAGGCTTGCCTTGATTAGTATAGAGTTGCTCAGGTTTTGACATTGAATCATCGTCATCTGTTGTAGGCAACAAGATTTCTTGTAAGGATGAGTCCTGCGTTGGTATTAAAACCGGCATTGCCCTACTAAATTCTGTATCCTCAACAAACAGATGCTTCTTTATGTGGGATGGTGGAGATTGTTTTATTGAGCATGTGAGGATAGGAAATGGTGTTGGAGTCCTACTTTTCCTCTCCATTATAGTCGGTGGAGTTGAAGGTGACCACAACTCTATCATATGGATTACATGACATGGCACCTTTGAGGAAGTCACTTGTAATAATGAATCTTCCATAGAGCGATATGATGGTGGTACATAAGGTACTACATATGACGATAATGTTAAAGTGTCTATGCACCTAGGCAAAGCCTTTTCATCTACTTAACTTATAGACACCATATTGGCGGATTGTCCTCCTTTCTTAAAATTTAAGCAATGCAAGATTAATGGTTCCATCATCAATTATTTCTTGAACTTTATCTTTAAAAACAAAACATTCTTCTAAAGTGTGTCCTGGCATGCGATGATACTTACAATATCGTCCATCATCGTGCCTCTTATTATTTTCATTTACTTGGCAAGGTTCACTCAATTGTACCAGCTTCATCTCGGTTAATCCCTTAAAGAAATCCGCAACCACTTCTTTGGGAAAGGAATACTCCCTTTCAAGTCTATCTTTCAAACTTTTGGCTTCCCAACACCATTAAACTTTAAATTCTTCGACTGAACATTAGCCTCATTTGGTCAAACTTTTGTATATTATGTTGCCACAGATGTCTCCATCACATGCTTATTCTTATTATGGGTGTGATCTCTCTTTCCTTTGTCTAGCCCATGTTCAAAAAATTTATGGTGCCCTTTGTCTGAGCGACGATTCAACTAATTGAGATAATTTTCTATATCAGTTGACTTAGATGCCAACTCCTCAAAAGTCATAGGCCACACACCTTGAAGATGAACTGTCGTTTCTGGTCGAAGATTGTTCATGCACATCCTTATAGTCTCTGGTTCTATGATTAGATGAGGGCAATGGAGACTCAAATCTCTCCATCTGTTAATAAAATCAGATACCCTCTCATTATGGGCTTGTTCTGTCTGAGTTAATTCAGTGATGCCCACAATCCTTTGAGTATTATAGAAGCGTTGGAAGAAGGCTTCTTGCATCTGCTCCTAATTTCTTATTGATGCAAGCAGAAGTTTACTATGCTAAGTGAATGTAGGACTAAAAGTGTTTTAACAAACTGTCTTAACAGGAGAGCCCCAGTATGAAAGGTATATTGACATGCTGCTAGAAAGTGAGCAATGTGCTCATGTGGTGAACCATTTCCATTGAATTTGGTGAATTGAGGCTGTCGATAATTTGCAGGGAAGGGAATCATGTCAATCTCAGCAGGATAAGGCTTTGTATAGACCGATCTCATTGCATACTGATTTTGCATTAACTGCGCCCAGATGCCTTCGGTGATGAGCCTTTGTACTGTATCAAGTGAAACTTCAGTTAGGTGATGTTGAACATTTGAAGCATTATTTGTTGAAGTGGAAGGATTCACAAAGGTTTGTGCTCTAAGTTGAGAAATTTCTTCTTCTTTCTGTTGGAGCTCTCTTTGAAGTTGTATCAATTTATCATCAAGGAACATTTCATCAGTTGTCAAAACTTGTTCTATGCCTAATAAATTAGGTTCATATTCTTTTTCTACACTACCAATGGTATCATTAGAGTGAGAATGAGATAAGAAGAAGCGGATGATTCATTATCATTATTTTCAACTTCAAGAGATACAGATTGTGACCTAGACTGACTTCTCGTCATAGGTCAATGTTTCGGTACAATAGTACACCTCCTTTTAAAATACATATCTTCATCATCAGTCACACTAACAGGCATGACATTCATGACATGACTAGGGTGAGTATTATTCAAATTAGGCACCATGTTGATTTCACATAAGTGCTCATGTAACCAACGAACTCGTCTTCTATCTTCAGAGGAAAGATCATGACCTTCCCTATCTTGTAAAAGCAGTCGATATTCCCTAGCCGTCAATCGTCGTGTCACTACATGACGCCCTCCTGGGGTTAATGCTGGTTCGTAATAATGGGTTGGTTGTTGATAATACCGATGTTGATGGTGGGTGCTTTCATAATATTTATAAATAGGAGTATTTTCCCTTTTATTTCTTTGAGTTATAACACATTGCATATAATGTTTGAAGAAGTATCTTCCTCCAGTCTTATAATCAGTTGGTTCAGCAGAATGATATCGAGGAGATTGTCTTAATTGCAAGTAATCTTTATTTGACTCTAACATATTGATCTGAGAAGATAAGGTTGAATCATATTTAGATTCATAGCTCATTGATTTACCCGAATAGAATTGATAGTGCTAAGAACGAGGAGCATCATTTTGGTGATCCCTCACTTTAGGTCTTCCTAGGCGAACAACAGAGGGGCTTGTATAATATTGCTCTGACGTCTCCCTTGATGGGTCATTAACTTGAACTTGTTGCACTGGGGCAGCACTATCCTACTTGGTGTTCTAAAAAAAAACTTTCTTTCTTGATAGGGCCTTTTGGTTGTTGAGGTTTGGGCAATTGAAGAGGAGAGAATTCCTTATCATAAGAATTTGCTCTAAATGCCTCCATATCTCTCGAGCATCCAATATGAGGGAAACGTCTTTGAGCAACATAGCGCCTAATTTCAACCGAAGAGGAATCAATGTTTTCTTCCATCACTCCCTTACCCTTTCCACCATAAAAGGTGGGTGATTTTTCCTCATTGTTAAGGACATCTTTAGGATACTCATAGATAATAATAGCGGGGGCACTCCTCCTGTTTGCATTAAGATTTTGAGTATTAGGGACATGAACTTGGACTGAGGGTGATTTCCTCATCCTTTTCTTCATAGCCTTAGTCACCACAGGAGTAAAGCCATCATTGTTCGCGTTAGCATGCATTGGGTGAATAGAATATTCAGGTTGTAGGACAGGGCATGGTATTGATCGTGGAATGTTTTCTACTGTAGCCATCTCCACAGGGACCAGCATCCACAATGCACCAATTTGCACATAAACAAATTTTTGACTTGTGCCATTAACATTTGAGTTGCTCGCATGACTTGCCATTTTACCTGTGAACAATGAATGCAGAAATAGTGTTTTAGTGTTTTGTGCACAGAAATTTTTTTAATGCTTTATGCACAAGATGTCATCTAATATTTGCTTTCTAAAAGATGAGAGGAAAAGCATGCTCCCACTGTGGTCGCCAAAAAATTTGTATGCGTCGGAATACCCAATGTGTATAGTTTGTAAAAGAAATTCAAAATGATGCTATTATCCATCAAAGAAATAATACTATTTGAGTAAGCTAATCTCTTCTTGACCAAGCCGTAACACTAACCTCAAGAAGAGTAGAGCAATCTCTAAATATTTACTCTGATACATATTAGCATCACTTTGTTTGTAAAAAAATATTTAGGAGGTGCATGCTTCCCGAAATTTATTTATTTCTGTTAATTACTCTTGTTAAAAGAAACCCCTGATTAGTAGAAAGCAAAGAATTAAATAGACATCAAGAATCAAATATAGAGAGATATCAATTTTATTATATTTTTAATAAATTATAATATTGAAGAGAAAGAAGATGGGATCTTGGGTCTCCAGACAATGTTCTAGAGCCCTCCACCCTTTCAAAAATAAATAACGAAGAGGACCTTGACATCGTCATTTCAAATTCTAAGTCTCTCATTCTTTTCAATCTATCTGTCTTTTCTCTATCTTTTCTGTCATTTCTTTTTATTATTTTTCTCTTTTCCCCTTTTCGCCCTTTTAGAACGACAAATGAGGTCTTAATTTATAGGTAAGACCAAGGGGAAGTTATCACCAGGTGTTTAAAATGGATTGGTGGGGGAGTTACTGTAACTTCCTCATCGAAACTTTCTCATCAAGATTGTTGTATTCGTTTATCATAACGAACTTTTTCTTTACTTTTTATTTCTCAAGTACCTATCTGCTTATCTTTCATGTTTCTAAAATAAGTGTAAATGGAGAGCCCTTATCCTTTTAAGTTGAAATAAGGTTCGTATGAGGGTGGGTATCCTCGAATTAGATTTTAGCTAAGGCTTATGATCACATGACTTCAAATTTACATGAGCCGCTGTCATCCTCAACTTAGTTTTCATTTATACGAGGTACTGCACCTTACATTGATTTCAATTTGTATGAGGTACTACAATCATCCTCAACTTAATTTTTATTTATGTGAGGTACTACACCTCACATTGATTTTGATTTGTATGAGGTAATATCCCTCACATTAGTTTTAAATTTTATGAGATATTATCATTCTCGCATTAAGTTTCATTTATAGGACTTGTTGATATTATAAATTTTTTTGTGTATCTACAGAGAGTTAGGCCAAAATACCTGACGAAGTACAAACTGGCTCGCACAATGCTGAACCACCATTTGGTGAATCGCACAAAGAACTAAGCTTTTGACCATGATGCGGTTTAATTATGGAGAAGTTCAAAAGACAAAAGTTGTAGGTATTTTCATTTTCTTTCCAACATATCTTGAATTACCTTATTCCAAAAACTGGATGAGTGAGTTAGAAATAAAATACCCGAAGCAGTACAAATTGTTTGGCACAGTGCTGAGCCACTATTTGGTGGCTCGCACAAAGAACTAAGATTTTGGCCATGATGTGATTTAATTTTGGAGAAACTCAAAAGACAAAAGTTATAGGTATTTTTATTAGATTTCCAACTCATCTTGAATTACCTCATTCTGAGACTGGGTGAGAGAGTTATAACCAAAATACCCGATATAGTACAAACTGACTCGCCTAAGGCCGAGCCACCATTTGGTAGCTCGCATAAAGAACTGAGGTTTCGGCTACAGTACGATTTGATTCTGGAAAGTATCAAGACAAAAGTTATAGGTCGTTTTGTCATCTTTCTAATGCATCTTGAATCACCTCATTCTGAGATTGTACAAGAGAGTTAGAGCTAAAATACCCAAGAAAGTATAAACTGGCTCGCACAGTGCTGAGGCTGTTTAGTGGCTTACACAAAGAACTAAGATTTTGGCCATGATATGATTTGATTATGGAGTATCTCTAAAGACAATAGTTGTAAGTCTTTTCGTGAGCTTTCAAACGCATATTGAATCACCTCATCTTGAGATCGGACGAGAGAGTTATAGCTAAAATACCCAAGAAAATACAAACTGGCTCGCACAGTATCGAGCTACCACTTGATAGCTCGCACAAAGAACTGAGATTTTGATCATGATGTGATTTAATTCTGGAGAAGCTAAATAGACAAAAGTTGTATGTCATTTCGTCAGCTTTCCAACGCATCTTGAATCACCTCATTTCGAGACTGGACGAGAGAGTTAGAGCTAAAATATCCGATGCGGTATAAACTGACTCGCCCAAGGCCGAACCACCATTTGGTGGATCGCACAGTTCCGAGCCACCAGATGGTGGCTTATGCCCAGAAACCTCAAAAATGTGTTTTTTGATGATTTTTGATGGTTTTTGTAGGATTCTTCTATTCCAGAGTCTCCCAACTATTGAAGCTATCCTTAAACATGGTTAAGAGGTTATTAACTGCGGATAAGATCAAATCATCAATTCCTATCCTAAAATGCTATAACCGAAGCCTATAAATACAAGTCTAGGGCCTTCATTTATAGGAAACCAAAATTAGAGGGTGAGGTGCTGTCGAATTAAAGAGTGGAGCACAAATTTCAGAGAAGGACTAGAAGATCTTGGCGAACTTCAACATAAAGAGGAAGCTATTCGAAGGATATGAGGCCGTTCCCCCTTTCCTCCGGATCAAACTTGGTTTTGATCTTGAGAAGAGTCGTAATCTCACTTGGTTGAGATTATCACTTCTGTGATTGTTTTCTTTGGGGAAATTTTGCAAAATAGTCCGTTTTTGCTAATTATTTAGCAAAATAGACCGTTTTGCTAAATAATTAGCAAAATAGACCTCTTTTGAAAAAAAGAGGTCGATTTTGAAAAACAACCTCAGAAAACATACGGGACTACTAGTTCCGTATGTTTAGAGCCAACTTAATCACAGATTAGTGACCCAGAAAACATACGGGACTTGTAGTCGCGTATGTTTTCTGAGTTCATCTTAATGTTTTGTGAAATTTTCTGAGTTCACTAATCCGTGATTAAAACATACGGGACTACTAGTCCCGTATATTTTCTGAGCTGTTTTACAAAATAGACCTCTTTTTGGCATGTTGGCCAAAAAGAGGTCTATTTTGCTAATTATTTAGCAAAACGGTCTATTTTGCTAAATAATTAGTGAAAACAGACTATTTTGCAAATTTTCCCTTTTCTTTGTGAAGCAAGAGCATTAATTAATTTTTCTGTCAACCAGATCTGATCCGCGACGGTCCACGGACTAATGCGTCCCCAGCATAGGCAAAGATCCCACTCGAAGCAGCAGATGATAAACGTCCATTGCGTATGTTTTAAGAAGATTGTATTTTTTTATTTTTTATTGTGTAAGAAGATCTTATAAAAAGATCAACTTTTCTCTTTTTTAAATTTGTAATTGATAAACGATTGTAACATATTCAATGATAATGAAGAAATCAATTTTCAACACTAACACGCTGGTGACACAGCAGGAGCCGATAACCTCTCTGCACAAGCTATGGTATCGCAACCAAGGATCTTGATCTCAGCTAATACGGAGGTCGAGTATGAGATCGACCAGCAAAAGTATGAGGAGTACATGTCTTCCTCCTCTAGATCCTCCTTCCCTCACAAGCACAAGAGGATCTCCTCCTCAAGGAAGGTTTGATGGTCTTTAGATCTGAAGACCCAAGATGATGATCATCTCCCTGTTGCTACTATAGTTTCCCCTTGCAACGCCCTTCCGGCATGCAACGAAGCCAGATCTATTGATTTGAACTCCTTATCAATCAATGGGTTAACTTCTGAAGGTGTGCCGGTTCTGTCAAAAAGGGCTCGTCAAAGGCAACGGCAATACCTCGCGCGTCCACTAGCTAAAGCCCTAGAGCCAGTTGACGGGATCCGTTATGAGGCGGAACTAAAATCCAAGAAGCGTCAAGCGCCTCAACAACGACCAAATGGTTCCTTTAGACCATCAACTGATGAATGGATCTGTATCAAAAGCACCCGTTCGACTCTTGAGGAACACATCCAAAAGAATCATGCACTACTCATGCACGCGCGAATTCTTATGTAGGAAGCACAAAAGTTACAGAGGGAAGAGGTGGTCAAAAAACCACCAAAATACATCAAGTCTGGAGGCCAAAGTCCAAAATGGCATCGAAAACAACCTAAACATCGCCAAATTTTTTTAGAAAACGTGAACCACAATCTGCTGGCTCGGCCAAGGCCGAGCCACCAAACGGTGGCTCGCGCCAAGTCCGAACCAGCTTAGTTTGCCTTGCACCTGGTTCTCCTCCCGCTGTCATTTTTGAGTCTCCGACAGCCCCTTTTCCTATCTCAATGAATCACGCACCTCTGGTGGAGCCCCACGACAGCGTGGACTTGTCTCGATTTAAGATGAAAATCACAGATCATCTTAGTCCTTCGCACGAGGTTTGAGGCAAATTCCTGGTTAAAGAGCGCTTGGGTCCAGTGAATGAACCTAGAGCAATTCGTCAGACTGGGGGTCGTTCGCATCCTCCCAACAAGTCAAAGACCTCTCATGTTGAGAAAGATCTGTAACTGCTCGCCTCGGATTACGAGTTGAAATCTAAGAGCCTATTAGGGCCCTGCGCTCGTGAAGGCATGGTCCCAAACGCGTAACTCTTGAGAATGCTAACGAGGCATTATATCCCCAAAAGAAAGTGTGTTCGTCGGAAGACGATGATGTTATACCTGGGGAGTCATACAAGCACACGGTAGGTTACTCCGGTAATCATACCGATGAGTTATACTATCGGGCTGGGAGTACGAATAAGACTCAAAAGAGAAGTACACGGGAAATAGATTCTCATTATTCGTGAATCAAGCTTATCAGGGTAGTATTATCAGAGTGTAGTTGCCCCAGGACTGCTCCACTGAGGGTCTCGGTATTTAAAAGAATCTCCACCGAAGTGTCTAGATCTAAATCAAGACGCTTCTACAAGAAAAAATCTGTCGGTCATAATGACGAGCTTCCAGAAGTTACCATCAATGTGGCCAATAAAGGAAAATTGCCAAGGCGTTACAATCCTGACTCTTTCTCGGAGGCATCTCAGCACATCACTTGGTTACGGTCAGGAACTAGACGATCTATACCAGATAGAGGACACTCCTCGGAGGAGGAAACATCAGATGCTAACTCCGCAATCGCTTCTGACAATACGGTGACCAACCCAAGATAATCTCATGAGGCGTTCATGATCAGCGCTGAACAAATGACCAAAATCCTCGAAGACGCTCTGGCCAAGCAGAAAGAGAATTTCAAATTCGAAATGGAAATGACTGTGCAATAGATAAGGGAACTTCATGATCAACAAATTCAAGCCTTATCAAATCAGATTGGTAAATCTAGCCATCGTAACGCTACCAATCACGAAGATAGTGATTCAGACGTTGAAGAAAATACCAACGCTGATACCCCTCCTGTTGACTAAAATGCTGAGGGTGGTCCCACTAAGGATGATAACACTGGGGGTGGTCCAGTTATTCCTCCTTAAAATCCCCAAAGAAGAATACGGGTGAGAACGAGATGATGAAAGAGATGGAGAATAAGGTCAATGCCTTAATGTTCGCTCAAGAAGTGAGAAATGGGTATTCCATGTTCCTACGCAATAGAGTGGGAGTCAATCCCATATCTGACGAAGTTCACTCTAATTAACTTCGTGTCGTTCGACAGAAAGGGCTTAGCCACTCAACACCTAATTTACTTTAAGTCCCACCTGGGTGTGATCTCCGACAATGAACCCTTGATGGTCCAGTCATTCATTGGCACACTTCACGGAGATGCCTTCGATTGGTACCGCTATCTCAAGCTAGGAAGTATCAACAGTTGAGATAACATGGAGAGCTCGTTCCTCAACAACTTCTTCGACGATGACACCAAAGTGTCGATATGAGCCCTTTTGGATGAAAAGTAAAAGGACGGGGAGTAATTTAACAGATTTGTTAAACGCTTCCGTAACAAGGTGATGAATTACCAAGATCCGGTCACGGAGGAATTCATCCTCCAAACCTACCATAATAACCTTTTCATTAACATCCTGGAAGCCCTTGGGGTCGTGCCATCTATAACATGGAAAGAATTGAAACTGCGTGGGGGAATAAGTTGAACGATTTATCAAAAGAAAAAAGCTTGAAAGAGGCCAACCGATGATTAAACCCCCGAACTCGAATTTTGCTTCTTGTGGTAAAGGAAAGGCACCTGCAACAGCTGTTGATGCTAATCATACATCACAACACCAACCTCAAAAGCAGTGAAGGACCTGGATTCGAGACTCCAAAAGGAGTACTCCTTTAAGGATGAAGAGGTTTCGGCTATCTTCAAATATCTCCTTGAAAATAAAAAAAATCAAGCTGACACCTATTACAAATCAGGAGGAAGCTAATAATACTTCGGATCCAAAGTACTGCGTGTACCATAGGAGGATCCTTCATCCCACCAAGGCTTGCTTCTCTCTTAAAAACAACATTCAAGCTTTGGTTGTTGCCGACATCATAACGCCAAAATGAGCCAAATAAGAACGGTTCACTCAGAAAAATATATGAGTATAAACTGTTCCTTCTCCACTCCGACAAGTATAAGAGTATAAACTACTTCTCACTATCCTCTGACGGGTATATGAGTTTAAATTGCTTCCCTTATTTACAATAATAGAAGTTTTGGGAGAATATTACTCTTAATATTCTTAAGGATAACCTAGCAATATGGCCGAATACAATTGGATTTAGGATCGCCAAAGAGCCGGGGATGGAATACCTCAATGTATTCTAGAGGGAAGTTCTGGAAGGATACTACACATAATATTCTTAAGGATAACCCAAAACTGATTATTCACGATGAAAACCAGTAATCGGAATAATTCATTCCTAATTTTGATTAAGAACCTCCCACTATGGCTATTTAATTATTTCTAATATGATTAAAACCCACCCACTGTAATTTTTTGAGCACTCTTTTGTCGAGATGAGATTCAATGACTTCATCCGCTCAATCTTACCTCACTAAACTCCTATAGTGTAACTATAGACTGCTTGATGATTCACAATCCTCCACTATAAAGTCCCTCAGTGATTAAATTAACTGACGGTGGGTCCACCAAATTTTTTTCGACTGAGTCTATCCAAACTCCTATTGTGTTGTGCACTTAACACTCCCAATGTTAAAGTCCTAACATGGTACTCAAAAGTTCAAGTTGCTGATCCATGGAAATTAGCAAACCGCTTTTGTGTTAAGTCATGGTAACTTGACACTGAAAACCCCCACCGAGTGATTTGTACAAGTTAATATTCCTACTGTTATTTGTACCTACACCCACTGCTTGTTTGGTCAAACCTTCCTTTAATTAGGACCAAAGACAAAATCTCCTCTCGATTCCTTTCATGAACGAGAGGTTCACTTTCAAATCGAGTGATCAAACCTTCCTACAGTTAGGGTCATCTCAAACCTCCGACTTGGTAAAACCTTCCTACAGTTAGGGTCAAAACTAGAGTTCCCTCTCGATAAACGAGAAATCCACCTTAAGATTTGGTAATCAAACCTTCTGACAGTTAGGGTTATCCGAATCGTTTTTGATTCTCGAAGTGGAGATCTCACTTTGAACTTCTTTTGCACCTAGAGATAGAATATATAATTTTTCCTCTCTAACATCGGGTTCATCTTTGCCCTAAGAGAAGATACCACTTTTCAACACCAAAATCTATGTCTTACGTGCATGGAGGAATTTATCTTGATCCCTAAATAGAGATATTTCTGTATCTAACACATACTATAGCGTGGTCCGTTCCCACAAAAACGACCAAGTCTATGTATTCAACACCGTAGCACTAAAAATCCATGCCTTTCATGCATGGGGAATTTTATCTTGAATCCTAAGTAGGAATAAGTCAGCGCCTAACACGCGTTGCCAGTTAGTCTTTTATCGTAAAAAAGATAAAAGCCAACATATTCAACATCATGGCAGACCGTTATTAATAACACAAAAATCCGTGCCTTACACGCACAGAGAATTTTATCCCGAATCCAAAGTAAGAATAAGTCAATGCCTAACACGTGTTATCGGTTAGTCTTTTACTACAAAAAAGATAAAAGCCCACATATTCAATATCGTGGCAGACCGTTATTAATAATGCCAAAATCCGTGCCTTATACGCATGGGAAATTTTATTCCGAATCCTAAGTAGGGATAAGTCAACACCTAACACGTATTGTCGGTTAGTCTTTTACTGTAAAAGGACAAAAATCTACGTATTCAACATCATAACAGGTCGTTATTAATAATTTTAAAATCCGTGCCTTACACGCACGGGGAATTTTATATTGAATCCCAAGTAGAGATAAGTTAACGTCTAATACGCGTTGCCGGTTAACATTTCTCCGTGAAAAGAATGCTAGGATTCACGTCTGGGGATTTATCTCAATCCCTAAATAGAGATAAGTCTAAGCCTAACACACGTTGCCGGTTACTTCTTCCTCGTAAAAAGGACGAAGCTTATGTATTCAATATCATAGCATCAAGTCTAACAGAGTTCATTATTGTATCACAACGTCACATGTGAAACAGATTTAGGTAATTCACATGCAAGCCCGATTAAAACGGTAATCGGTAAAGGCATATCAAATCTATTGATGGGTTAGGGTTTGCCAAAAATCCTAAAGTCTACGCCTAACACACATTGCCGTGTAGTCTATTCCCGTGACAAATGACGAAGTCTATGTACTCAATATCAGAGCATCAAGTCTAAGAGAATTCATTCTTTTAGCATAACGTCACCTGCGGAACAGACTTAAATAATCCACATGCTAGCCCGACTCATACGGTAGTCGGTAAAGGCCTGTCAAACCTATTTATGGCTAAGCGTTTGCCAAAAATCCTATAAGCATGATAGTCACTGACACACTAGCTTCATCAGTTGGTCTCGCGACTTTAACACCCAGGAAAACATCAATTCTAGCTAAAGTTTCCACAAAGGACTTTGAACTTGTTACGATGAAGGTTAACGCCGGTTAACACGTTGTAATCAAAGTCAACGCCAATCAATGCGTCATCAATTCTCAGCAAAACAAGGCTCAGGTCAACTCCGAAACAAAGGATAATCCCAGGGAGTTCAACTGTAATTCAGATACGAATCCCTAACGAAGATAATCAATTCAACATTGACTCAACGACATGAGCTAAAATCAAAAATCAACACACCAGTTCTAATTCGAGACTTCAACAACGGCCAGACGATAAACGCATAGTCGGAAGAATTTTAGCTATTCGACAAAATACTAAATAAACTAAGAATTGAAAAAGTCAAGAACTAAAGCTAATTACATGTCTTTTTACACCGACTGATGGTTGGGCCTATCACATCCAAAGTATTTCAGGCTCTTCTATAAAAGAAAAAAGACTAAAATACTTTGGAGGGGGTATCTATAGGCATCAAAAATTGCCTATAGCTTCTCATACGTAGTTTGAGACAGAGAGAAGACGATGAACATCATTATCTGAGTCAAGGAGAATTATCTGACTCTGATAAGTGCATGAAGAGAATCAGCGAACCGTTGACGACGTAACAACAAACCATCGGAATAGCAAACCAAGTGGTCCGTATGCTCACTGTTCACCTCCATGTGGCCTGCACACTCATCAGCCACCTCCAAGTGGCCCGCGTACTCATCGGCCACCTCCAATTAACCCGCATGCTCAACAGCCACCACCGAGTAGCCCGCGTGCTCACCGGCCATCTCTAAGTGGCTCGTACGCTCATCAGCAAGCTCCAAGTGGCCCGCATCCTTAGTGGCCAGCTCCAAATAGTCCGCACGCTTATCGACTAGCTCCAAATGGCTAACACACTCATTATCCACCTCTAAGGTAACAAAATACATGAAGCAAATAGGTGAAGCATACGAGTCAACGTGACACGTGAAATGGCAAAACAACTCAGCCAGGAGTTGTGTTTCGCCCAAAAGGGGCAAAACATCATGTGTGTCTTGCCCACACTATGTGTGGCTCACCAACACCATGTGTGTCTCACTCATTGGAAGTTGTAGATCTCTTCACCCACTTTCTAATGCATCTTGAATCACCTCATTCTGAGATCGAACGATAGTTAGAACCAAAATACCCGAGAAAGTACAAACTGGCTCGCACAGTGCCGAGCCACCATTTGGTGGCTCGCACAAAGAACTAAGATTTCGGCCATGATACGATTTGATTCTAGAGACACTCAAAAGACAAAAATCGTAGGTCTTTCACCATCTTTCCAACACATCTTGAATCACCTTATTTCGAGATTAGATGAGAGAGTTAGAGCCAAAATACCCGAAGAAATACAAATTGGCTCGCACAGTATCGAGCCACCATTTGATGGCTCACACAAAGAACTACGATTTTGGTCATAATGCAATTTCATTATTGAGAATCCCAAAAGATAAAAGTTGTAGGTCTTTTTTTTATCTTTCTAATGCATCTTAAATCACCTTATTCCGAGACCGAAAGAGAGAGTTAGCACTAAAATATCCAAGATGGTATAAACTGGCTCGCCCAAGACCGAGCCACCATTTGGTGGCTCGCATAAAGAACTAAGATTTAGGTGATGATGTGATTTTATTCTAGAGAAGATAAAATGTCAAAATTTATAGGTCTTTTCGTCATCTTTCCAATGCATCTTGAATCACCTCATTCCGAGGTCGGACAAAAAAGTTAGAGCCAAAATACCCGAGGAAGTACAACCTGGCTCGCATAGTGCCGAGCCACCATTTGGTGGCTCGCACAAAAAACTAAGATTTCGGTCATGATACAATTTAGTTCAGAAGAATCTCAAAAGACAAAATTTTTAGGTATTTTTGTCACCTTCCCAACGCATCTTGAATCACCTTATTTTGAGATCGAACGAGGGAGTTAGAGCCAAAATACCCAAGGAAATACAAACTAGCTCGCACACTACTGAGCCACCATTTGGTGGCTCACAAAAAAAACTAAGATTTTGGTATGGATACAATTTGATTCTACAGAATCTCAAAAGATAAAAAAGTTATAGATCTTTTCATTAGCTTTCCAATGCATCTTGAATCACTTCATTCAGATACCGAATGAGAGAGTTAAAGCTAAAATACCCGAGACGGTACAAACTGGCTCACTCAAGGCCGAGCCATTATTTGGTGGCTCACACAGTTCCGAGCCACCAGATGGTGGCTCGTGCCTAAAAACATCATAAACATGTTTTTTGATAATTTTTGATGGTTTTCGCAGGATTCTTCTGTTCCAGAGCCTCCTTACTATTTTGAAGTTATTTCTAAATATGGTTAAGTGGTTATTAACTGCAGATGAGGTCAAATCATTAATTCCTATCCTAAAACGCTATAACCTAAGCCTATAAATATAAGCCTAGGGTCTTCATTTATAGGGATATTAAATTAGGGGGTGAGGTACTATCAAATCAAAGAGTGGAGCACGAATTTCAGATGAAGGCTAGCAGATCTTGGTGAACTTTAGCATAAAGAGGAAGCTATTCAAAGGATCCGAGACTCGTTCCCCATTTCCTCTGAATCAAACTTGGTTTTGATCTCGAGAAGAGTCGTAATCTCGATTGGTCGAGATTATCACTTCTGCAGTTGTTTTCTTTGTGAAACAAGAGTATTAATTAACTTTTCGGTCAACCGGCTGATCCGCGGTGATCCACGGACTAAAGCATCCCCGATACAGGCAAAGATTCCACGTGAAGCAACGGGTGATAAACGTCCGTTGCGTGTGTTTTAAGGAGATTGTATTTGTTTATTTTTTTATTGTGTAAAAATATCTTATAAATTGATCGACTTTTTTTTTGAATTTGTAATCGAAACGATTGTAATAGATTCAATGACAATGAAGAAATCACGATCCGACGCAAACACACTGCTGCTAACTCCAAATCATGCATGGGATAGTTCTGCTCATGCGTCCTCAACTGTCAAGAGGCATAAGCTACTACTCTCTGGATTTGCATCAAAATGTCTCCTAAGCCCGCTAATGACACATCTGTATAGACAACAAATGTCCTATCACTGCTTGGAATAGTCAACATTGGTGCCGTAGTGAACATGGTCTTTAAGGTCTTAAAGGCCTTTTGGTACTCTGTGCCCTAAATAAATTGTACACTCTTCTTTGTAAGACATGTAACTGGTGTGGCAATCTTCGAGAAGTCCTGAATGAACTTCCTGTAATAGCCGGCTAATCCCAAGAAATTATGAATCTCGGTAACCATCTTCGGCGGCTCCAATCAAATACTACCGTAACCTTAGCTGGATCTACTGCTATGCCCTCTCTGCTGATGACGTGACCAAGAAACCTAACCTCAAAAATCTAAAACTAGCATTTGCTAAACTTAGTGTATAACTGATGTTCCCGCAAGGCCTTCAATGCTAATCGTAGATGTTTCTCGTGCTCTGCTTCTAATCTCAAATAGATAAGGATATCATCGATAAATACAATCACGAACTGGTCCAAGTATGGACAAAAAACTCGGTTCATCAAATCAATGAATACTACAGATGCATTAGTCAGTTCAAATAGCATGACAAGAAACTCGAAGGATCTATATCGAGTCAAAAAGACGGTCTTAGGAATATCCATCTCCCAAACCCATAACTGATGATAACCAGAACGAAGATCAATCTTTGAGAAATATTACGCTCCCTATATCTGATCGAACAAGTCATCAATCCTTGATAATGTGTATCTGTTTCGGATTGTGACCTTGTTCAACTCACGATAATCGATACATAATCACATACTACAGTCCTTCTTCTTTACGAAAAGGACCGGTGCTCCCCATAGAGAATGACTCCGACGAATAGAGCCCTGAGATAACAACTCATCCAACCGGGTCTGTAACTCCCTCATCTCAGTAGATGCCATACGATGGGATGCTCAAGATATTGGTGCTGTGCCCGGTTGTAATTCCATGCAGAACTCAATCTCTCTCACAGGAGGTAACCCAGGTATGTCCTAAAAGACATCCTAATAATCTGAGATAAGTCTAATCTCACACAAATTAGCATTCTGGTCCCTCTACATAACCTCCTTGATGTATGCTAAGAGAGACTCCGCAAACTGGTTACCCTGTGAAGTCGTTATGATCAACTCAAACCCATCAGATGCTCACAAATTGACCATCTTAGCAAAACAGTCAATACTAACATGGTAGGATAAAAGCTAATCCATACCGAGAATAACATCAAATTCTGAAATCCGCAACACGATCAGATCTATAATAAACTCAGACTCATCTAAACTGATAATACAGTTCCGACATATACTCTCTAATAGGGATACCTCCCCTAGAGGAGTAGAGACGGATAATGGTACGTCTAACGGATGTGCAACTAACTGGAGCCTATCCATGAAGGCATGTGAAATGAAAGAATGTGAAGCTCCTGAATCAAACAAGATCCGAGCTGGAAAGGAATTCACAACAAAGATACCTTCCACTATAGCTTCGCTCGCACCATGATCACGTGGTACGATCACATAAATCCTGCCGGTGGTTGGTGACTGATGAACTGCTGGTGGTGGAGCATACGGAACTATCTGTCCCTTAGGAATCTCCTCGATAGCACGGATTTGCCCTGCTGGCCCCTTAATCCTCGGAACTGTAGGAGATGCATCGATCCTCTACTGTTGCTGGACGTAACCACGACTCTACTGCTGCTATTGGCCCTGGCCATGGTTCTATTGCTGACCTTGTTCCCATCCCTACTGCTAGCCTCCTCTTGGTGCGATGCGGAACTCTGCTGCTCTATGTCCAAATTTCTAACAATTATGACATGTCCCCTAAAATTTGGGCTATTGCTGCCCCCTCTGATCCTGTAGTGGTTTTCTCTTGAACTGTCCTTATACTGATGCTAAAAATCCTTACCCCGCTACTGGGGTCCTTGTTCGCGAGAAAAATCGTAGCTTTCTTCATTGATTCCATTACACACTCTTGTAATAGTTTATCGATTACAAAGATCCGGTCTTTTTATAAGATCCGGTTACAATGAGATCACAAAAAGAAATTAAAGATTACAACTTTTCTCTTTTGTCGAACAAATCGTGAGCTCCTATTTTGTGGTCACTCGCTTGTGTGGGGTCTTCGCCTGCGCCGGGGTTAATCCGTGGATCACCGCGCGATCTAGATCCGGTCAGATCTACACGATTTGACGGGTGCTATTTCACGAAGGAAATAATAGCCGGGGGGTACTATTTCACCAAGGAAATAGTAGCCTTTAGTTCTCGGGGTCAAAGGCCAAGCTTTGATCCGGAGTATTACCTCGTGTAGATCTCAGATCTGATTTTCTCTCTCGAACTCCTGCCTTTTGTGACGCGGATGCTCGCCAAGAACCAGATCTAAATGTCCAAGTCTTCAAGTCTTCAAAACTCCAAAGTGAGATCTCAATTCGGCAGAGTTTCGGTTCCAAAAGTTCAAACCTCTCAAAAATGAACCAAGGGGGTCTATTTATAGGCTCTCAGATTTGTGCCTTGGTACAGATCTGGGTCGGCCACAGGTGGCCGGTCACCCATGGGTGGCTCGGCTGCCGAGCCACCATGGGGTGGCTCGGCCACCCCATTGGGTGGCTCGGCGGCTGCCGAGCCACCTGGGTGGTTCGGCTTTGGCCGAGTCACCCGGGAGTGGCGCCGTTGTGTCCGTTGTCCGGTTCCGCGCTTCGTTGTTGATCTGGACTTTGATTTGGTAGTCTGGATCCTGATTTGGCAGTAAATCCGCCTTGGTGTTTGAGTTCGAATCTGTTTTATGGTTGGATGACTCGTTGACTCCCCGAACCGTTGGCTTGATTCCGCACGCGAATGGATGTATTCCGTTGCTTGCGTGCGATTCGTTAACCTCGTCGCCTAGTTAATCTGCTTCGTTGCGTGTCAGTTGGCTTCGCTGTTGTGGACTGACGCTCGTGTTTATATACGTCACCCGATGGTTCGTTGGTTTGTCGAATCGGCGTCGTCGAGCTGTGTTAAGGGACCTATAGGTAGTTTTATACGCCTACAGATACCCCCTCCAAAGTATTTCAGCCTCGTTCTTTTATAGACGAGTCTGGAATACTTTGGATATGATTGTCCCATCCTTCGATCGGTTACGACGGGATATTTGGAATGGCTTCTATTCTTGATTCCTTCAGTCCTCCAGGCTATTCGGTGCTTTGTCGAATATCTGTAAGGGTTCCGGTGCTGCATTTATTGTCTGACCGTCTGTCGAAATTTTGAATTTGAAGTCGATTCTCGATTTCCTGAATTTTTAGCTCGAGTTGGTTGCTTCAACATAGAACTAATCATCGATTGACATTTGCGACGCGTTGTCCGACGTCTGAGCTTCATTGCGACGCGTTGTCCGGCATTCGACACATTTTATACTCGTACGTCTGCTGGAGTATACACAGTTTAAGCTCTTAAGGAATTGGAGCGTGGTAGATACTTGAGTCACGAGACCAATTTGTAAAATTGATGCGTCAATGACTCGTATTTATAGAATTTTTGGTAAATTCTCAGCCATCAACGGGTTTGATAAGCCTTTACCGACTACCGTTTGAGTCGGGCTAGCATGCGGAGTGTTTAAGTCCGTTCTGTATGTGACGTTAAGCTAAAAGAGTTAACCCTTTTAGTGCTATGATATTGAATACGTAGACTTCATCTTTCTCATGTGAAAAGACTAAACAGCAACGTGTATGAGACGTTGACTTAGGATTTTTGGCAAATCCTCAGCCTTCAACGGATTTGACATGCTCTTACCGATTACCGTTTGAATCGGGCTTACATGCGGATTGTTTTAGTCTGTTCCGCATGTGACGTTGTGCTAAAAGAATGAACTCCCTTAGACTTTGTGCTATGATGTTGAATACATAGGCTTTACTATTTGTTACGGGAATAGGTTACCCGGCGACGCGTGTTAGGCGTTGACTTTAGGATTTTTGGCTAACCCCCAGCCTTCAACGGATTTGATTAGCCTTCACCGACTACCGTTTGAGTAGGGCTAGCATGCGGATTGTCTAAATCCGTTCTGCATGTAACGTTGTGCTAACGGAATGAACTCCCTTAGACTTTGTGCTACGACTTCGAATACGTAGACTTTGCCATTGTTATGGGAATAGGCTACCCGCCAACGTGTTTTAGACGCTGACTTATCCCTACTTAGGCTTCGGGATAAAGGTCCCCAGAATCAGGTTCTGGTATCTTTTTCTACGGACAAAGACTAAACCGGCGACGCGTGTTAGGCGTCGGCATATCCTTTCTTAGGATTCAGGATGAAATTCCCCATGCGTGTAAGGCATGGATTTTGGTGTTATTAATAACAACCTGCCATAATGTTGAATATGTGGGCGGGTGTTCTTTTTAACGGTTAAGAACTAACCGGCAGCACGGGTTAGGCACAGACTTATCCTTGCTTAGGTTTCAGGATAGAATACCCCAGAATCGAACTCTGATGTCTTCTTCTACGGAGAAAGACTAAATCGGCGCCGCGTGTTAGGCGTCGGCATATCCTTTCTTAGGATTCAGGATGGAATTCCCCATGCGTGTAAGGCGTGGATTTTGGTGTTATTAATAACAACCCGCCACAATGTTAAATATGTGGGCGAGTGTTCTTTTTAACGGTTAAGAACTAACTGGCAGCACGGGTTAGGCGCAGACTTATCCCTGCTTAGGTTTCAGGATAGAATACCCCAGAATCAAACTCTGGTGTCTTCTTCTACGGAGAAAGACTAAACCGATAGCGCGTGTTAGGCGCAGACTTATCCCTGCTTAGGATTCGGGATAAACTTCCTAGGATGAATCCTAAATTCATAAATTCTTGGAAAGGGTTGGTGTGGGAAGGAAGAATTTTATATTCTATTCCCCGAACAAGGAAGGAAGAATTTTATATTCTATTCCTTAATTCTGGAAAGGAAGAATTTTATATTCTATTTCCAGTGCAAGAAAAAAACTAGAAGTGGGATCTCCACTCCGAGAATCCGGAAGATCTAAATAAGCTTACCTTTTATAGGATTGGTTATCTAGATGAGTTTTTCATTTATCGAAATGAAATTTCAACTTTGGTTATAATCATGTAGAGGTTTAACCAAAGAGAAAAGGAGGGAGTTCTTTCGTTTATCGAAAAGAAACTCTGAATTGAAAGTGGATCTCTTGTTCACGGAGAGAATCAAGAGGGAAATTTGTTGGTGGCTTGGACCAGAAAGACATTTTTGGTGGACTCACTGCCAATTAAAATTGATCAGTGAGAGATTTTGGTGGTGAAAAATGATTTTGGGTTATCCTCTAGAATATTAAGTGTAATATTCTTCAAGAAACTTTTCGGTAAATGGGTTATCCTAAATGTACTAGGGATAGTACTTTTTAGGAACTTCCCATTTATTGGCATTAATTGCCTAGTGCCTTCTTGAGTAATTAGGCGATATGCGCCGTTTGAGTAGACTGTGTCTATCACAAACGGCCCTTCCCATTTGGGTTCGAATTTACCTTTCTTCTTGGAATTGAGGATTATCGGTCGGCGAGCAGCGAGGACCAGATCTCCTTCCTTGAAGCTTCTGTGTCGGACTCTTTTGTTAAAAGCCCTAGATATTCTGGCTTGATAAAACTCAATTTGTTGTTGAGCTTCCAAGCGCTTTTCATCCAACCTCTCGAGTTCTTCGAGACGTTTTTGATGCTGTTCTTCTGTCGTCATCTCAGTTGCGAGAGCGATCCGAAGGGATGGGATTTGAATCTCCAAAGGCAGCACAGCTTCACATCCGTATACCAACGAATATGGGGTAGCTCCTGTAGGTGTGCGTACAGTGGTACGATAAGCCCAGAGTGCTTCGCCAAGTTTATCGTCCCAATCTTGTTTATTAGCCTTCACGAGCTTTGACAGGATCTTAATGATCGTCTTGTTAAAAGCCTCAGCTAATCCGTTCGCAGCGGGATAATAAGCTGTCGACGAAACATCTTGAATCTTGAATTTGTCGCAGAACCTAACGAAAGCGTTGCTTATGAACTGCGGACCGTTGTCATGAATGATCCGTCTCGGCACGCCGTGTCGGTATATGACATGATGCTTGATGAAATTGATGACGTTGTTCGTCTTCACTTCCTTAAGAGGAATTGCTTCAGCCCATTTTGAAAAGTAATTCGTTATTGCGAGAATAAATCGATCACCTTTGACTGAAGGTGAAAAAATAGGACCGACAATGTCCATACCCCATGTCTCGAATGGCCAGGAAGTGGTTGACGTGTGTAACCGCTCCGGTGGTTGGTGCATATAATTTGCATGCACTTAACAGGCATGACATCCTCGTACGTATTCGATCGTGTCACGGACCATTGTTGGCCAAAAGTATCCCATTCTTCTTATGCGATCATACAGCTTGGGACCAGGCTGATGCGCACCACATTCTCCTTCGTGTACTTCCTTAAGAACTTCTTCTGCTTCTTCGTTCGAAAGGCATCGGAGTAGCAAATCATCATACCCTCGATGGTATAATGTACGGGTCTCGGCATTATAGAAGAACCTTGGCGCTCTTCGGCGGATCGATTCCCTTTCTTTTACATCCTCTGGCAAAATACCGTATTGGACGTAGTCAATGATAGGAAAACGCCAATCTCAGGACTCAGACCTGATTTGAGTTGAGTTCACCTCCTTGACGTTTATGTTTTTATCATCTTCCTCTTCGATATCCATATTGTATATGGGTATGCAGAGTTGATGCGATCTTACTGTGACTAGCAGTTCAGTTTCGGGCGGCTGCGCGAGTGATACCGCTAGTGCTGCCAGTACATCCGCATAAGCATTCTGGAGACGATGGATGTATTCAATAAAGAATTCTTCTAAAGAATCTGCCATTTTGACGGCCTCCTGGTGGTATGGGATCAGTTCTTGATTCCTGACTTCATATTCTCCACGGACTTGGTTGACTATCAATTGAGAATCCCCAAAAGCTTCGAGATATTTAACCCCCAGCTCCTTGGCGAAACTGAGTCCAATGAGGAGCGCGTTGTACTCGGCTATGTTATTGGAACATGGATCTGTCAGTGAATAAGCCCGAGGCATTACATGCTTCCCCGGGGAAAATAAGACAACTCCAACTCCGGAGGAGACTTTAGGACATCCGGGGGTTACTGCCTTATTAACTGCTCTCGAAGCACCATCAAAGTATAATTGCCATACTTGTTGATGCGACGTGGTGTTAACCTCGTGGGTTTCATCCGGCAAGTCATCATATACTTCTGCCGTGTCTGTTGTTGGGCTTGCCGCCAAAAGATCACAAATCGCTTGTCCTTTGACCGACTTCTGCTGTTTGAAGTACAAGTCATACTGGGACAAGAGAAGGGCCTATTTTGCTAACCGCCAATTCATCGAACCCGGTTGCGTCATAAATACCCGTACCGGATTAACATTAGAGATAACGTAAATCGTCTGTCCGACCAAGTAATGCCGTATCTTTTGTACTGCGAATACCAATGCGAGACATTCTTTCTCAATCATCGAATATCGGGACTCGGCGCCTACCAAAGTCCGACTTAGGTAATAAACTGCCTGTTCGTGACCATTATCATCATCTTGTGCTAATAAAGCACTTATCGAATGGTTCATCGCCTTGATGTATATCAAGAACGGTTTACCTGATTTTGGTGTGACAAGAACAGGAGGATTCGTCAGATACGTCTTGATATCTTTGAGTGCTTTTTGGCAGGCGTCGTCCCAAATAAATGACACCCCTTTCTTGTTTAGTTTAGAGAATGGTTGGCACTTCCCAGAAAGATTTGAGATGAACCACCGGATGTAAGCTAAACGTCCTTGCAATCCTCTGAGTTCTCTTAGATTTCTTGGGGGCTGCAATTCATGTATCGCCTTCACCTTGTCAGGATCAATATGTATGCCTTTAGTGGTGACGACGAATCCCAAGAATTTTCCGCTGGACATTCCAAGGAAGGATTTGGTGGGGTTCATTATCAATTGATGACTCCGCATGAGATCGAACATCGTCTTCAAGTCCTTGATGTGATCTCCTTTGTTGCGGCTTTTTACAACCAAATCATCAACGTAGCACTCGACCGTTTTCCTAAGGTGCTTCTGGAAAATCTTCGTCATCGCTCGTTGCTATGTGGCGCCTGCATTCTTTAGACCGAAAGGTATCACTGTGTAGCGAAAGACACCGAGGGGCGTTCTGAACGCTGTATGCTTCTCATCATCCGGGTGCATCTTGATTTGGTTATACCCCGAAAAGCCATCCATGAAGGACATCCTCTCAAATCCGCACGTATTGTCGATGATGACGTCTGTGATTAGGAGGGGAAAGTTGTCTTTCGGACATGCCGCATTCAGGTCCCTGAAGTCGATGCATATCCTGATCTTACCATTTTTCTTCATGACTGGGACAATATTAGCTAGCCAGTCTGGATGTTGCTCCTCTCGGATAAATCCTGAGTCGATCAACTTCTTAACCTCTGCCTCAATGGCTTCCATAATCTGCGGATGAAACTATCTCTGCTGTTGTTTGACAGGTTTGGCATCCGACTTGATATCGAGGCGGTGTACCGCCACATTAGGGTCGAGCCCTGGCATGTCCTTATAGTTCCAAGCGAAGACGTCGATATATTCCCTGATGAGAGCAATTAATTCCTCCTTCTCATCTGGGGGAAGACTATCACTAATGAATATGGGTTTTGGGTTGGCTTCATCGCCCATATTAATTTGGATTATTTTATCCTCGGTGGAGGGTTCCCTCTGTTCAAACCTATCGTAGTACTGCATGTTTAGGTGATGAACCCATGGGTCTTCCCACGTTGGCATTTGATCGTCGTCCTCCATCATAGATGGATCAGCTGTAGTCATGTTCGACATTAGGGTTTTGAATACTTCCCCCAAACTTGTATCGGAGTCCCATTCTGAGGGATCTGACGAGTACCCATCTTTAGCCTTGTTAGCAATTTGATCGATAATTTGCCAACCACATTCATCATGAGACAAGGAAACGTAGCCTAAGCCTCTTTTGTGACGGTAATAATCATCCGGTTTCCCTTTTGGTACATATGTCGCTTTGACTGGGATACGGGAACCTCGATCGAAGTATAAACCTTCTCCGAGTGTGAAATCATATCCCTGTTTTTCCATGAGCTTGCGCGCTTCAGGACTATACTTAGATAAATGCAGACCAGATTTGTCATCATCCTCATCTTCTCTTAGGAAATGATCTGGCAATGGAAAATTCTCTTCTTTACCGTAAATCACTTCTTTTTCGCCTCCTATTTTGGCAGGAACAATCAGGGTTGTTCCGAAAGAGTGCTGGAGGTGTTTCTTTGTTACATAAGATGATCGGAGTGGCGTGAATAAATCGGGATTATCATACAATCCCTTTATCTCATCATCAAGAGACAACGGGTACTCTAAATCATCTTTTATTTCAATATCGGCGAGTTACCAGTTACAACTGCCATCTGACGATTGTTCATCGTCAAGATTGATTACAAATGGTACAATGTCATTTAAAACAAAACCACCATTGTAATCGAATCCGGCTTCGGAATCAGCTTCTTCTCCACTGTCCGTGCCCTGGACCGATGGTTCAGTATCGGATTCGTTACCATAAAGGAGAGAATCAGTGAAATAATTCTCAAACCCTTTAAATGGTTGCTTATCCGCGACCACCGTCCTGACCCTTCCATCAGTGTCGATATATTTCAGACACTGATGTAGGGTGGAGGGAACTATAACATTACTATGGATCCAAGGCCGACCCAGTAGTAAGTTATATGATGTCTCAGCATCAATCACGTAACACGTGACCTCCGTCTTCAGATCACCCATTTGGCACTTTATCCGGATCTTTCCCAAAGGCCTTGACCCGCTGGTGTTGAATCTGTAAATGACCGTGCCTGTAGATGCCAATTTGCTGACTGGAATGCCAAGGCTATGCATAAGGCGAAGCGGCATAATGCTCACAGCGGAACCCGGATCTACTTGGATTCGGTTGACTTCGCTGGAGCCAATGTACCCGATGAAATATAGGGGCCGATCATGGTTCGAATTCTTTGTTTGCATATCCTCTTTGGTGAAGGTGATGCAGGGAAGGTTCTTGGCCACTACATTGCATTGTTGAACTGACGGTTCTGGCTCTTCCGGTACCGGCTTGATCCGAGTGAGGAATGCTTCTGAATCGGCCAAGGCTTCTCGTAATGCCTCCCTGGTCTCTTTAGACAACCGCAGCAACTCATACAGTGTTATTCGCGCTGGAATATTGGCTAATTGAGCCATGATATTGAAAACCCGCAGAGTTTTTGAGCTCTCCGGTTTATCTCTTCCAATCGGACGATTGAAACGAGACTGCTTCGGATTCTGCACCTCTTGGGGTCTCTTTTCTTTCTGCTGATCCGTCGGCTGTCGTCAAGCATCTTCAACCGGTTTAGGAGCTGCAATCACCCCCAGCTCTGTTAGAGTCTTGGCTGGTCCCCATTTAGTAACCCCCTGCTCAGCTAACTGGTCACTGGGCGATGGATAGTTGTAGTGATACTCGTTTCTACTTCTAGTGGCAAAAACCTCTTGTTCTTCTTCGGAGAGCGGGAAGGTAGGAGCTTCATCGCCACCCTCTTCGAAGATTGCGGAAGTAGCGTTGCATGCCTTGCCTTTGCCCTTTCTTCTCGAGGAGGTCGCCCACTGGTCATCTTCAATAAGATCCAGATGAACCCAGAGGATTTCGCCGTTTGGGGCTGTGTGTGGCACAAGTCCCTTTTGGCGCTGTCCATGTGGGTCATCATTCACCATCTTCATCCCCACTTTGGTGACACATTTCGGCTCGAACCATGTCGTGGGCACCGATCCAAAGCTGATTGACACTGCATTTGATCCTACATTCTTGGCAGGCTTCGGGGTTATGACGCCCACGTCAATTAGTGCCTGGATCTTATCCTTGAGATGGTAGCATGACCTCGTAGGGTGATGGACCGCTCTATGGTACGCGCAGTACTTTGGATCCGTCACTTTGCTGGCTCCTTCTTGATCTACGATTGCCGGCAGTTGGATTTTGTTGTTCTCCAACAAGTACTTGAAGATGCCGGGAACTTCATCATCCTTGAAGGAGTAGACTTTGGGAAACCTTGGCTCTGAAGATTTCTGCTTCTGAGGCCGTTGTTGTTGCTGCTGCTGTTGCTGAGGTTGCAATTGAAAAGTATGGTAAGCATCAACTGCATTGGCATGTGCCTTACCTTTCCCCCTTGGGTTGAAATTCTGCACTGGAGCATTCGCCGCTTGTTGGCCTCTCTCCGCCTTCTTTCTCCTGAGGAATCGCTCAGCTTGCTCCCCTCGGATTTTCAGATCCTTCCACGTTTTGGACGGTGCTGTCCCCATTGCTTCTAACACGTCCAAGGAAAGATTGTTGTGGCAGGTCTGGAGGATGAACTCCTTAGTGATCGGGTCCCGGCAATTCATCGCCTTGTTCCGAAACCTTTTGACGAAGGTGTCGACTAACTCCCCGTCCTTCTGCTTCTCATCGAGCAACGATCCGATAGATATCTCGGTGTCATCATCGAAGAAATTTGTGAGGAACTTAGTCTCCATGTCGTCCCAGCTGTTCACGCTACCTGGCTTGAGGCGGCGATACCAATCGAAGGCGGCTCCACGAAGAGTGCCAACGAATGACCGCACCATCAGAGGCTCATTACTGGAGATTACCCCCAGGTGTGATTTGAAATAAATCACATGCTGAGTGGGTAAACCCTTCCCATCAAACAGCGTGAAGTTGATTATGTTGAACTTCGCCGGAGATGGGATTGATTCCCATTCTCTTGGGTATGGACAAGTAATGCCCGTTTTCTTCACCTCTTGAGCAGAAATTAACGTATTGATCTTGCTCTCGAGATTTTTGATCTTCAAACTTTCACCTGTATCTTCGTTAGCACGATTCTGAGGTGGAAGCGTGGCATTGTGACTAGCATTCTCATTACCACCCTCTGCATTGACGGGAGGATCATTGGCATTGCGAGTTTCATCCGCATCCGCATTCTCAACTTCCTGAACAACCTGATTACGGCGGCTTGGTTCGCCTTGCTGGTTCGTCAGTGCCTGGATTTGTTGCTCATGTATTTCCTCATACTCTGCATGGCCATCTGCATTTCAAACCTGAAGCTCTCCTGTTGTTTGGCCATGGCTTCCTCGAGCATCTTGGCCATTTGTTCCGTGCTTATCATGAATGACTCGCGGGGTTGTCCTTCACTGGATACGGTATTGTCCGACGCAATTGCCGAGCCGGCGTCTGATTCTTCATCTCCCGAAGATAATCTTGTCCGAACCCTACCATACGTTGCACGAATAATAGCTCCGGACTGCAGACGAGTTACACGATGGGGCACCTCTGGAATCGCCTCGGGGTTGTCCTGAGCCAATGTTCCCTTGCTGGTCATATTGGCGGTGACCCTCGGAAATTCTCCATCACCGACCACCGTTCTTCTTTGCCGGAAACGCCTATGCCTTGGTTTTGGCGTTTCGGTACTAAGCCTTTCGAACACTGAAACTCTCTCGGGGACTGCCTTGATGCAGTTACACTCAGACAGTACTGCCCGAATGAGCTTTGAACAAGGGCACTGAGTTTCTAGCCTTTGAGGACTTCTCTTCCTGGCTTTGCTCGTACCCCCAGCACGATAGTACAACTCGTCCGTTTGAAAGTCGGAGCAACCTATCGTGTGTTGGCACGATTTCTCAGGTATAACGCAATCATCATCAGACGATAACGTTTCCTTCTGAGAGCGAATTGCCTTCTTCGGGCTTTCGAGAGTCACACGCCTCAAAACATGCCTTTGTGGGCGTGAATTCTCAACGGGCTCCTGGACTTCAATACGCAGCGTAGTGCGCTTAGTTGTCCTGATTTCCTTATCATGTTGAGGTTTGCGGCGACCCCCAGCATGTTGAATCGTTCGGGGCTTCTTTAGTGGGCCCAAACGTTCTTGGACTAGAGCTTTGCTTTGCTTCTCGGGAAGTGGACTGAGGCGCTCCAAGACTGACTTCCTTTTTTGAGACGACCCTGCGGGATCTCCCGGGGCAATTGTGGAAATTATCGGCGATTTGGATTGATTCGCCGGAAGTTGAACTTTCGAGGGCTGCAGTTGTTGCTCCTTAGTCTGAATCACCGCTTCAGACTTAGGCCTCCATACTTTGCGAGTTGGTGGCGATTTCTTGGCCACTTCATTCTGCAGCTTCCTACGGGCCTCTTGGACTTGAGCCCGTGCCTGCGCTGACATCGTGCGGCGCTTGCGAATGCGCTCTTCCAATGTCGAACGGTTACGTTTAACATGGACCCATTCGTTGGTTGGCGGCTTGGAGGAGCTGCCATTCATCATTTGTTGAGGATGCTTGCCTCTCCTGTTCTTCAGATCTGCATCATAGCGGATTCCATCTGTTGACTCCATCGCCATAGCGAGTTGCCGCGCCAGGCGTTGACGTCGCCTCTGGCGGGCTCTCTTTGAGAGAGTCGCTACGCCTTCAGCGACAGATGTGTTGGCCAGAACAGATCTGACCTGGTTGGAAGTTGGTGGAACTTCACCCGACGTAACTTTGGCGTCAATCGGGGTGAGGTCATCGTTGGTAGCTTCAACTTCTTCGTACCAACGAACTTTTCTCCTGGAGGAGAACTTCTGGGATTTCTTGGACTTGCAGGGGGAGGTTGATCTGGACGAAGATGACAGGTACTCCTCGAACTTCTGTTGGTCGAACTCGTATTCGACCTCCACCACGACCGGGATCGAGATCCGCGGCTGCGACGCTCCGATCTCGTCAGCGAGATCGGCGGCTCCCACTGTGGTCGCCAGATTGTTCGCGGGAAAAATCGTAGCTTTCTTCATTGATTCCATTGCACACTCTTGTAATAGTTTATCGATTACAAAGATCCGGTCTTTTTATAAGATCCGGTTACAACGAGATCACAAAAAGAAATTAAAGATTATAACTTTTTTCTTTTGTCGAATAAATCGCGAGCTCCTGTTTTGTGGTCACTCGCTTGTGTGGGGTCTTCGCCTGTGCCGGGGTTAATCCGTGGACCACCACGCGATCTAGATCCGGTCAGATCTACACGATTTGACGGGTGCTATTTCACGAAGAAAATAACAGCCGGGGGGTACTATTTCACCAAGGAAATAGTAGCCTTTAGTTCTCGGGGTCAAAGGCCAAGCTTTGATCCGGAGTATTACCTCGTGTAGATCTCAGATCTAATTTTCTCTCTTGAACTCCTGCCTTTTGTGACGCGGATGCTCGCCAAGAACCAGATCTAAATGTCCAAGTCTTCAAGTCTTTAAAACTCCAAAGTGAGATCTCAATTCGGCAGAGTTTCGGCTCCAAAAGTTCCAACCTCTCAAAAATGAACCAAGGGGGTCTATTTATAGGCTCTCAGATCTGTGCCTTAGCACAAATCTGGGTCGGCCACAGGTGGCCGGCCACCCATGGGTGGCTCGGCCACCGAGCCACCCCATGGTGGCTCAGCTCTGGCCTAGTCACCTGGGTGGTTCGGCTTTGGCTGAGTCACCCGGGAGTGGCGCCGTTGTGTCCGTTGTCCGGTTCCGCGCTTCGTTGTTGATCTGGACTTTGATTTGGTAGTCTAGATCCTGATTTGGCAGTAAATCCGCCTTGGTGTTTGAGTTCGAATCCGTTCTATGGTTGGATGACTCGTTGACTCCCCGAACCGTTGACTTGATTCCGTACGCGAATGGATGTATTCCGTTGCTTGCGTGCGATTCGTTGACCTCGTCGCCTCGTTAATCTGCTTCGTTGCGTGTCACTTAGCTTCGGTGTTGTGGACTGACGCTCGTGTTTATTTACGTCACCCGATGGTTCGTTGGTTTGTCGAATCGGCGTCGTCGAGCTGTGTTAAGGGACCTATAGGCAATTTTATACGCCTACAGTCCTCTAGGTCCGACAAAAGGTCTCTTACCCTTACCATTGTCATTCTGCTACCCTGATTTAGAGTCATTCTCTCTGGTCTTCTAAAACATCACAGTCTCTGTCTCCTGCGATATGGCTGCATCAGCTACCTCTTGAACTGAGTGGAATCTCCTGGATACTAGGTAGCGATGAAGGCTTGGACGAAGCCCCATAAGAAACATTTGTGTCTGGCGCTCTTCGATCTACCACATACCTGTAAAGAGAAGTAAACTCATGAATCGGCTCTCGTAGTCAGCTACCCTGTTCCAATCTTGTCAACTCTAACTCTTTCCCAGCTCATGCCGTGGAAGAGATGTACTTCTCATCGAAGAAATATACGAAGTCCTCCCAAGTGAGGGTCATCCGGTGCTCTGGGGTGAACCGAAGCTGATACCATTCTCCGGCATCACCCTTAAGGCTGTAAGCTACTAGTCTCTGCCTTTGCACTGAATCCACATTAAGTAAGTCTAGTATCTTACTCACATCCTCTTTCTACTTGTGATCTATAAGTGAATCTTATGACCCCTAGAACTCCGGTGCCCTAATCTTCTAGTACCGTTCCACTAAACGGAGCCAAGCCTCCTGCTCTATTGTTTATCCTACAGATGGTGGTGGCGTAACCTCTGGTGAAATGTTTTGGGTCTCCTCTGAGATGTGAATGACTGGGAACACTAGCGGTGGTGTAACTGGCTGAACATGACTAGCCATCTTCTCCTTGAGCACTGCTAACATGGCCGTTATAGGTGTCATGACCTCTACAAGGTATTGCGGAACCTGCTGCGGCTCTGGTGGGGCTTGTTGTGGCTCGGGTGGAGCCTATTGCTGCGTAGGTGGAGCCTGATGTGGTTCTAGGTCCTCTCGCTCAGCTCTTATGGTACGAGGCCTACCACGTTCGTATCCTTGTCCCGCCATCTAAAGTTTAGGAAGATGGTTTATAAGACATAGTATTGAGACCTTAGGCGAAAACATATTTAATACTCAATAACAAGCAAACTTTTAAATCAAAGTAAGATAGTAATAAAAAAATTCTGAAATTTCAAGATATACTCATATATCGTCCTTACTCATTCTAGGAAATTCTTAGCGGACTCTATACATGAATACTAAGAAACTCTATTCTAGCTCCACGTCTCGACACAAGATGATCCTAAGGAAACTAGAACTAGAGCTCGAACACCAACTGTGATGCCCCTGCTTTCACACTTAGCTGTAGTCCAAGGTGAACCAAGAGATGTTAAACCTATCATGCACATTTACTGTACAACAACATGTTTTACCAGTCATAGTAATATCGTCTAGTGAAAACCAATATAAATGAAGGTACAAAACAGAAAAATAAGGAAAATAAATACTATAGACATGATACATAATGATATATCTCATAAATGAAATCACGTCCAAAATAAACTAAATTGGAATACAACTGATATACATCTGGAGTCTAAAATAACATGATATATCTCAACATAAATCGACTAGAAATCGTACTAAGAAAAATTGCCTTACCAATATGAGTACAAACTCAAATGACTGAATGGAAATACAAGAAATATTGTGGAGTCCATACCAGTAAAAATACACGATGGTGACTATGCAAGAACTCCATCACCCTACGACTTTCTGATGCTCTGAGTCGCCTGCAAGTTTAAAATAAAATAAAAGAATAACAACAAGAGCGTCAGAGCGCTAGCAAGATTACCTCCATCCACTCCCCGGGGAGGGCTACTAGATGAATTGGAGACTTTATCTATTAAGCATAGTCTACCTAAATCATTTCTTCCGTATCTAATAGAATTAATATTTAGAAACTTACAACTCGAGATGTAGTATGTCGACGAAATAATCCAAACAAGGAAACCCTCATGTATATACTGTATGTCTCAAGTAGTAATTAACTAAATATTAACCCTAAACTAAGCAATCATATATGACTGGAAAATAAAGCATCATAATAGACATTAGCATGTGTATCTCGTGTACTTGCATAACAAGGTATCTCAACAATGAATAGCAACACTTTTGGCATCCACAAAATACTCAAGTTATAAAATGTGTAAAATTATCATTTCTCTGAACTTCTTCCAACTCATCGCATCACCGACCGGATCGGCAAAAAGGCATTATCACATCACCTTGTGGATCAACAAATAGATATCATTGCATTATCATACAAATTAACAAAAAGATATCATTGTATCATTGTGCGGATCGACAAATAGGTATCATTCATCGCATCACTGTGCGGATCGATAATTAGGCATATCAACCTCTGCGCATAACCATGCGGAAACCAAAGTTAACGTCACTAATGAAATAAATGGTCATCATTTAAAAATTCAGCTACACCAATATGGTTGCCTACGTACTCTCTCTATCAAGGGATCAAACCGCCCGTAGTTCATCAAATTCCCCGACGATACGTGCCCCCACGTATCTCACTAATATCGAAATTAAGCTATGAGAGCTCTATAGATAAACACATGCACCACGTAGATCTCATGCAACATACTTCTATCCACATAATTACATATGAGTCATAGAAATCATGCGTTAAATACTAAAGAGTGAAACTCAAAGAAAACTTTCACGTAATATATTAATTTTGTCAAATCAGCATATCTGTAGTTTTCTGTAGGATATATCACTAGTAAATTGATCATATCTTTCTCTTAACAAATTATATTTTTGAATAGTTTTCTGTTTTAGAAACTAGATTCACATATCTTTGATTTGACACTATCTTAATTCAATTTGGAGTTCATTTATTATACCTAGTTTTAGGTAAATATCATACACATGCAGCAGTTTTCTGCAGGACATATCATTAATAAAATGATTATATCTTTCTCTATACAAAATCTTTTTAAGAATAGTTTTCTATTTTAGAAACTAGATTCACATATCTTTCATTTGGAACTATTTTAGTTCAATTTGGAGTTCATTTTCTATACCCAATTTGTAATTAAATATTATACATGTGCAGCAATTCTAGCATTGGATTGAAAATTATCATCAAAAATCTAATTTGTTCTAGCATAACAGTTTAAACTCAAGCATGAAAAAATCATCGTTTAACTTCTTAAAATTTTAACTAATTTATAGGAAAGGTTTGGATGAGGGTAATCTTGTCTTGATGTTATTGAAAACCCCCAAGCAAACGTTCGTGCAAGATCCCTCTTTGCTGCAAACCGCTATTCCCTGTCTTCTCTAAAAAAATGGCACAAGGAAAACTTCTTCAATGTCAGAAACAATTCAAAAGTTGCTGGAATGTTTTGTTTGAGAGGAGGAATAGAGGCTTTGTAGAGAGTTTAAAAAATTGGTAAAGAGGTTTGGGAGGTGAGCTCTTTGACAGAGATCCCCTTAGAGAGAAAAGGGTTTAATGTTTCTGTAAGAGAGAACTTCAGACCAGATTTCTTCTTATTTTCTTTGTTTTTGATAGATGAAAATGAAGAGAGAAATCATGCATTTATTTTTGGCTTTTGATAGTACAAATCACATATATTTTATGCTAGTGAGGAGTGTTAACATCCAGCACCAGCTCATGCCCAAGCCATGACGAAACATCTTACAGGTTTTAAAGAGAGCACTATAAGACATTTACCATGATTTAAGGAAAGTGATTCTCTTTTAATGTAGTGCCATACACTACATTCCACTTGCATGGATCTTAGTATAGGTCTTAAAACACATATACAAATCCTATACATAGCTAAAAATGACCTAAAAACGGGGAAAAAAATCAGAGTTCAAACCTGCACAAGCTACAGGAAAATCCGTCACAGTAAAATGCATGTTTTTGTGCTCAGTAAATTAGCCGTAACGTTCTCATACAACATCGGATTGAGGTGATTTAAGATTTGTTGAAAAGCTACTGAAGAGACCTATAACATTGGTCTTTTGAGTTTTTCCAGATTAAAACTACATCAGTATGTAAAACATATAAACTCTTAAGTGGTTATTTTACCAGATTAAAACACATTTATTATTATTTATCACACTCATATAAAAATTTTCGGGGTCTTACATTCTTCCCCCTTAAAAGAATTTCATTCCCGAAATTCCGCAACGTATCTTAGGAATTAATAATATGAGAAAAGCACCAAGAGGGGATAATCCAGATAAGAAAATCCTCCCGTACACATCTCGCATTATTAATCCCTAGATATGAATCATAACAATCATTTATACCGAACAATTTAGAATGTAGATACTCCCACTTAACACCTAATCAAAAGAAACTAGTACGATAGGTAAAAAATCCAAACAAGGAACCCCTTATATATATACCATGTGTTCCAAGTGATTAGAAGTTAAGTGTTAATACCCCATTCTAATATTAAATATAAATATGATTATATAGATAATCATAAACAAAAGGTATATCATTTTACATGCTCAAACAGGTGTGGATAGTCGCGACGCATATCCTCCTCATGCTCCCAAGAAGCTCCCTCAGCTCCTTTCCGGTTCCATTAAACTTTCACTAGCGGAATAACCTTGTTTCTAACCTTTTCTTTCCTCCTTGGCAAGAATACAAACAGGAATTTCAATGGTAGTCAAATCATCATGAAGCTCAATATCTGATGCGTCTAACACTCGTTCCCGCTCCTCGTCACGTAGATGCTTCTTAAGAATTGAAACATGGAAAACATCATGTACACTTGATATCGATACTGGAAGATCTAGATGATATGAAACGACTCTAATGCGCACCACTATCCTGAATGGACCGATATATCTCGGGCCAAGTTTTTCTCGTCTGCCGAATCGTTGAACGACCTTCATTGGCGATACCTTCAACATGACAAAATCTCTAATCTGAAACTCTAATGGTCATCGCCTCTGATAAGTGTAGCTCTTTTGCCAACTCTGAGCACGATAAGGCATTTACCATGATTTAAGGAAAGTGATTCTCTTTTAATGTAGTGCCATATACTACATTCCACTTGCATGGATCTTAGTATAGGTATTAAAACATATATACAAATCCTATACATAGCTGAAAATAACCTGAAAATAAAAAAAATCGGAGTTCAAACCTGCACAAGCTATAGGAAATTCCGTCACAGTAAAATGCATGTTTTCGTGCTTAGTATATTAGCCATAACGTTCTCATCTGACATCGGAATGAGGTGATTTAAGATTTGTTGGAAAATTGCTGAAGAGACCTACAACTTTGGTCTTTTGGATTTTTCCAGATTCGAACTACATCAGTGTGTAAAACATATAAACTGGTTATTTTACCAGATTTCTTCTTCGTGCATGATTTGTGCATTTGTACTCGTATATTCACATATATACATTGAATTGATTTTAAATCAATTTCTAGTATACTTAAACATAAAAATATATTACTTATCACAATCAAACACATTTATTATTATTTATCAGACTCATATAAACTTTTTTGGGTCTTACATGTTGAGACTTTCATTGGGTCATTTGTAAAACTTTTAAGGAGTTGTTTGTAATATTTAAAAAAAATTAGTAGGGTGTTTGTTACTACTGCAACTTTCATGGGTTTAATTGTAATTTTTGAAAGGGCTATTTGTGAAATTTTCAAGAGATTGGTTGTAAGAGTTTTAAGGGGTTGTTTATAAAGTTTCGAGGGTCTATTTTTCATATTCATACTTTTCATTAGAATTTAGTAAATTTTGGATTTTGTAGGGATCGTTTGGAATTTATAGATTTTAATGGGGCAATGTATAAGTTTTTTGATTGTGTGATGCTATTTTTAATTTTTGGATGTTTTAGGGGTTTATTTATAATTTTTAATCTAAAGAGGTCGTTTGAAATTTTTTAATTTTATGGGCCTTTTTTTAATTTAAATTTGTTAGGAGGCTATTTCTAATTTTTTGATCTCAAGGATAGTTTGTATGGACTTTCATGGTGTTGCTTATAATTTTTGAATTTTGAAGTGTGCAATTGATAATTTTGTAAGTTTAAAGACCCTTTTATATAAAAGAGGACTTTGGTTAGTAGATATTTTAAATTTTGGATAGTTATAATTTGATAAATATTCTCATGTAAAGAGGATCAGAAAGCAGTTTTGATTATTATAATTTTTTAATTATGGATTATTTTAATTTAATTAGGATTCTTTAGTTGAAGATAAGATTAGGTATCAAAATGTCTATTTCTTATAAAATAGCTTTTAGGAGTAGTTCATCAATTTAGGTATGAAGTAGGTATGTGGTTATGAGAATTTTTAATTATTGGTAGTTATAGTTTGATTTTTGAATTATCAAATATTTAATTATTAGAATTTTCTAATTATGGATAATTTTAATTTAATAAAAAATTTTAATTAGGAGAAGATAAGATTAGATTTAATATGCCATCTTTTGATAGAAAAAAGAACACATGGCTATTTTTTAATATGACATATGTCACACATTTAGATGACAAATATTAATTTATAGAATGTTTTGCTATAAAACAAGACTACTCCTTTAAGCCTTTCACTCATCTCATATCCTAAACTGAAGACAAAACTCTATCAAATAAAAAACTTTACAAACTAAAATCCAATCTTTACCGTATATGCAACTCTTGGGTTTCTCTTTTTCCTATATATATAT
>BQKN01066215.1:344220-354516 GCA_022839385.1 Asparagus kiusianus
TATATATATATATATATATATATATATATAGCAAATTTTAGATCTACAAAAATACTGAAAAGCCACCAAACGAAGCAAATAAAATCACACAAGATTTAACGTAGAAAACCCTCAATAAGAAAAAACCACGGGATCAAAATTAATTCACTATCACCTCCAAATTATAATTTTTTACACGTATAAAGACTGCCAAACCCTCTCTCTCTCTCTCTTTCTCTCTATACTTCTTCTTGTTCTTTTTTCTCTAACAATAGAAGGACATATATAGGGAAATCAAGACCCTATCTCTAGCCTAACTTTCTAATTAGAATAAGATTCAAACTCCTAACCATGATGGAAACCAAACTCCTAATTATGATAGTTCTCATGAAGTTATGCAAAGAATTAAAAACATTATACTAACTTGCAGTTTGAGTTGATGCCCAACATATCCTCCCTCGACGAAAAATCTCCAAGTGTCTTAACGGCTTCATCAAAACTCACTCTTTTCTTCTTGTTCTTCACCTCTCCATTGTGGACAAGAGTCTGAGAAGAGTAATCTACACTATTAATAGATCGCCCATCTAAATTGCAAATATGATTGCTATTCTTCCTCCCTTGCAAAATCAAATCACCATCTCTATACACATTGCACACTCTCCTTCACCCAAATACTTATACCCACGTGATGCCATCTCATCCAATGAAATTAAATTAGCACCACATAACGTGATATATCTCACATGATGAAGAATTCTGACCTTCCCAGTGTGAAGCTTGAGGCGAACACTTCCAACACCTTCAACTTTCATCTCTCGTTGTTTTTAACAATCACGTCGTCAAATTCTTTATTTGTCTTCAATATGTTAAAATAATTCTTATTATTGCAAACGTACATAGAGGCTGCAAAATCTAACACCCAAGTGTTACTTGAATCAGTATCTGTGACGCCCCTGGGTTCACACAAGGCTGCAGTCCAAGGTGAAACCAGGAATGTCAAACCTGCCATGCACCACACCGAGTAATAACATGTTTCACCATCACAATTAACATCTATCTAGTAGAGTCAATAACAGGTATAGGTATAAAAGCAAGTAAAAGATAATACACGAAGGACTGATGAAATGATAATAATCAAATTAATGTCTCATCACCCAACATACAGAAGTACACAGTCAATGTCTGAGTAGATAAACTGGAATACTCAACAAGTCTCAAATACAAATATCTGACAAGAAGGAAATAAGGTACACAGCCTTTACAACTTCTAGAACAATACTCTCAAATGTCTAACAAAATCTATAGTGGAGCTCCAACATAAGCATAACTAAACAGCTGAACCCTAAAGTGTGTCGCCATCAACCTGCGACTCTCCGGGCTCCTGGCTCGTTACCTGAAATGGGGAGGAACAACGAGCGTCAAAGCGCTAGCAAGTAACATCACAACCAACCCCAAGGGAACAGGGCTCGTTGTATAAGAAAATACAGATAATACTTAATAGATATGAAATCATTGATCTTACTGAAGAGGATTTTAGTGTTTAGAAATTTACAACACGAGAATAGGTACGTCGAGCGAAATAATCCAAACAAGGAAAGCCTCATGTATATACCTTGTATCTCAAATTGTAAATCCCTAACCACTAAACCCGATGTTCTAGTACAGGAACAATAATAAAAGAAATACAACTAATCTCAGAACATAAGTGTAGTGCCATGTCATAGCCAACATGAATGTCATGTTATAGCTTACATGAATGTCATGTCAGAATCTACATAAGTGTCATGTCATGGGCTTCTGTGAGAAAGTCATATGTAGGGTTAAGAACTATGTTCGAAACAGGAACTATACACTGTAGTTTCCAAACTCATGGAATAAGTGGCAAATGTCCAACACGAGGACTGAAATGGATTATAGTCCAACACGAGGACTTCTATAGATTATAGTCCAACACGAGGACTTTTATAGATTATAGTCCAACACGAGGACTGTGAAATGGTGAAAATATCGCTGAGATACATAGTGAAATTTACTTATATCAATTCACACTCAAATCATTGTGTATATCCCCAATTGGTACCCTCAGATCATCTATCATGCATGGATACATTGCAAGACTAAAAACTAGAGTCAAATAATAGGAAAAATCCTTGAACATGAATAAAACATACAGAACAGGGATTTTGCTCCAGACTGTGCGGCGGTCGACCGCCCCGGTCGACCGCACTCTGATACGTGCCTGGCGGTCGACCGCTGCGGCATCGCGGTCGACTACGCAGAGCGTCACGGTCGACCGTAACGGTTTTGCGGTCGAACGTACCCTTCAGCGCGCCCAGCGGTCGACCGCCGTGGTCGACCGCAGAGCTGATAGAAGCCCAAATCTGGGTTTCTGTCAGCTCAAAGCCTGAAACAAAAATTTGATTTTTTTATGGAAAATAAAAGTTCTAACTTCTCTAAAATCATACAGTAGAAGAACAATGCATTTTTAAGCATGTAAACCATATACCCAAAATTCTAAATACAAGAGAAACATGTTAAAAACGTTTTGATAATAGTAAAATGATTTAACTCTTTGTTTAATTAATTTCAGATCTAGATCTTCGTTAAACAGAAAATTTGTGAACTTTTATCAACTGAAACATTTGATTCTTGTAATCCATATTATAGAGAACTTAATTTCATACGAAAATACCTTTTGGGCTTATCAAAACTCATAAAAAATCAAAAGAAAATCATAGAAAATATGGGTGAGGGATTGGGCGAGATGATACTTGCCTCAGGTGCTGCCGAATCTCCTGTAGATGATCTCCTTCAACCTGAACTGCGAAATCCCACTGTAAACCTCTTCGAAAATTCCCAAAACGCCAACCGCTGCTAGGGTTTAGAGAGGAGAGAGAAGGGGGCTAGGGTTTTGGATCTCAGGTGAAGAGAGGCTCTTTTGGGTTGATTAGTATATGTACTAGTCCCATAACCCGACCCGAAACCCGCTAAGACCCAAACAACCCGCTAAAACCAAAACCCAGAAAAAAGTCTCTATCCGTTGCGCGGTCGACCGCCGCGGTCGACCACCGCGGTCGACCGCACAACAGGAAAATCAAATCCTGTTGTCTGCTGGACTATCTATTGATTTCTCTCACATATAACCACCTGTTGGGTTCCCAAACACTGATAAACATATACGTCATATATATATTAATGATTATTTATCACAAAAGAAATATTTATTACTATTAATTCACACATTTTCATTATAAAAAAAGATTTCGGGGTTTACAGTATCTGTACTCTACATCAATAAAACAACATCTTTATCACACACAACCACCGAGGAGTCCGCCTTCTTTCTATTTTCTTGAAGCTTTATATGTGTAATACTCTTCAAATCATCACGCATCTGGGAACATCTAAACTGAATGTGACCCTTCTCTCTGCAATAATAGCACTCCTTTTCGCTGTCGTCTCGGGCCCGATATTTTGACCTTCCTCGATAACTGTCATATCTCTCCGTACTCCTCCCTTGATTAGAACCTTCAAAAGCTAATGCACTCTCACCACCATTAGATGCGCTCTCCTTTCCCATCATTCTTTCATTCTCACGTAGGAGTGCTTTCACATCGTCGAACTTCAAAGTCTGCCTCCCTGCAATTATCATCTGAACTAACAGCTTGTACCACTTTGGCAAGGAAGACAATAGGATTAGCGTCTACTCTTCTTCTTTAATCTCCTCATTAATATTCATAAGTTGGAAAATTAGCTGATTAAAGGTACGGAAATCTAACCGTACGGTCAGTTTAGTCAGTTTGCACCCAACTGTAACCCTTCTACCTACAACTTCACAGATTATTATCCTATCGTATAAGCATTTATAGTGGATTGATATGATGTTTTTGTTTTCGTTTTAATCTTTCTATTTTGTTGAAGCTTTTGGATTGATATGATCTTGCGAGATCCGAGATGCGATGAAGTTAATAATAAATAAAATTGTAAAACAATCCACCTTGCATTACTACTCGAAGTTAATAATTACGAAGTTGTCCATTAATTTTCATAGTAGTTAATGGGAGAGTTATTTTCCATCATTGATATCATATCCTGACTTAATTATGTTGAAGTCCAGAATAAAGAACAATGGGAAATCCAAACAATTCAAATACAAAGTAACTGGGCATTATAATTTAAGGATGGAGACAATAAATAGTTAATATATCACTTTAATTTATAGTTAGTTTATGGAGTCAGATTAAACTGAAGCTTGGCATTCAAGCTTGGATTAACAACTATTGGGTACATCGACTTGACCTATGCCAAGTCTTCGTTTTTTCATTAATAATAATCTTAGAATTTATTGTCATTGTCCCCTATCTTGTCGCTTTGAAGTAAAAATATTAGGAAACAACAAGCCTAATATTTAGCCTGAGCAAATAGAAATTTTTGAAGTTTAACATTTTATATTATTTTAGAATTTAACCCTCTCTACTTTTTATTCATCAGTACTATAACATCTTTTAAAATAATACTTCACCAACAGAAAATCATGAATCTCTCACTGAAAAAAGAAAATAAAACAATCCTAAATCCGCTACTGCACTGAAGTACTTGACCATTAATAAAAAAAAAAGGGTTTCCTCTTCCTGCCGATGAGGTTAAGAACAAGGCACTTAATAGGGAAGTCTTTTATGCCTACTAATTTGGTCTAAGATTTAAAGGGCTTATTCATTTATTTTTTTTTATTTTTTTTATTTTTTTTCAAAGTAGTTTCTAAACTAGCTTATTCATATTTAACCGTTCGGTAACATAAAACATATGCTACGTCTGACATCCAAGGAAATGACTTTTCCCTTCAACAATTTATATATTTTTTTTCCAAAAACACTAAAACCCTTCAAAAACTAAACTAGCTTAAAAGCTTCATTTTTTTTGAAGATTTTAAACAGGGTGAGGAACCCTGTTCATGATATGTATTATATAAAAAGAAATTATAGGTAAATATTTACATGATCATACCCAAAAAAACTGAAAAAGAGAATGAACCAGAGGAGATGTAAACATCCGGGAGAGTACCTTGTCGTCACCGGATAGAGAAAATCTACTTTGTTTCCTACTCTCCCCTAAAAGACGAAACATAAAAAACAGATAAAACTCTAGAAGTTCAGAGGAGACATCCTAGGAAGCTAAAAACATCAAAATGAAGTTCTACTAGAAAGGAGAAAAAATAACACTGAGACTGGCACTAGAAGCTGCGTTGGTGAGGTGGCTTTAAAAATTGCCTCCCACTGCATCTCTCGCCCCCTCATTTGCCGTCACCTGGAGCCCTATTTCAGCGGCAACCTTATAGAGGGAGGAAGCCTTCTTGTTGTTGTATGTGCTTATCCATAGTAGAGAAAAACAGGCGATGTTAGAGGCAGTCTGATGAGGGGAAGCTCTGACATTATTGAATATGAGATTATTCCTGCTATACCAAATCCCCTAACAACAGCATGAAAGGAGAACCTTCCATAAAACTACAATCTTGCGATGAGTAAGAAAAGAATTGAAATCATACAATATTTTGTCCAAATTCTAAGGCCATATGCTAATAATTTCGGGGGGGGGGGGGATGTAAGACCACACACTTCTCGTGAAAGCACAACTGTTAAAAATATGGTCATGAGACTCACCGTCAGAATTGTAGAGGGAGCAGTTGTTTGCACCTATCTATCCTTTCTTAGAGAGCACATCTTTGGTGTTAAGTTTGTGATGGGCCAGTAGCCAGAAGAAGATCTTGACTTTAAGGGGGGTAGGGGAGCTCCAAATAAAAGATTGAAGATTGAAGAGGGTACCTCTAGAGATTAGAATCTTATAATATGATTTGACTAAGAATATACCAGAGGGATGGAATGACCATCTTATGGAGTCATAAACAGATTCATCGGTTGGCTGAAAATTATCCAAAGAAAGGTATAGCTGCCTGATATCTCTTCTTTTCTCCTTAGAGGTACCTCTTCTAATGATCGAGTGTCATTTCTAGGAATTCTGGATGATAGATCCTTGGGAGATAGTGGAACAGGAGTTGGAAAATGCAACGTGGAACACTGAGGGGAACAAGCCGCTGAGTGTATTTTCTCCCTTCCATTTGTCAAGCCAAAATCTACAGGTGCTGTCGTTACCAAGCTTCCATTGAATCAAGCTGGAGAATGGCTCTTGAATGGAGAACAAATCTTTAAGCAGGTTTGATGTCGAAGATCTAGGGAGGTTAGCAACTGGGTTGGAAGAGTTAGAAGAGTATAAAGAGAATATGACTTTGCTTATTAAAGAATCTCTGTCTAGAATCTTTCAAATCCATTTGGAAAGAAGAGCTTGGTTAAATTACTTCAGATTTATGACTCCCAGCCCATCCTCTTTTTTTGATCTGCAAACTCTTTCCCATTTAACTAGATTTTTAGATTTAGAGGGCAGCTGGTGGATACCCCACAGGAATTATTCTGATTTTGTCTACAGCCTTAATGAGCCAGAGGGGGATTTAAAAGAATGACATATAATATACAGGGAGAGAAGATAGAACTGAATTTATCAAAGTAAGTCTACCTCCAATAGATAAGGATCTGTTCTTCCATAGAGCCAATTTTCTGGAATAGGAGTCCAAGAGGGGTTACCATTCTCTTTTGGTAAGAGACCCTCTTTTGAGAGGAAGTCCAAGGTAGAAGAAAGGAAGCTTACCCACAGAACAATTGAGATTATTAGCTAAGTAACTTCCCCTATTAGGGACTTTACCTAGATAATAGAGACTGGTTTTGGAGTGGTTTACTTTAAGCCTAGAGATACTATCAAATATGGATAGGATGTATTTGAGAGTAGTAATATCATTAAGAGAAGCTTTGCAGAAAATCAGAGTATCATCCACAAATTGGAGAGATTTAATAGAATTTAAGCTCCCCTTCAAGTTGAGCTCAGACAGATTACCTGCCTTCCCACTCTTAGATATCATCTTGCACATGACATCTACAATCAAGAGGAAAAGCAGAGGGGAGAGAGGGTCACCTTGTTTCATACCACGATGACATTTGAAGAAAGCTGTAGGAGAGTCGTTGACAAGAACTGCTGATTAGTTAGATGAAAGGAGGTGATGAATCCAGTAACACCATTTGTGACTGAATCCTCTAGCTAGTAAGAGAGAGATAAGAAAGTTCCAATGGACACAGTCAAATGCTTTGAAGAAATCTACTTTAATTGCGCACAACTCTTTTTTCCCCGAGGAACAGGAGTTAATCATTTCATGAGAAAGCAAGATAGAATCCAAAGAAGATTTGCTACTCTGGAATGCAGACTGAGTTTTATCAACAAGGGCTGGAATGAAAGTCCTGAACCTGTTAGCTAGGATTTTGGAGAAAATTTTAACTGAACTATTAATCAGGCTAATTGGTATGAAATCTGCTAGGATACTTGCACCATCCTTCTTAGGGATAAGATAAATATAGGAGTGGTTGATATTGTGAAGAGGAGAAGCATCAGAATGAAGAGATTTGATGAACGAGATGACGTCTAGCTGAATGACAGACCAAAAATGATGGAAGAAGAAGATTGGAATGCCATCAGGACCCGGAGACTTATCAGGGTGAAGATCAATGAATGCTAGCTTGATTTCATCATCCAAAAAAGGCGAGTCCAAGGTAGATAGGTTAATAGGATCGTCCGGATATAAGAAATTCCAGTTAACTTCCACACTAGATTCCACCTGGGATTTGAAGAGGTTGGAGAAGAAATAAAAAAAAGCTTGCTTCATATCAGATTTAGAGTAGAGGATAGAATTATTGATGATGAGATGAGGGATGAAATTGATTCTCCTGTGGTGCAAAGTTATCCTATGGAAGAAAGCAGTGTTATTATCTCCTTCTCTGAGCCATTGGATCCTAGATCTCTATTTCCATTGGATTTCTTCAGCTTTAGCCATCGAGAAGAGGTGATCTTTAAGAAGGATCTTATATTTAATTTCAGAAACTGAAAGAGGTCTAGTTTCTTCAAGAAGATTTAATCGATCTATCTCAGACAAAGCTCTGGATTTTTGATGGGAAGAAGAGAGGAAAATATTTTTTCCACCATTTGATTCTCCTACGAATGAGTTTGATTTTGAATGGAAGGGCAATGGGAGAACCGTCATTGATTGAGAAAGAAAACCAGCAAGATATGACAAAAGAGAGAAAAGAGGGAAAGGTGAACCAAGATTTTTCCAACCTAAAAACGTGGGAAGGGGGGGCCTCCATAATCAAGAATAATAGGACAGTGATCAGAACATGAAGATTGATGAGCAAACTGGATTAGCAAGAGGAATTGGGTTTCAAAGTCTTGGGAAATGAAAAACCTGTCAAGCCTGGCCAACACAGAGTTAGCTCTAAGATTGGACCAAGTGAATTTTCTCCCACTGAGGGGAAGATCTATGATATGCAGAGAATCAATGAGATTTTTGAAAGAGGAGATATCTCAGATAGATCCAGACCTACCACTCATTACCTCTAAACTAAGAGTCATATTAAAATCCCCAAAGACCACCTAAGGCTGAGATATGGAGAGTTTAATTCTAGATAGTTCCCACCAGCAGACCTCTCTATCTTCTTTATCGATGGGGGCTACAAACTGCCAGTTTGAGGGTTTGTGGATGAAAGTGGCAGTAGAGGTGAGAATACCAGAGGATGAAGAAATACAAGATAAAGAACTCTCTTTCCAACTCATCAGAATGCCCCCCCCCCACTAGATTTAGAGGCATTTAAGGAGATCGAAGAAAAGGAATTGTTATTGCTCAAACTTCTCAAGATTCTGGGCGAGATAGAGCTAAGTTTAGTTTCTTGAAGGCCTACAAGATCTAAGTTAGCCAACTGGATGCACTCTCTAACTAATCTTCTTTTAATGGGGTTATTTAACCCTCTAACATTCCAAGAACCTATCTTCATAATGAACAAGATTACTAACAACTAGGAGACAACCTGAGAAAGAGACAATGGAACCCCTTTAAAATTGACATTTACAAGAAGATCCTAGACCACCTGCTTCTCACTAGGAGGGGGGATATGGGGAGAAGGAGGGTGACTAGGCTGAAGAGGTTCTTCACAAGAGACAATAAGATTTTTGCCTTTGTTGATAACTTGAGAGGGGGGAACAACTGGGAAAATGGAGGGGCCCGCCGCAGTTGTCTTGTTGGCCTCTGATGCCTAGGGATATAGGTTTGGTGGGGTGAGTGAAGAAGATGATGTCATCCCTTCTTGCTGAACATAATTCTCAAAGTATTCCCGACATTTACCTTTCTTAGCCGGGAGAGGCTTCCACACCACCCTAAGATGCACTGAACATTCCATGATGTGAATATCATCTGGAGAAGCATAGTGGAAGGTGACTATTCTCGTAATCTCTGAGATATCCTTGACTTGAAGCATGACTTTGTACTCTTTCGCATTAGACTTAATCAGAACATCATCGGAAACTGCAATAACTTTCCCCACCTCCTCCAACAACTTCATGATGAAGTTATAGTCCCATAGGCGAAGAGGTAAATCGGTTATCTTAACCCATGCATATATAAATTTGGGCAAGGCCTTTTGCCCCTTCTGCTCAGACCACCGCGAGAAAACACCACCAAAGGAGCACATATCAAAAAACTCCTTAGAGCAAGCAAGGTCTAAGGTATCACTGTCAGGAAACTGAATGAAATATGAAGTTGCAGAAGAGCATCTAATGGAGTAAGACCACCTGGCGACTTTGAGTTGAAATTCCAAGTTTTCAACCAATTCATGAAAGGTAGGGTTGCCTACTTCGAGGTCAAAGAAGCCGAAGAGGGAGAAGTCTTCCATGTTAGAGATAACAGAAGGAGGGAGATCAATATTAGGAATGAACAGAGCCGGAGGAGCTGGGACTAAGGGGGTGATGTTGAGAAGCGAAGGGTTACTCCTATTAGGGTAGCACATAGAGGTATGGCCGATTCTGCTGAATGCAAAGCATTTAAAATCTCCAAGAGAATAGTCTCTCGCCATATGGGATAAATCTCCGCAGAAGAAATACCTAACACGCTTAGGTTTTGGTTGAGGAGGAGGAAAGGAGGCTTTCTTGTGCTTTCTCTTGTAGGACACCGTCTTCCAGCCTACTTCTACGAGCGGGAGGATTCCATTGTCAGAAGTAGGGAGAGGAGGACGATGGGATAAAGGACCCTTGAAGAGGTACGTAAAAGAGGAAAAAAGAGGTGGAGATGTTGATGATAGTAGGTTGGAAGGTTTGTTTGAGAGGAAAGGAGGGGGAACGAAAGAAGATGGTGGTGGAGGAGGCGGAGCTGAGGGAGGGAGGATGGGGAGCTGAGAG
>BQKN01066215.1:354526-390151 GCA_022839385.1 Asparagus kiusianus
GTGGTGGAGGAGGCGGAGCTGAGGGAGGGAGGATGGGGAGCTGAGAGATAGTGATGTTACCGTTGTGATTGATGGAGACTAAACGCCGCCTTGAGAACCGTGATGCCGCCTGAGTGACCACTCCGCCTGTTCGCCTCTCCAATCGCCTATCCACTCCCATCTGGTGACACTTGTTTTTTTTTTTTTCAGAAATGATCAGTTATACCTCCGCCCATCAAGTTTCCTCTGCATCAAAATAAACAATAGATTCCCTTCTTTTATGCTTGCATTGAATTTTCAATCTTCCAATCCTCGTCACGGTTCTTACCAACTTTTCTTTCCTTTAAAAAGATATTTAAGGTCATTAGTTCCTCTAAATATATAATGTAACTACTAATGATGTTAGGGATTACATTTGAGAATCAAATAATATATGCTAAGTTAGAACGGCAACACTGGAATACTTCAATCTCAAACATCAATTTCGTTCCTAACGCTTCCTATCTTCCTGATTTCATGACGCTTACTCCCTTGTCCTAAGATTGTCCTTGTAACTAACGATAAGATTAATATATTCAATAATCCTATAATTTTGACCAATCCGTTGTGCTTCCTTGCAAGCTTCTTTGCATATCTATAAAGCATAATTAGGGACTAAGGTGACATTAATCCGAAATTAAGCAATCATTCAACTCCAAGGAAGATATCTCTTTAATTAACATTAAAATCCTTTAGATCGATTTAAAATGCAACCATATACCTTAATGCTAGCTCTTGCCTCCATTTTATATAGAAATATAATTTGGGAGTTTATATGTAGTTACATAGACTTTAAAATTGTATAAGATGTTGGAAATTTATCAAATTAAAGGTTATAGCATGCATAATAAATCCGAAATAAAACAATAAGAAAGTCTGGCCTGATCGGGAGCAGTCGTGTAAACATTACCCTAGAAGATTGAGGACCCGCCTATTACCCTAGCACAGATGATCCTCTCTCTGCTAGCGGTAAAAACCCCCGAAAGTGGCCGACCTCTGTACTCGGACGAGAGAACAGAGCTTCAGCTCAGATGAAAAACGGTTGCCCAAAAATAACACCAATATATGAACGAAAATATTATGCAGAGGAGAGAAGAGGAAGAAGAGATAATTGTTTATGTATATGCCGAATGTGAATAAGAGGTGTATATATAGGGTTGAGAAAGTCATTACAATTCCTACAATTAATATGATAATGTTCGTCATAAATTTTCGTTACTTTCCCCATAATGTATAGCTGTTACGCACATTTTAATTGTATTCATAATACTATTCCATGTGAGACTATTCATGAAGGCAAAATTACCTTTTCTCTAACAAAATATCCTATAGTCCCCCAAAATGCTATATTGACTGAAAATTCAAAAACAATAAATAAAATAATAAATTACAAAACAAATATTGGTTGGGCAACCTTTCGTATCATGAATTCGAGAGAGATAGCTTTTGGCTTTGAACCTTTCCTTAGTGAGTTCATCGCCACCTGAGGGACATAATGGACTAGGCCTTGAATTAGGTCCCTTTAATCAGTTATTAACGAAAACACACACAATACGTCTTTATTTATTGAGCAAAACGGGTTGAGCGTTAAAGGCTATGCTCACAATAACCGACTCATAAGAGTTTCTAGAGGTTATCCCCCCCCCCCCCCCCAACCGCGACCATCACGGCTCCTCTTATGTAGGTAAGTCCTCCAAGAGTACTACAACTGGATATCACACCCACCACAATACACGCGTTGGACTTATAACAGTAAAACTCAGCCTTGCTAGCTGTATCATAAGAACATCGTCATTATAGAGAAGGGGAAGTAGCACATGCTACTATAATGATATATAAATATATCTAGGTCGATACTTCACATGAGTGTCACTAGTCCATCTTGTTTCTACCACATTGAACAAACATTGGGACTACGTCTCCAAATAAGGGTTAGATTTCCGCTATCAGTAACCTCATCTATTGGCTTAACCCCATCTCCCTCGATAAATCTAGAACCACACTCCTAGATAGACCCTTTGTTAATGGGTCAGCAAGATTTATTTTAGACTTTACAAAGTCTAGAATCACAACTTTGCCTAATAGGCATTGTATATATTTATCAAGTTATTTTAAAATTAGTCCTTCATATTGTTTGACAATAGGTTCCCTTCTTGTTTAAGTTATTTTTCAAATCAATATTTCATTATAAGGATAAGGGAACCTAATAGCAATTTAATTATTTGATGGACTAATTTTAATATAACTTTTATTCATCATATAGATAGAAGTTATAAGAAATACCTCTTGATTTGATTTTTCAGGACATTGATTCATCACATCTCTTATAACTAGACATACTAGTTAACAGAGCATATTTATATCAACTCTAATTATTTCCTGAAATCTCAAGAAAAAGCATTATACATGTAGTCAAATAAAGAGCTATAAAAATTAATCTTTCTAGCCACTATTAAAATGATAGGACATTAAACCATATTAGCATAAATGATCGTAGTCTATGTCTAAAGATGTAACTGCATAGGGTTAGAATTTGCCCTTAATATCTGAACATTTCAAACTAATGTGGATCTAAAATACTATAGTTATATATTTACATGCATGTATATGCACATACATGAATGAAATTACTAATAGTTACATGCAAAGCATTCAAGAGAACTTTATAATATGATTTCATATCTTAAAGTATATTTCATATTTCATATGCATAAATTTTAAATTCTCGTATTATAAGAGGTTGTAAATTTATTACCTACAAAGGAGACCTTCCAATTTAAATTGCATATGAATTATTCTCATAATTCCGGTCCTCTTATTCATGCTTGAATATAAAATGTTTCATATGGAATTATAACAATTACCAAATAAATACAATCACATAAGCATATGACGTATAAGCCCTATTTATATGGAAAACCCATATCGAATAATTTGTAATAAATTAATAATAATGCATATGATTGTAAAACAAAGCTATAAATGAAAAGGTTTTTGTTAATACCACTAGATCAGAAACTTAATTACATCAGCTCCTAACCAAAAACTTCTAAATTGAAAGGATCAAAGTTTTACCCGGATAGTTTAGCCAGGTAAGGATAGTACTAGAGGGAGATCAAAGATCAATTAAGTACATTGTTCCTTGCGGAGCGCGTTACGCAACCCCTAAACCTTGACTTAGACGCCAACTAATCCAAGAAAACTTGAACCGTTTCACATAATGATTTCTAGTTCCTTAACAATGATTTCTAGTTCCTTAACAGTATATGTGAATAGTGATTGTTAACAATAAATACGTAAACAGTAACCGTGAACAATAAATGCGTGAATAGTACTAGTGAATAGTGGTTTGCATTTTGAACAACACTTACACTTTACTATTTATAAATGACACAGTAATTTGCTACAGTAACTGTCATGAATACTTAATTTCTATAATAACTGTCATGAATACTTAATTGCTACAGTAACTGTCATGAATACTTAATTACTGTAGTAACTGTCATGAATACTTATAATTGCTACAGTAACTTTCTTGAATACTTAATTGCTACAGTATTATTGATTAATTATAATTAATTACAGCAATTAAAATAAAGCAGAAAAATAGTTACAGAAACAATATTTTTCTAGAAAGAACAGTAATTGCATTTTTATGAATAACGAAAATAATTCTCTAATGAATAGTGCTCTATGTAAATAGTAAACAGATTTTTTTAAAAAATGAACAGTAACCGAACCTTTTTTTAAACAGTAACGTTGCTAACAGAAATTAAAACGGGTGAATAATAACTTTGATGAACAGTAATAAAATTTTTTATAATAATTTTAGATTTAAAACAATAGCTATAAACTACTCAATCTTCTAAATTGTTGGAAATTTTTCAAATCAAAGGTTATAGCATGCAGAATAAATCCGAAGTAAAATAATAAGAAAGTCTGGCCTGATCGGGAGCAGTCTTGTAAACATTGCCATAGAAGATTGAGGATCCGTCTATCGTCCTGGCGCAGATGATCCTCTCTAACCTAGTGGTAAAAACCTCCGGAAGTGGCCGACCACTGTACTTGGGGCGAGAGAACAGAGCTTTAGCTCAGACGAAGAACGGTTGCCCAAAAATAACACCAATATATGAATGAAAATATTATGTAGCGGATAGAAGAGGAAGAACAGAGAATTGTTTATGTATATTCCGAATGTTAATAAAGGGTGTATATATAGGGTTGAGAAAGCCATTACAATTCCTACAATTAATACGGTAACGTTTGTCATAAATTTTCGTAACGTTCCCCATAATGTATAGTCGTTACGCACGTTTTAATTGTATTCATAACATTATTTCATGTGGGACTATTCATGAAGGCGAAATTACCTTTTTCTCCAACAAAATATCCAACATAAGAGGTATCTAGTGTTGGAGACTCACACATGAATCTCATAATTATTTCTTCCTACTGTACTTAATTCTCTTCCTACTTCCACTTATATTTTGTGTTTATTTTTCTAAGCAATAAATTCTTTAGACATCTTGTCCCATATCTTAAAGGTCTAAATTATTAGATTGGCATTAAAAAAAGTATCCAATGACCAACAATGTATTAAAATTATCTCCGGCGACAACAAGACATTTAAACTCGCATGATGAGACAAATATGCCCAAAAATAAATTTTTCAGCCAACTTTTCTGGCGACTACTCAGATAATCTGTCACATATATTTAGGTGACATGTTTATGATGATGTGACAACTGCAGTTAGCCTCATTTAACTCATTAGAAGGAGTGGTTTTCAAATTAGGGTAAAAAAAGATATATTTTTTAAAATTTAGGACTCCTCCTTCCTTGAAATTGTGGTTCTTCATTACTTGAGCTCAAGGAATCCATGTTCTCAAGCAATGGAGAACCTTAATTTGATAGAAGAAGAAGAAGCTCCCAAATTAAAAAAAACCCTTTACTTTTATACTAATTTAAAAATATACCCCTCTAGTGGTTTGAATTAGGCTAACTACAGCTATCATGTTATCATAAATATGTCACATAAGCGTCAGTGATAGATTACCTAAGTGGTTGCCGGAAGATTCACTTTTGGGCCTATTCGTCTCATCATACAAGTTTAAACGCCTTGTTGTGATTGAGTACTACTTTTAATACCAATCTGGTAATTTAACTTATCTTAAAAAATGTATAATGGATTTTTATCCTCTTCACTAAAACAAACTAGTACAGAGACCACTCATTGTACGCCATTAATTATTTAGTGGACGATTATGATTTATCATTAAGTATAAATCAAGAATAAGGGCAATTCATAAGTGAATACTAGATTTAAAATCGTTCACTAAATAAATGAACAATCGTCAAAAAATTAGTGGTATTTTACTATTTTCAGAAGTGAACAGGATCCCAATTCTCGTATAATGAAGGAAAATTTTGATTAGCTATTTATTTAGGGAGTCAAGAACCTAGTCCCTGCCACTATCAATATTAAGTACATCTTTGTCAAAACAGTACCTTTTACTAGGAAGTTTACTCTTTCAAGCAAAAGACCACCGCCATCACTTGACTTGACCTAAACCATAATTAAAAAAATAACTCCTTTCCCTGAAATTAACTAGGAAGTTTACTCTATCAAGCATCAGACCACCGCCATTACTTGACTTGACCTAAAACATAATTAAAAAATGACTCCTTTCCTTGAAATTATGTTCGCTTCTGCTTCCTACAAGTACAAGCAGGTACATAGACAATAGGGAGCGTATAGACAACACAAAGCCTACGTATCTTCCACTCAAAATGGCGAAGGTCTATTGTTTTGTATTCATGTCTTTAGCTCCTTCATGGTTGTGGTTAATTTGATTCTGAGTTAGATTTTTGTGCATGCAGCAAAAAATTGTGATCCGGGTCACGATGAAAGATGCAAAGAAGCGATCAAAAGCGCTTAAAATAGCCGTAGGGCTACCTGGTACTACTACAAACACTGTAATTCACTTGCATTCAGCCTATAAAACTTCATATATATAATTTGAATCATATGTTATTGTATGTATATAGGTGTTATATCAGCCGGGTTGGGAGGAGTCGATAAGGATACAATCGTGGTCGTTGGAGATGGAATTGACTCGGTTGAGCTCACCATGATTCTTAGGAAGCGGATGGGGTCTGCAGATCTAGTCAGCGTAACTACAACAAACGAAAAGAAGTATAAGGAATTTGAGGGGGATCAACGGACAACGATGCAAATTTGGCCTAGCCAAACGCCATTTGCATCCTACTCCCCCTACTCGTCTTACCCGTACACATATCAAGTTCATGAGCCAACTCCATCTTGTGCTACTATGTAGGTTTATGTCTCAAATATTATGTTTATATTTGTCGCGTGGATTGTAAATATGTAATAATATGCTTTAGTACGTATCAGATTAATAGGGGGTAGTGAAAGAGATCTTATAGCATGATTAACAGAATTTAACACTCGTTTACATACTAAAACGAGATTGAATAAAAATGGTACCTACCTTCTTCCATTGTTGAAATGTAATTAATGAACACCGAATTACCGATAACTGTTCTTCCTTGTCCACTCCACAACACAAAACGAATTGATGGATTATTATCACAGGACTTGATTAATATATATGTGTGTTGACAAGTAACTCTCTTTATAGGACTCCTACCATCAAGGAGTTCATAACTACCCAAGGTAGTTATGTCTTGAAAACCACCAAAGTAGTTAATTCCAAGATTCAAATTCATATAGCTATTAATGTCACATAAAATAGAATACGAAGAGTCAAAATTCTAACATTCTCCCACTAGACTCAAATATTCTATTAATATTCTAATGACATAACAATATTGCAACTATATTTTATGGCCAAACAATTTGTTGCAATTGAATAAGCAAAATAATCAATTCTTGAGAAGCTTCATATATATATATTTATGTACATATAACTTTGAGTCACACTTTATATGCTTAAATAGCAATAAACACATGACTTAAACATAATGTATACACTTTATTTTTCATGAATATAAAACACTAACAACATCAAATATGTCTAGACATAAAACATAACAAACACTTGAACGTTAACGAGCCCCATGTTGCTTACATGACCCTTAAATGGAATGACTGGTATAGCTTTAGTCAATGGGTCATCAATCATGAACTCTGTTCTTGTGTGTTCAAACTTAACAATTTGATCACGAACTCGACCTTTAGCCTTAAGGAACTTGATGTCAATGTATTTCGATCGACTTCTGCTTTTATTGTTGTTAGTAAATGCAATCATAGAGGTGTTGTCACAATAAATAAGCAATGGTTTTGAAATGAGATCAACCACTTTAAGCTCTACAACAAAATCCCTCAACCATGATGCTTGTGATGATGCCTCGTAGCAACTTATAAATTCTGCTTCCATAGTCGAGGATGCAACTAAACTTTGTTTCATACTTTTTCAGGATATTGCACCTCTAGCAAGTAGAAAAATATACACTAAAGTATATTTTCTTGTATCCTCGCAACCAGCCGAATCAGAATCTATATATCCAATCATTTCCAAATGATCTGAATAACTATATGTGAGCCTATAATCCTTAGTTCCTTTTCGGTATCTCATTATCCTCTTGCTAGCTTTCTAATGAGCCATTCCAGGATTATTTTGATACCTTCCCAACATTCCTACTGAAAAAGCAAGATCTGGTCTTGTGCAAACAACCACATACATAAGACTTCCAACTACAGAAGCATATGGAATGTTTTCAATTTCTTTTAGTTCTGAAATATTGCTTGGACATTGGTTCAAACTAAACTTGTCACATTTGGAAATAGGTGCATCTTAAGGTGCACAATTCTGTATTCCAAATCTATCCAAAACTTTGTTAATGTAAGCTTTTTGAGATAATCCTAATTTTCTTAGGGATCTATCTCTGTGAATCTCTATTCCAATGACTTAAGAGGCTTCACCTAAATCCTTTATTTCAAAGTTTTGTGACAAGTAACTTTTAGTCTCATGTAATAGGTCATTATAATTATATGCAAGTAATATATCATCAACATATAGAACTAATATAATAAATTTACTCCCACTGATTTTAACATATATGCATTCATCCACAATATTCTCAATAAAACCAAATTGAAGAATTATATTGTGGAGTTTTATATGCCATTGACGGAAAGCTTGTTTAAGCCCATATAATGATTTATTTAGCTTGCAATATAATTGATCTTTTTGCCCAAAAGTAAATCCTTCGGGTTGTCTCATGTATACTTATTCCTTAAGATTACCATTTAGAAAAGTCGTCTTCACATCCATTTGATGTAACTCTAAATCCATATGAGCTACTAATGCCATAACTATTCTTAATTAAAGAATCCTTAGAAGAAACAGGAGAAAATGTTTCATGGAAATCAATGTCTTCTTTTTGGGTAAATTCTTTGGCTACAAGTCTGGCTTTATATCGTTCAACTTTACCAGATGAGTCTCGTTTTGTTTTGATTATCCATTTACAACCAACAACTGAGACTCCTTCGGTAATTCAATGAGATCCTATACTTGATTCTTTTCCATAGACTGTAATTCTTCTTTCATGGCATCAAACCATAAATTAGAATTTTCTCAATTAATGGTTTGTGAAAACGAAGTAGGATCATTTTTAGGTCCTACATCAGTGTTAGACTCTTGAAGATATGCAACGTAGTCACTAGGTATTGCTGGTTTTCTGGTTCTAGAGGATCTTCTTAGTTCAACTTGATTATCCAAATTTTCTTGATTTTGGATAATCGATACCTCATGAATTTCCTCAACATGAGGAAGTTCGTCATCTATTTCATTTTGAATTAATTGTTCAATAAATTGATTTTGGTGTGTCTTCTATAATAGGCGCAATTCTCTTTCGAACAAATAATTCATTAATTGTAGATGATGAACTAGAATTCTTTATTTCCTCAATTCTCATTTTACGAGGAAATTGTGAAACCTCGTAAATTTGAATATATTGTGATAAACAATAATAAATAAGTTATAATGTGATAAATAACATTTATTAATATTTAAGTATGCTAGGAATTGATTTGATATTAATTTAATGTATATATGTGAATATATGAGTGAAATCATGCACTACATGCACGAGCCTAAAATCTGGAAAAAATAGCTAGTTAAGAGTATTTATGTTTTACACACCGATGCAGTTTGAATCATGCTTAAACCGATGTGAACAAATTTAAATCAATGTTTTACTTGTTTAAATCAATGTTAGATCTATATGGTTTATATGTTTAAATCAATGTTTTACATGTTTAGGCTTAAACCGATGTGAAAAAGATGAGATTTTTAATAATTAATCTTAAACCAATGTTAGATCTATATGGTTTTGTCGTTACTTATATTAATAACATAATCATGATCATTAGGGTTGTTCTTGTTTTCGTTTTTAAGTTGTTAATCATGCTTAAACCATGCTTAAACCTAATTTAGCAATTAATTGAGTTATCATGTTAATTAAACATGCTTAAACCCTAGGTTTGTGATACCTAGAGATATGCATGAATTTAAATCAAATTATATCTGTTCTATGAGTTTTTTCAAGCATGCTGTAGGCGGTAAAAATTACCGCTGCGGACTGACGGGCGAATCCGCCCACGAGTCGGGACCACCCACTTAGGTGGAAGATGGATCGCAGCCGCGAGAAGGACTCGCTGACGTACGAACCCCACATCTGTCCTCACGCGCCAAGTTACGTGGACTCGCCACAAGGCGAATTCGCCCTCGTAAGCTGAATCCGCCTGCAGGGGTCCAGATTCACCCATGTGAGACCAGGTTCTCGGGGACAAGCCTCCCTTACTTCCCGCGATGCGAAGGGAGAGAGCACAATGCTCCAGACTCGTTAGACGGCCACCCGTAAATCAAGCGAGCAGACAGGCATCGGACCGGCCTGCATACTCATAAATGCGGGTCACCTCACCCATCAGAATCGAGAGCCAAAGCCGTCGGCATGCAGCAAGCTGTTCCCACTCGGGTATGAAACATCCATTCTCCCACTCCTATTGAGACGTGGGGAGAGGGCACAGTGCCCCAGGACCGCCAAGTGGTCGCCCGATGGCTCAGGATGTAAGTGAGCGGACAGGCATCAGAGCAGCCTGCACCCTCATAAATGCGGCTTACCTCACTCGTCCAAACCGAGAGCAAGGGCCGCCGGTGCTCGATGAGCTGGCCAGATCCACTCAAGTATCTGGCAGCCGCTGTCATTGATACGAGGAGGGGCTTTCCCATGCCTGAGCGACGTGACGTAGCGCGCGGCTCCTCGAATGACTGCTTGTGCCACAGAGGGACGGCAGGATATCTCTGAGCAATGTATGGTCGCATCCCATAATTCAGGGAGCAGCCGAGCTGTCTCTCTCCCATTTAAGAGCTTCTTTCAGCAACCTTGGGAAGGATCGGCCAATCAACGGATCAAAGAGAGATCAAGGAGGTCGGTCACAAAGAAGTCGGAAGAACCTTGAGAAGAGGATCAGCGGTAAGCTCTTTTGCGTACACTCGCACTGCAGCCTTATCCCCTAGTTCCGAACCCCGATCGCCGGCGAACTAGAAGATTCGAACTCTATTGACCCGAGCTTCTACCGAGTACTGAAGCTCTCCAGCAACCACGATCAACCGTCAAAGGGAAGCAGACTCGGCACGAGCACCGAGCGAAGCGTCCTACAGCTACCAAAAAGTCCCCACACTAAACAAAGAGGGCATTCCCTCTGCTTCTGTTGTAAACATTTGATCATTAGTTTATAATAAGCTTTCTTATCAATACAAACGAAGTTCCCTGTTTTCGGGAAATCAAATTTACACCCTACAGAAGATGGCGACCACAGTGGGAGAAGCTGTTTCCTCAAGTGAAATGGTGGTAGCTCAGTTCGATGAGGTTGCTGTTGGGACGACAGTGGAGTCCCTAGAGATCGAGTTCGACCAAGCCAAGTACGAAGAGTACTTGTCTTCTTCCTCTTCCGGTGGCGAAGCGTCCCGCAAGCGCCACAGAGTCGTGCGCAAGAGCCAACCTCAGACGGTCAAAGCTCCCACGCCAGAAGGCTCTACCCAAGTCTCGACGGGGAAACCCGCCCCAAAGTCTCTCGAAACCGAGCCACAGATCGAGAGCACGGGACGAGGGTCTGCCAAGTGGGTCGCCAAACGACCCTCAGTAGCGCCCGTCCCAAAACAGACACCAGTCCATTCCGATGTGATTCATACTGCCACAGTCCACGCGAACATTCTTCCCTCTAGAAGAGCTCGCCAACGGGGAGAAGGCAACTCATCTTACGCCGGAAGGCCCTCCAAATCAGGAGCGCCGACGGATAAAGATCAGGCCACCTGTTCAGGTGGACTTCGCTTCTCAGGTCACATCCCTGATGCGAATAAACCACCGTGAGCGCGCGAGTCTGCCCGCGCAGGCGAATCCTCGAAAGTGGGCGGGTTTTGCCCCGACCACCTGACGGATAGCTCCAGAGGCAAACCAATGGGCGACGACTCGCCCACTCGCCTGCGTGAGTGAAGGGCTGAATCTCGCCCACATATTAGAGTTCGCCCAGACACGAGAGTTCACCTGCCAAGGCAAACTCACCCAACTCCTACATCGAAGCGTTCCGCCCAGTGTACAGCAGGGGGTGCATCCCAGACCCTCTTGCGCAATCACACAGGCAACCCATCTAACCTTGGGGGTATTCGCCAGTCTCCCACGGATGACCTCCGGGATTACCTACCTCGTAAGCGCACTACACATGAGGCGAATCCTCAGTGCCACTACGAAAAGCTCATCCAGACAGTTCTCGCTGACTGTCAATGTATAGAGACGGCGAAACCTTCAGTGTTCAAAAGGCTCTCTCGACGACCCTCTCGACCGAGATCCACTCGTCAGAAGTGTCGTCACCAAAAAGGACGCGCTGCCGACGACCTAGAACTCCCGTCCGCTACAATCAAAATGACGGACAGGGGTAAGGCGGTATTCTCCGATTCCCCAGATTCTGATTCCATTCTGGGACCCAATCCTCGGTTCGCCCAACGCGGACAAGGCGACATATACCAGCGAACCCGTAGTCGCAAGGGAGCGAGCATCGGGTTTGATTACTCTACCCTAGCACCTCCCTCCTATGGCGAAGACGAAGTTCATTCGGCAGCAGCCACGTCTCAAACCTCACACTCGGAGTCAGGATACACCGGCTGGGGTACACATGACTGAGCTCGCCCACGAGCAGACGGTGGATCAAAAGCTAGAGGAACAGCAGGTGACCATCAACTCTCTATAAGAGATGATGGAGCAGCTTCTGAACAAGAAGAAGAAGAAGAAAAGAACCCAACACCCCTTACCCCGACGAACTGGGGATAAGGAGTGGGTACCTCCCCACCGTCCAGCGACGAAAACGGAAGACAACAGTAATCCGCAATCCGATTACTCTTCCAAGACGTCGCTAGGAACATCGCACACTGGGGGTAGCGCCCGTGACAAGAGATTCGACGAGTTCCAAGACCAGCTCAACGCGTTGAAGCTTCAGCAGAACATGAACAAGCTGGGGGTGGTCCGTCCCTACCCTATCGAATGGGATACGGTTCCATACCCGGCGATGTTCAAGCCGATTATCTTGGTGCAGTTTGACGGCAAGGGCTCGCCCTCGCAGCACATCTACTACTTCATGGCGCAGACTGGATTTCTTACGGGGAACGACGCCATTCTCACGCGACTATTCATGGGCACCCTCAAGGGGGTGGCCTTTGAATGGTTCCGTAAGCTGGAACCCGGCTCCATCAAGTCGTGGGCCGACGTCGAAAGGCTTTTTTTGGCCCGCTTCTTCAACGACGACACGGAAGTGTCAATGGCCACTCTCCTTGCTGAAAAGCAACGGAAGTCGGAGTCGGTTAATGACTTCGTGAAAAGATTCCGGAACCGGTCCGTTCACTGTCGGGACCAAGTCTCCGAGTCGACACTGATCGAAATGTGCCGCAACAACTTGTCGATCCATATTTTGACCAAAATAGGCGCGGTAGAAACTCGAACATGGAAAGAGCTTGTGCGTCAGGACGAACAGGTGGAAAACATGATCAAGAGGCTGGAGGCCGAAGAACCGCAACCCAAGAAGGGAGCCGCGGAGCCAGCTGCGCCAAAGAATCCCCCTCGAATGAGAGGAAAAGAGATCATGGTGGTCGATTCCACCCCGACGCCTAAGGCTGCTCAAAGGCCAAAGCCCAGACAATTTGAGCAATTTCCCCCGTGGTAGTATGACTTCAAAGAAGACCAGGTGGTGCCAACGTTCGATACTCTGCTCAAGAGTGGTCGAATCAAACTGCCAGAAGCCACGAAGCCTGAGGAGGCTAACAAAACCTAGGATCCGAGTTACTGTGCCTATCACAGATTCCTCGGACATAACACAACCAAGTGCTACGTCCTCAAGGACAAACTCCAGGCCCTCTACGACGCGGGGGTCTTGAAGAAGGAGAAGGTCCAAAAGCAGGTGACCACAAACATGATCACTTTGAGCTTTGGGACAGATCTCCCAGAGGTTCAGGCTCCGGAAGGGGTAATTCCTATCCCCAAGGCGGTCTTGAAGATCACCAACGACGATCCTCACAACCAGCGGGGGAAGGGCTTGGTCCCACAGACCCTGCCATCGGGGCAGGTAATGTGGGTCCATCTAGACCTCCTCAACGATGAACAATGGACTGCAAGGCCTTCAAAGGAGGCCAAGGGAAAACATTGCAACGTCGTCTATGCCACCCCAGATAAGGATAACGCAGCGATAACCGCCGTGACCGACTCCGAGGAGGACACCAACGTCTTCGCCACGAGAGCGGGAAAGGAATTCGCGAAGGAATATCCCACGAGGGCAGAGAACCCGGCAGGACCTCCCAAGAGGCCAACCGCGACGACCCCTCCCAATCTAGACGGGCCAAGCTCGAGCCGCCAACCTTTCAGTTCAACGTGCTCGCACAGCTGAAAAGCATCCCCACACGAATTACCATGTACGACCTCCTTCGTTTATCTAGGCCTACCCGAGAGGCCCTACAAGAGGCGTTGGCCGACTTAGAGGCATTCTCCACCCATTTCTCGAAAGAGGCAGAGGCAAAACGAGAATGTGCGACCGGTTGCCACATCTCCGAGAGAAGGGTCACGTGCATCACTTTCACTCCTGAAGACATGCTCAACAAGAGCACATCTCACGATCGGCCGCTGTACTTCACAGGATACGTCGGTTCGTCGAAAGTAGATCGGATTCAGGTCGACCCAGGTTCTGCATTGAGCATCGTACCCCTAAAGTTGATCAAGCACTTGTGGATACCGCCGAAGCATTTGTCCTCGACCACCACAACCATTTTTGGCTTCAACGCCACAGGGACGCGGCCGTTAGGCAAAATCCGCCTAAAATGCCAAATAGGCGACATGAGGATGGAGGTGACCTGTTACGTCATCGATGCCGAGCCTTCCTACAACGTACTCTTGGGGCGTCCGTGGATCCATGGCAACCGAATAGTCCCATCTACGTTACACAAATGCCTCAAATACGTGGACGACTACAAGAAGGTGAAGACAGTAGTGGCCGACAAACAGCCCTTCAAAGGCGTTGAGAACTACTTCACGGATTCTCTGCTGTATCAGGACCCCGTCGAGCCGCCAGTTGAAGAACTAGATAACGGCAACGAGGCGAATAGCGAACCTGAGTACGGCGATAACCTAATTCTAAATGATTTTGAGTCAATTGTAATCGGTTATGAAAGTCACCATGTAACCAATGCTGTTCGGGCGGAGAAGATTGTCATGAATGAAAAGTTCAACTTTGCTTATGTATCGTCTTGTTCTACGTCTGAGGATGATGAACCTAATGACCTATGGGCAAAACTCTACGGCGATCCCTCCCTACATCTGCCAGTGTGCTCGTCGTATGTCGCAAGAACACGGCCGATTGAGTATTCGCAAGCTGTACTCGTCGTGCCAGCCCGAAATAATTATCGAAAAGATATTATTTTCGGCCGAATCGATCGTCCCCTACGCACCTTATGGGATGAATCTGAAGACGAGGACCCCGCGCCTCAATTTTCGCAATACAGCCAAGTCGCCAAACGCATGATGAGTGACATGGGGTATGACCTCGCTCGCTTAGAGGGCCTGAATTACGGCCGAGGGCGCAAAACGGTCATCCGCCCTGCCCACGTACCTAAGGGTAAACCCTCAAATTACTTCAACAGGACTCGAAGAGGCTTAGGCTACTCCTCTTCCTCATCAGACCTGTGATGTCATGTCAACGAAGATTCCGGCTACGCATGCTCAGGAGATCGATCGTCGGTAACCTCAGCATGGGATTCGGATGTTAGCGTGAGAGATCTATTCGATAGCCTGGCAGTTAACATAGCTACGATGGATCCCACCGAAATGACGGAGGATGGACAGCTTCCACTTTACGACAAAACATGGGATCGCCATGTTAACGCCCAGTGGAGTAGTCGCTTCGAGCAACGGGAACCACCCACCGAAGACGAAATCCTCCAGGTGAACATGGGCACTGACGCGAATCCCAAGCCCATATTCATCAGCGGTAGCCTACCTCCTCAAGAAAAGGAGGATCTCATTGCCCTCATACGGGAATACATCGACGTCTTCGCATGGAATTACGAGGACATGCCTGGCTTGGATCCGCGGGTCGCCACGCATCGTCTCAACATCAGCTCGGTCGCCAAGTCGGTCAAGCAACAACAGAGGCGGTTTCGCTCTCAGATCATGGAGGCGATCGAGGCTGAGGTAAAGAAGCTCATCGAATCCGGCTTCATCAGAGAGGAACAACACCCCGACTGGGTGGCCAACATCGTTCCAGTGCTGAAGAAAAACGGTAAGATCCGCATCTGCATCGACTTCAGAGACCTCAATGCCACCTGCCCTAAGGACGAATTCCCTTTGCCCATCACGGATGTCATCATCGACAACACGTGCGGATTTGAGAGGATGTCCTTCATGGATGGTTTCTTGGGGTACAACCAGATCAAAATGCACCCCGAGGACGAGAAGTATACTTCATTCCGCACTCCTATAGAGGTGTACTACTACACGGTCATGCCTTTCGGACTCAAGAATGTCGGCGCAACTTATCAACGCGCCATGAGCGTGATCTTTCGAGAGAACCTACGAAAGACGGTGGAGTGCTATGTGGACGATCTGGTCGTGAAGAGTCGCCACAAAGACAACCACCTCCAAGACTTGAGGACGATGTTCGAACTCATGAGGACTCACCAACTCAAGATGAATCCTACGAAATCATTCCTGGGGATGGCTAGTGGTAAGTTCCTTGGTTTCTTCGTCACGACGAAGGGAATCCAAATTGACCCCGACAAGGTGCGAGCCATTCAAGAGCTTCGACCACCCCGGAACCTCAAAGAATTAAGAGGTCTCCAGGGACGATTGACCTATATCCGAAGATTCATCTTAAATCTTTTGGGAAAATGTCAGCCGTTCTCCAAGCTTATGAAGAAAGGCACCTCCTTCATATGGGACGAGCCTTGCCAGAAGGCCTTTGAGGACATCAAGGCTTACCTCTCGAAACCGCCTGTCCTCACCGCACCGATCGCATGGAGACCATTTCTCATCTATATACGGGCCATGGAGCATTCTCTAGGCGCCCTCTTCGCACAAAATAATGACGCGGGCCACGAGCAAGGCATCTACTACCTGAGTAGGACCCTGCAAGGCGCCGAACAACGGTACCCGATGGTCGAGAAAGAATATTTGGCCTTGGTGTTCACCATCCAAAAGATGCGACACTACCTGGTCGGTCAGACAATCCATGTCATCTCCCAAATGAACCCCATCCGGGTCTTCATGACACAACCTACAGCGTTAAACTGGCGCCTGGCTAGGTGGGCACTTCTGCTTTCCCAGTACGACATCCACTTCATGCCACAGAAGTCGGTCAAAGGGCAGGCCATATGCGATCTCATGGCCAGTCACCCACTGGGGGTGAAGACCGACTTGTTCGAAGATTTGCCAGACGAACCGCCCAAAGCTAACGTAACTTCGTTACCGGAGGTATGGCAGATGTTCTTCGACAGGGCGTCTCGCGCAGCCGAGGATGGTTCTATTGTTGCAGGAGTAGGAGTAGTACTCACTTCTCCACACAATCACGTGCTGCCCCGAGCCTTCTCTTTGACAGAGCCATGCACCAACAATATGGCCGAATACAACGCATTACTCATCGGGCTCGAGTTAACAAAAGAGTTAGGGATAAAGCATATCGAAGTTTACGGTGACTCTCAACTCATCGTCAAACAGATGACTGGCGAATATGAGGTTAGGAACGATGACCTGATCCCACTCCACAAGGCGGCTATCAAGCTAGTGGAGTCATTCGAGAGCTTCCGCATTGAGCACGTGCTACGTTCCAAGAACACGCATGCGGACGCCCTTGCCTCTTTGGCGGCCAACCTAGCTCAACCACTCGGGACGACCCAATGGGTCACAGTTGCGAGCAGAAGGCTCTTTTGACTGAAAGACGCTCCCGAAGCGAACGCCACCCATCAGGTCTCGGATCAGCCCAATCCTGAGGACTGGAGCCTCCCGATCATCGATTACGTCCTATACGGCATGTTGCCCGAAGATGCAAAGGAGTGGGAGTCTGTCCGGAGACGTGCTACGAGATTCTACTACGATTCAACCACCAAGACGTTGTATCGAAAGTCATACGACAGCTTATTGCTTTGATGCCTTTCGAAGGTAGAAGCACAAGAAGCTCTGCGGGAGGCCCACGACGTCGTTTGCGGAGCACACCAGCCTGGACCCAAACTTTTGGATCGCCTGCGAAGGATAGGCTACTTTTGGCCTGGGATGGTTCATGACGTAGTCGTCTACGCGAAGCGCTGCCATGAGTGCCAGATCCACGTCAACTACATGCATCAGCCGCCCGAAGACCTACACCCGACAAAGGCTTCGTGGTCTTTCGAGGCGTGGGGGATGGACATAGTCGGACCAATATCCCCGCCTTCGGCGAGAGGTCATCGCTTCATTCTTGCGATCACTGACTACTTCTCTAAGTGGGCCGAAGCCATCCCCTTGAGAGAAGTCAAGACTAATGACGTGATTAAGTTTATCAAACACCACGTCATCTACCGATACGGCGTACCCCGACGTATCATTTATGACAATGGCACGCAATTCGTTAGCCATGCATTCACCAGGTTCTGCGACAAGTTCCGAATACAGAACCTCTCTTCCACAGCCTATAACCGATCGGCGAATGGCTTGGCCGAGGCCTTCAACAAAACAATCATCAAGATCTTGACCAAGTTAACCTCCACCAGCAAACGCGATTGGAACGAAAAACTTGACGAAAGCTTGTGGGCATATCGCACAACGGTTCGCACACCGACTGGCCACACGCCCTACTCATTGGTATACGGCTGTGAGGTCGTATTGCCATTAGAAATTCAGATTCCGTCCCTCCGCATCGCCTTGGCAACGGGGATGACGGTGGAAGACAATCACTGACAATGACTCGCCGAGCTTAAAGCGCTGGACGACAAACGATTAGAAGCTCAACAGCACAGTGAGTTCTATCAGGCCCGAATGGCTAAGGCTTTCGACAAGAAAGTCAGGCTTCGAACCTTCAAGGAAGGGGAGCTGGTGCTGGCCGTTCGCCGACCGATGATTCTCACCTCCAAGAAGAAGGGCAAATTTCAGCCCAAATGGGAAGGACCGTTCGTAATAGAGACAGTTTACTCGAACGGCGCCTATCGCCTCGTCAAGCCTAATGGCGATAAGATCATGATACCCATCAACGGCAAATATCTGAAGAAGTACTACCCTTAGTCCTTCTTTACCAACTCCCATGAGTGCACGAGTCTAAACTGGTCCTCACCCCCTCCAACTGGTATACGAGGCTAAACTGTCCCTACTTTACCCGCTCTGACGAAAGACCCCTGGCGGAAGTCAATTCGCTAATCTTCCCCAATAAGATGGCGGATCCACTAAAGTCACTCACATCGTGGTAGACACAGTTCAATTCGCCAATCTTCCCCAATAAGATGGCGGATCCACTAAAGTCGCTCACATCGCGGCAGACACAGTTCAATTCGCCAATCTTCCCTAATAAGATGGCGGATCCACTAAAGTCACTCACATCGCGGCAAACACAGTTCAATTCGCCAATCTTTCCCAATGAGATGACGGATTCACCGAAGTCGCTCATATCGTGGCAAGCAACTCGGTTATGTTAACTGTCACCTCTAACCGAACCAACTTATCAGTCTCCCTCAATGAGATGATAAGACCTCATAGTTGCTCCGATCGCAACAAAACTTCATCAGGTTAACGATTACCTCCGATGACTGGCGCCGCTATTCCTACGAATGGCACAGCCTAAGTAATGACCTACCACGCGACGTGTTATTACTTCGGTCGATAGTCACACTCCTACGTCCCTGAACTATTTGGCCTATTCTAGATGTCCTAACATTCCCTTAGGGTAACTGATGGGTAGCAGCCTACCACGCGATGGCTCCTACAACAATCGAGCGTCACATTCCTACATCCCTGAACGACTCGATTATCACCGGTGTTATCACCCTCGCGGACGATGACAGCTATCGAGGGCGGCTCGTCAGACCTCATGCCCGACAGTGCTTCCAAACGACAACCCATCGAGTGGCAAGTCAAAAATTGGAAGGCATCGGTTGACCGCATGCACGAGTAACCGTACCTGATCTAGGGCTAAGGGTTACCCTCTTAGTCCTACCAGAGCTACAACATGAAGGCCGGGGTCGACCCGACCCCACGTCGCAGATAGCCAGAAATAGGGAAAGAGCCAAATGGCCAAGTCCAAGGCCGGTTCGCCAGGGGAGGCATGAGCAGCCCTACTCAAAGGCTAAATAACACCGGCGAATTCAACCCAAAAACGAGCCAAGCATGTATCCACACCAGAGAATAAAAGAGAAAAGGAAATGGTGCATGTAAAACAGAGAATAAACAAAGCAAAGAGCCACTACGGGCCAAAATTACATACATAAAGTTTAAGGTTATGATGCAACCCGCATCAACCGAATTACAAAAAGGGAACTTAAACAACGTGGGCGTTACAGGAACTTCAGCAAGCTAAAAGCAGCGATCTTGGCCTTGACCGCCGTAAGATCCGCCTCACGCTGAATCCTCACCCTCTCCTTTTGCTTCTGCTGCAGCTTGGCGAAGGCCACCTCGCCGTCTTCTTCCTCCTGGCGAAGAAGTTAGAGCGCCCTATCCACCGCTCCGGCAGCCTGGCTGAGCCTCATCGCCTCACGCTCATGCTCCCGCAGCCTTGCCTCGTCGCGGAGAGAGCCGGCGTCCTCGAAGAAGGCAGCCTCCAAGTAGGCGTCCATCCGGTCTAGCACTGCTTGGTGCTGCTTACGCAGATGCTTTAGCTCAACCTCCTTCGCCTGAATCCGCTTCTTCCGCTCATCACGTTCGAATAGGAGTCACAGCGAGAGGGGCGGTGGCACGCCAGAAGGATCATCGTACGCCAACTCCTCGAGGCGGTACATCCACCCCTCCACGCGGTGAAGTTCCCGCTCACAGCGCCGTGCGAGCAAGGTACCACCCGCGCTGCGGACCGCCCTTAAGCCTGCTTCCACGAGAGGAAGCGCATCATAGTACCTCCCGTCGCCTACGCCAACCGAGATGGCGATTCCTTGCACCAAACCCTCCAACCTCTGGAGGGCCCCGAACGTGGGGTGAGACGTGGGGTCTGGCGCGGAAGACCCCTAGGATGAGTTCACAGGGGAAGCGGACGGAGGACCATCGTTGACTGTGGTGGAAGCGGAACCAACGCCCTCGGAGGTGCTATGGTCGGAGTCAGAGGCCATGAAGCAGAGGAGGTTACTGCAGTGGTTTTTCTCCTAGCGGATTTTTCTCGAAGAGGTAGGAACTTGGCTGAAAAGATGGCAAGTGCGGGAGATATATCCGAAGACGCAATGGTCAGGATCTATCCTCTCAAGCAATCGAGCGGCCTAAGTGTCCTACGACGCTTCGAGCTCAACGCCAATAAAGGCCATACCTCTCGGGACCCCAAACCGACCGATCGGATGAAGCCCAAGAGGCGAAGCGTTCTGTCACTTCGCCATTAATGAGCATTAACACATCCCTACGGCCTTAGCTGGCAAGCATTTGGGCCCGCTAGGAGACGTGGCACGAGTTTTTGCCCACATTTTTGAATCTTCAACTACGGGACAGATTCGCCGCCGCTTGAGTTCTGATTGCAGTACGAACTCGCCCTAATTCGGATCAGATCGCACAAAGTTTCACTTACGACCTAAACTCGCCAGAGGCCAAGTTGGGTCTGCAGCGTAAACTCGCCTTCTCATAAGTTCCGCTTGCAATCTAAACTCGTCAGCGGCCATATTTGGTCTTCAACACGAACTCGCCAACACAAGAGTTTCGCCTTCGGCTTGAGTTTGCCAACAGTCGAAGTTAACCTTCAAACGAACTCGCCATCGAGCTCGTTTCACCTTTAACAGGAACTCACCGGCATTCTAGAGAGTGGCTCGCAGTGCTAATTCGCAATCACTCAAGTCTATCTACAGTGTAAACTCGCCTATACCGGAGTCGAACCGTCGACGTAAACTCGTCACCGTTCGAGGAATTTCGCCTGCAATATTAAGTCGCCATCGGCTATGCAAACAAAACACCGAACGACGACATACTAAAAGGAGGCGTATGTAACAAGAAAACACGAACTTCATCAGAGGCTTCTAGACAGTACATTTGAACAAAGTTATGATTTTGCAACTGCGAAAGCCATAAAATTACATTTAAGAAACAAAACATGCGCCCAGTTTTTAAGACAATACATTTTCATGGCTTCATAAACAAACAAGTCAGAAACAAAATGTCTTATCACAATCACGAGTCTAAGATCTCAGTCAAATAAGCTAAAAGAGGAAAGCTCTTCTTTGGCCACTGCCACCCTTCTCGCGTGGTCCTCCCGAGCTTTGTCTTCAGCCGCCTTCCGAATCCGGCCTTCAGAGCAGGACCTGGCGGCAGCATCTTTTTGGCGCAAGGCCAGGAGGCTGCGAGTTTTCACCTCAGCGTTCTTGCTGATCTTTACGACATCGGATTGGAGCCCCTTTAAATTCGTCTCCGCCTGTCCCAGTTCGGCTCTCAGGCGAGCTATTGTACGATTGAGGTCGACAATTTGCTCCTCCAACGAGTGTTGTTGACCCACCCAGAAGTTGACGATGGATTCCAAGTCCGCTATTTCCTTAGAACTGACCTCCTGTTCCTAAGCTTCCTGACGCCTGATATGAACCAGGCAAGACTCCATGTCGACTTCTGGACCTTTCCGCAGCAATGTCTCTAACCTTATCATACGCGACTCCAAAAGACAGAGCGCCTGCATACAACGTGTAGCAAGCCGGTTTTCACCCGACCGCCTAAAGTCGACCACACGATCCAGGAGAGATTGCCTGAAACCATCAAAGCTGCCCATGCCAAGGTTGACAAGGGAAATCACCTACCTCACGGCATTCTCAAACTCTTCGATGCGAGCCTGCAAGGGCAAGGAATTAGAGGAAGCAGGTTTTTGACCCGGGGTGAGTACCACGATAGGTGGAACCTCGAGGCAGGGTTTGGTTCCTGGCTGGGGAGCAGAGCCCGAGGCAACAGAAGTCGCGGGACCCTCGGACTCGTCATCAGAAATCAAAATGGGTTCGGCCTCATATTCCTCGGAAGGAGGTGCATCTTCACGGGCTGTGAAGCACAACGATGACACAGAAAAGGGTCAGACGAGAAACGCTCACCCATGCTTGAATGGGGGTTGAAATAAAAACATACCTTCGGGGGCAGTGGTTTCAGCAGCGCCCGAAGAAGAAACCTCCTTCCTCTTCTTCGAAGTGACCCTCTTCACCTTTGGTGCCATCTGGAAGACGCAAGAGAAATTCGGAGCTTCTGTGGAAAAGATGACAAGAAAACTGCGGCCTTTTCTTGGCAAAGAGGAGGGGTACTAAATACCCTGACCCTAAGCAGTTATCGGCGGCTCGATTAGACCATTCAGGCCCAAACAGTTGAGGGGAGGGCCGAACAATCTGGATCCCATATGAGCAGCTAGGATTCGGTAGTTCCTGGGCATGATCTCCAACCAACGGCTCGAATCGGGCGTGGAGGACGAAGAGACTCATCGCACCGTACTTAATGCGAAGCGACGTGCCCACGTCTCCATAACCGACGTGCACGTGGGTGTTTGTTGGAAAAATTGCAAGGAAGAGAATAAAAGAAACTTGAATTGAATTCCTTTAATTCCGATTACAACTTGATTACAAAAGAGAAGAAAACAAATTCGGTTTTCTCCTTTGTTTAAAACTGGGTTCTTCAAGGTAGCGATGGAGTGCCTCCTTCGATTGTTTGCGTTGAATTTGCTCTCCGTTGACGATCCGACCGTCTTTATCTCGTGGGAACGATGAACTTTCTGTGGAAAGTTTTTTGGATAACTCTTTAACGAGTTTAAGAACTCTGAACGAGTTAGAACTCTGTGAATAGAGTTGTTAGAACCGAAGATTCGGTTAATGACCAAGCAAATCTTCTGTCGTTGAAGAATCTTCTCAGATTTGATCTTCTGAGCTTGATTCAAAAGTCCTATCTCCAAGGATTTTGCTGTTACTGCTGTCGAATCACCAAACCCGAGTGGTTGAGATCTTGAATCACCTCCAAACCTGTGCGGTTTAGATGCTAAAAATCCAACCCTTTGCTTCGTTGGGTTTGTTGAGTTTTTATAGGGGGATAAGAGGTTGTAACTGCCCTCTAAATCCGCTCCTACGTGGGCGTGATTTCCACAGATCGTGGGGAAACGGTTCTGAAACCGTTCAACTCATATTTGAATGAGTCAAACGCCCACATTGGCGTTCAGGACCCTAACCTCGCGTCTTAGAATTGAGACGCGAGGTTGGGTGTTGGCTGAACACCAATGAACGCGAGGGTCGCTCGCGTTTGATTTGTTGTAGCTTGGAAACGCTGGGGTCATGTGCACTTCCAGAATTGTAACGCGGGGATGACTTCCGTGTTTTAGAAGAAGTTTGTTGACTTGTGACCTCTTCTGTAAGGTGTTGCAAAGACCGTCGTTCAGTAATCTTCGCCTTGGCTGCTCGAAAATATGAGAGTTGTCAGATTGTAACTCCCGGTGTTGATTGTGAAGGCTGTTGATTAGAGCTTTCATCGGTTGTCGTGAAGGTTGTCAGATTGTAACCTTCAGCGATCTACGTGAAAGTCTTCAAATTATAGCCTTCTGGAAGTCGTCAGATTGTAACTTCCATCATCGGTGTTTGATGGGGGATAAGCTATCTATTGTGATTTTTAGACAGCCTACTGTGGGTTAACACACGACCCGCTAAAAGCGGAGCTCGCCTGTAACCGAAATCGCTGTTAGTGTAACCCCTGCGGATTCGCCCTCGGGTAAAATCCATCTGCAGGCGAAACGAGCTTGTAACTGAAATCTGCCGATGAGAGTTGTTCACGGCCAAACGCCAACTAGCGCATATAAAAAATATATATATATATACATATAGTATGCACACAAGCAATAATCGCCAGAAACAAAAGGATGATTTCATTCATGAAAAGGGAGTCCTATTACAATAGAAAATGGAAAGCAAGTTACAAAGCTCTCAGTCGCAGTTCCGCCTCATGAATCTCTGCAGCATGGCGAAGCTCGAGCTTTCTCAAGATCTCCCGACGAAGGTCTTCCTCAGTAAGCGAGGCTAAGTCCTGGACGGTCTCCTTGACTTCCTTGAGGGCTCGTTCCTTCTCCTCGACACAATCAGCGATCGATTACTGACGAGACTCGATATCCTCCAACTCCCTCGCCACTTGCTCACGAGCCCTGTCCTTAAGGGCTATAACTTGCCTTAGTTCCTCTATCTCGGAGGATAGGCGAGAGAGGCGGTTATTGGCCGTCTGCTGCTCATGGGCCGCTCGTACATCCTCGGCCTTGGCTTGTTCCAACTCTGCTGATAACTTGGTCTCCAATGATATAGTCTCATTTAGGCGACAATCGCGATCTTCCACGGCTGCTCGAGCCTCGCTGGAGGCCAGGTCAACTATCGTGGAACTCTTTGCATGGAGGGCGAACAACTGCTGAACAGCCTCCTCCACTTCTTTCAGACGCCGAAAGTAGGGCTTCGTAGCAGTGGTGCCAAGCCTCTTGATCAAGAAGTACACATCGCGTTCGAGATCCTCCTTGAACTCCTCGAAAGGACAACTCTCCTCCAAGGCCAGCTTGATGTAGTCAGCCAAAGTGTCTTGGAAATTAATCAGGGCTCACGCCACCTGCCTCTTTCGCGAGCGTTCTAAGGGAGAGAGAGTGGCCTCCTCTGCTGAAGGTGAAGTTATGATCGAAGCGCTTGTGGTCATGATCGCGGGTGCAGCGATTGGCGCCGCCGAAGCCGGTATGACCGCCGACGCCATCAGGGTAGCAGTTGTGGCATCGTTGGTCACCAAAGACAAGGTAGTGGCCACCAACTGAGTAGGAGTTTCCCTTTGAACCGAAGACTCCCGCGCTGAGGGTTCACCCCCAATCGGTGCCCTCTCGAGAGTGGAGGTTTCGCCTTGTTGACTTGCATGAGCCGGCATGTCCTCTTCGCTCGACAGCACCTCATGGATTGAGGCGTCATCATCATCCGCCTCTGATTCACATAAATGACCTGCCCAAGTGAGGGGATCCTCCTTGCCGGCAGCTGCATGAGAGGGTTCGGCTGCAAGTATAAGGGGAACGTTAACAAAAACCCCCTAGCATGAAAGGGTCAACAATGCTAAGTCCTACGCCTACCTGAACCCCCGAGTTCTCCTCTGTCTCTGCTCCCCTCCTCCTCGTCAGAAAGGATGGAGATCACTCCCTCGGCCGCATCTGCACGAATTCAATGTAGACAATTAGAGGGTGTAGACCTGACTTCATACACAAGGGTACCACACTAAAAGGTTACCTTCTGGCACGGACGTAGGAGTCGTCAAAGCCGCCACCGGACGTAGGTACTACCGGCATGGGTCCAGAACCATCCCCGAGCTCCATCCACCAGCCCTCCTTCGAAATGCAAGTGGGGATTGATGTTGCCCACATATAATTGGTCATACCCAAACTGGCGGGCGAACCTGTAAGGTATGTACGGCTCGAGATAGCACGTAGAACCCGTTCGTAGGACGTGATACCCCGACCGGATGTTTACCAGCCAGCGAAAAGCACCGCAGGGGAGAGCTGTGTGATGGTCCACAGTCGGTGCATCCCTGAGAGATTCCCCGTATCCTCCCCCACTAAAATAAGGGAAGAAACGGCGAATATTATAATGCCTAAAGTGTGAAGGCGTCTTCCGTGCATCGGGATGTCCTTGCATTTCCAAGAGCACCTCTCCAGGCGCTGAACGAATGGGACAAACTTGTCTCCTTGAAGAGTCGCCAGGGCACTCATCAAACATTCGCAAGGGTATACGAACCACGCCATCAAATAAGTGTATGGCAACCCCACCCCAGGATTAGGGGTTCTGATAACCTCTCCTTCACGCTCGTCGAGAATCATCACGTGGCAGAATTGGGCCATCAGAGTGCAGAGTCCCCGGTGGATACACGCTATCATAGCCGACACCAGAGAGTAGGACTTCCCGTGGGCCAAGCAAACTGCAGGATATACAACCTCCACGGAAAGCGCCTCAAAAGAGTGAGTGGGGATTACGCACATCTTCAGCCACAGCATGAGGTGTCCTGCGAACAGAGCCTCCCGGATATAGGGGACTTCGACTGATGGTGGAATGAGTGAAAGACCGTGCCGGACCTGAATCCGCCCTCGTCGCGCTCAAGAGTCACGGTGCCTCCCTCTTCGGCTGTTCTCGCCTTCACTTCAGACTGGTCGCACTCACCTAGCGGAAGAGCAGGCTTCCCTTTGACATCGTTCTCCGAGAACAGATAGTCAGCCTAATTCTTGTGGCTGATCCCCGGGGTCCTCTTCTTCTTCCCCTTATGATCCGTCGCCCCTAAGGTACTGAGGCAGATGTGGTAATGGCAAAGCAACTCCCACAGAGTCTCAACCACCAAGGGGGAATGGTCTGAAAGCCGGTCGATCTCATCTTGGCCTGGGACATACTCCTCGTAGGGAAAGTCTCCCAGAGGCAGCCCCGACACGTCATACATCTCGTGGTGGGTTATACAAAGCTCACCGTTGGGGGTGAAGAACGTGCCGCTTTCCGCACAATACAGTTCAAATATGCTGTGGAACTGAGAAGCATTAATCCTCAAACCGTGTCGAGTGGCTTGAATGGCCACATACAGCTCCGAATTCTTAAGGTCAGAATTCTCAGCCAGAACGTAATCGGTGATCTTGGACCACCAAGTGTCGTTGCCGGGCACAGAATATACCCACCCCGGGGCTCTGAAGTCCTTTGGGGGAAAGCTCCCACCAACTCGGAAGAAGCGGCGACGGAAGGTCTCCGCTACCGCCGTCGTCTCCCCTGCAGGCGGCTCATTGGATGGTAGGCCGGGGCGCAGACTCGTCACGCGCTTGCAAGAGCTCTCCACTCCATATCCAGCCGTGGAGCCTGTAAAGACGCCACAGGTGACCCCGTCCTGAGTAGGGGTCAAATCCCAGTTCATCATTCGGGGGACCACGAGGGACTGTAGCTCGACGATCGAGAATCCTCTCGGCATGCTGGGAAGGTAATAATGAGTCCCTTCCACTATGCCGAACCATCTGCTCTCTTTGAGCAGCAGAACGGAACGATCAGTCATTGCATCGCCAAACAAAAATTGAGGCTTTTGCAGCTCCGTCCTAGCATCATCTGTCAGCACCGCATCGGTCGTCAACTCGCGTAATGTCAACTGATGTTCGTCTGTAACCCTCTTTATCAGGCCATGTGGCTTATCGGCGGTGAACGAGGGTACCGGAGCCAAAGAGGGAAATCGAGGAGGTGCTATATAGCCCGTACCCCCGGCAAGGCCAATGGCCACACCCTTCGGGAGAGCCTCATCAGAAAAAGTCTCTGCAAGAAAAGAACAAAAAAAATTCAATCAAGACGAAATCCGCTGAAGGGACAAGATCGCCTGTCAAACAAAGACGGGTGGATTCGCCTGTCGAAAGGGAAAACCCATTTTAGTTCAAACAAGGTCTATCCGTATAGATGATACTCCCCTTTACCGGAGAAAAAGGCCGAACTCACCTATCGAAAAGCGAGTTCACCTCCATCCCGTTAAAGGTCGAGTTCGCCCGTGGAAACAGAAATCGTCCTCTAAAGGCAAATAGGGCTAACTTTGCCCCAAATCGGGGAAGCTACCATAGGACGACGGAATTCCAGGATGATGAGCGACACTCATCCCCCCAACCTGACGCCTGTAACCTACACTGGGTCGTCAAACGAACCCATCGACTTACCCAAGCGCGGCTCCGGTACACTGGCGGGTATGCCGGCGGTGAGATGGTCAGAATAGCGTCCAGGCCCTTTTTCCCTCACTTTACACCTCTTGGATTTCGGCGTCATTGAAAGATGAAGCGGGAACTCTCTCTCTAAAAGCTTTTCAAGACTTCGGGAGCACGGTAACTCCCAAAGGAGGAAAACGGCTTATTTAAAGGGCAAAGTCGTCCACGTGGCCACGATTGCCCCCGAAGAGCGAAACCCTAACAGACAAGAGATGTGGCCACGACCGATTCGATGGCCCAGATCACCCCCGGTATATCAAAGGAACCGAGATTGGCGGTTACATCCGATGGTTGGATTCGAAAACCACGGCCATGATTCGAACGAGGCGCACGAAGTTGACGTCGAACTGTCGAATCACAATAAAAAAAGAGATAGGACGAAACCCCATCGCCTTAGCTGGAAAAGCACTAAGCCTAACTGGTGAACACGCGGTTTGCTCTCACTGGGCCTACTTTTGCCCCAAACGAAGGGTCTCGATGGCGAGAGCCCTGATAAAATTTGCAGGTAGGGCGAAATCTCGCCTCGAAGATTAACTTCGCCTGCATGGTTCATCCACCTTTGGGAAACAAGTGACTTGTCCAAAATCTCGAAACCGACAAGGTGACCTTGTTTAGACCCGCGCCCCAGGCGGCTAGGGGTCAGAGTGGAAATCTTAGCGTTAAGCCTAAGAGAAACTACTCGACAACTCATCATACTGAGGGGAATAGTATGGCTAGCCCGATCCAAACGGTAATCGGTAAAGGCAGATCAAACCCGTTGATAGCTGAGGGTTTGCTAAAAATCCTAATGCACTTGGTTAGTCCAGAACTTCTCGGTTCAAAGTATTCCAGACCACACGTAAGCCGGTTTAGGTCTGAAAACTTTGAAGGGGGTCTTGTAGGCGGTAAAAATTACCGCTGCGGACTGATGGGCGAATCCGCCCATGAGTCGGGACCACCCACTTAGGTGGAAGATGGATCGCAGCCACGAGAAGGACTCGCTGACGCACGAACCCCACATCTGTCCTCACGTGCCAAGTTACGTGGACTCGTCACAAGGCGAATTCGCCCTCGTAAGCTGAATCCGCCTGCAGGGGTCCAGATCCACCCATGTGAGACCGGGTTCTCGGGGACAAGCCTCCCTTACTTCCCACGATGCGAGGGGAGAGAGCACAATGCTCCAGACTCATCAGACGGCCGCCCGCAATTCAAGAGAGCAGACAGGCGTCGGACCGGCCTGCATACTCATAAATGCGGGTCACCTCACCCATCAGAATCGAGAGCCAAAGCCGTCGGCATGCAGCAAGCTGTCCAAGCCCACTCGGGTACGAAACATCCATTCTCCCGCTCCTATTAAGACGTGGGGAGAGGGCACAGTGCCCCAGGACCGCCAAGTGGTCGCCCGGTGGCTCAGGATGTAAGTGAGCGGACAGGCATCAGAGCAGCCTGCACCCTCATAAATGCGGCATACCTCACTCGTCCAAACCGAGAGTAAGGGCCGCCGGCACTCGATGATCTGGCCAGATCCACTCAAGTATCTGGCAGCCACTGTCATTGATACGAGGAGGGGCTTTCCCATGCCTGAACGACGTGACGTAGCGTGCAGCTCCTCGAATGACTGCTTGTGCCACAGAGGGACGGCACGATATCTCTGAGCAATGTATGGTCGCATCCCATAATTCAGGGAGCAGTCGAGCTGTCTCTCTCCCATTTAAGAGCTTCTTTCAGCAACCTTGGGAAGGATCGGCCAATCAACGGATCAAAGAGAGATCAAGGAGGTCGGTCACAAGGAAGTTAGAAGAACCTTGAGAAGAGGATCAGCGGTAAGCTCTTTTGCGTACACTCGCACTGCAGCCTTATCCCCTAGTTCCGAGCCCCGATCGTCGGCGAACTAGAAGATTCGAACTCTATCGACCCGAGCTTCTACCGAGTACTGAAGCTCTCCAGCAACCCTGATCAAACCGTCAAAGGGAAGCAGACTCGGCACGAGCACCGAGCGAAGCGTCCTACAGCTACCGAAAAGTCCCCACACTAAACAAAGAGGGCATTCCCTCTGCTTCTGTTGTAAACATTTGATCATTAGTTTGTAATAAGCTTTCTTATCAATACAAACGAAGTTCCCTGTTTTCGGGAAATCAAATTTACACCCTACACATGCTTATGTTAATCATGTTAAGAGATCATGTTTTAATCAAGGAATTTGGTTAATTAGGTTGTTAAACCCTAATTAGATTAACATAAGAGTCTGAATCATGTTCAAGATAATCTCTGTAAAGTAATTAACAAAGTTTAAGTGTTATTATATGCTACATGATAAGAAAGTTTTATTTTTGAACAAGTTACAATAATCCAAAACGATCAAACCTAAAAACCTGAGAAAACAGGTTTTTCTCTGGCCGATCGATCGACGCCCTAGGGGTGGTCGACTGGTGAAGCTCTATTTGTGCACGTTGTGCACCTCATCTGTTCGCTCGATCGACGCCTTGAGGGCGGTTGACCGTCCTGTGTATGTTTTGTTTCTTGAGTTGTTTTTGCACCATTTCGAGATGTGATTGCGGGGTTCGAGTTGCACGATGATACACTTACAGTCATGAACACGTATGAATAGTGTCGTAGCACAATATGAGTATGCCGAAGGGGATTATGACAAGTGTGGAGTTGATTACACTTGAGATAAAAGACATGTACGCATTATAATACATTGTTTGCCATTTATTCTACAGATGAGGTTATCGTGAACATGAGTTTTGGATCCGCACATCGATACACGTGCACGAATGTTGAATATATGTTTGGTTTGAGCGGTAACACGTGTTTAAGTTGATAGTGTTGGAATAATATATAAAATGTATAATTCATTAGTGGTGGATGCTAAGTGATGAGTAGTTTTCCCATAATGAGACCGTGGTTGTACCACACTTAGAGTTCGGTATTTTCCCGCAATGAGACCGCGGCTATACCATACTCGAAGATGATCAGGGTTTTTGGATTGGGCTTATATGCCTACACTCTGTTGTACGATCATCTGGATGCATCATTCCGCAATAGCGTGATTTACCTATCTCTGCAGAACGATTGAGTAAGGATGTTGTTTCCACATGATATTGTTGTTCGCGGGAAAAATCAAACTCTTCTTCATTGACGATGTCATTGCTATCTTAGTTAACAACTTTTTGCGTTTACAAAGATCCGGTCTTTTTATAAGAGCCGGTTACAATGAAAATCAAAGAAAACAAAGAAAAATTACAACTTTCCTTATTTAACGAACAGATCGCGAGCTCCTGTTATACGGTCACTCGCTTTATGGGTTGTTTGCCTGTGCCGGGGTTGTTTGCCGTGGACCACCGCGCAATCTCGATCCGAACAGATCTACGTGGTATAACGGGTATTATCCCACCAAGGAGATAATAGCCGGGAGGGATCGTTTCACCAAGGAAACGACCGCTCGAATCTCGGGATCTAAGAACCAAGCTTAGATCCGGAGTAGAACTACGTAGATCTGAGGATTAGATCCCTTCGAACTCCTGCCTTGTTTGGTGGGGGTGCTCGCCAAGAATCGAATCCGAGTGTCCAAGTCTTCAAGCCTTCACAATTACGAGTTGAGATGACAATCCGGCAGAGTTTCGGCTCTTCAGAAGTTCAGAAAAAAGCCCTCTCAAATGAACAACCACCCCCTCTATATATAGCCTCTCTGAACTGTGCCTGTGTGCACAAGAGAGAGGGGGGAGGGAGCCGGCCACCCTGAGGTGGCTCGGCTCATGCCGAGCCACCCCAGGGTGGCTCGGCTGCCGAGCCACCCCAGGGTGGCTCGGCCACCGAGCCACCCCGGGTTTGGCTCGGTTTCGGCCGAGTCCCCCAGGTGTGTTGGGTTTCGTCGTTTTCCGATGTTCAGTTGTTTTCCCGTCTTTCGGTTCTGTCCGTGATTCGGTTGACTTAGTTCCTGATTTGGCAGTAAATCCGCCTCGGTGTTTGAGTTCGAACCCTCTCTTGGTTGGATGACTCGTTGACTCCCCGAACCATTGACTTGATTCCGCATACGAACGTATTCCGTTGTTTGCGTGTCTCGTCGCCTCGAACGTCCGTTGATTTGTCGAATCATCGTACCGAGCTATGTTAAGGGACCTATAGGTAATTTTATACGCCTACAGATACCCCCTCCAAAGCGTTACAGCCTCATTCTTTTATAGAAGAGTCTGGAATGCTTTGGATATGATTGCCCTCACCCTTCGTCGGTGTAACGGGACCTGGAACGACTTCCGTTCTGTATTCCTTCACTCCTTCAGGCCATTCGGTGCTTTGTCGAATGTCTGTAGGGATTCCGGTGCTACATTTATTGTCTGACCGTTGTCGAAATTTGAACTTGAAGTCGATTCTTGATTTTCCAATCTTTAGCTCTCGCTGGTTGGTTCGACGTACAATTGACCCTCGATTGTTGGCGTTGAGTCTTTTTATTTGTGATGCGTTGTCCGGCGTCGTGTTATTGAGTTATCCTTAAGAATATTTTTAGAAAAAATATTCTCCAGGAACTTCTCAATAAAAATAGGGAATAGTTTATACTCGTATACCTTATTAGAGTATTTCCGTGCTCAAAATGAGCTGAACCGGCTTGAAGATGAGCTAAAAAAAGAAAAAAGGCAGTAATTTGGCTCAAACAATCGTCCGACCCTTCCGAATGTGTGGGAGAAACAGGCATAAACCAAGGATGAGACCCATAGTTGATTTGAAGTCGTTTCGACGCTTGATTCAACCCCTTTTGGATTGATTTGGACTGGTCCGGTTCGGTTCAACTTGGTCCGGTCCGGTTCAAGCTGGTCCACACTATAAAAGGGTCCCCTCTTTTTTCTTTTTCTCTCTTTTCTTTCTCCTCTCTAGGGCCGGCCCCCCTTGCCCCTATTTTTTGATTTTCTTTTCCCTCGAGCGTCTTTTCTCCTTGAAACATTGATAGTTATCCCAGATCTAGGCTTCCTTTTGATCTTGGACTGAAAAATCCCTCGAAAAACCATTTTTTAAAATCCCTCTCAGGCCCCTCGAGCGCGTGGTGAAAGTTTCCTAAAAGGTCTCATCTTTATTGGATCTCGAGCTTTTCTTCAGGTAAATCCTCCACAATTTTGATCTTTTTCATGCTCAATTCAATTTATGCATTTGTGGGATCGTATGTGAGGGTTGAGGGTGTGATTTGACGCCTCGAGCTAATCCTTCAGGGGGTAAAAATTGCAGTTTTGAGGGGTTTTTATGCAAAGATTAGGGCTAAAATTATTTTTTGAATCTAACCCCTTGAGTTATTTTGCAGGTCATCATGTCTCGTGCCCCGAGAGGTCGTTCCCCTGCTGTGTCGGTTGATGGCGCGCCTCCCTCTTACGCTGGTGAGCTACTTTTTTGCAAATAAACCATTTTTTCTTAAAAATTTGCAAATTAATCCTTTTTACCCCACGTTGTTCTCCTTGGTGAGGCAATCGGGAAGAGCCTTGATTCTCCTTGGTGAGGATCGACGCTTTAAAGATATGTTTTGCTTGGTCAAAACCATATCTCAAAAATAAAGGGGGCGATTTGACGCTACATTGCGCTTTATAAGGCAGGGATATGTTGTCGGCATACCCTGTTTTGTGATTACACAATGTGGCCAAATCGTCTCACCCTTTATAAGGCAATGACTCTATCTTAGCTATTTGTAAGATGAGTTCAATTTCCTTTTATAATTAAGACTAACCAGTGTTTAACTGTTTATTTCGCAGTGGGATACCCTTCTGGCTCGTTCTCATCCCACGCAGTATATGGGCGTCGTGGCGAGTATTACTCGACCTCCGACGATCCTTCCCCTATTCCAGTTACTCCTCAATTTGCTTCGGGCACATCGACTGAGGTTGCCCAGGTGGTGAGGGAAGGTGGGCATCGAACTATTCGCCAGCTGATTACAGATGCGCCTTTTGTGAAGGATGCTAGCTCTACTCAGCCTATTCGGAAGAGCGATTTCTTGTTTGGTGATTCTGTCGATGACCCAGAAGCCGTATTTATTGATGCTGAGCAGTGGCTTCACAAGACCGGCAATGGCTTCATATACTTGCCGGAGATTCCTCGACATCGTTCGTTGACTGAGCTCAGGCGTCAAGCCGTGACGCGGGAGATGTCGTGGCGTTTGACTGAGGATCATGAGAGCGTCCATTGCGGCTACGTCACTCATCAGGCAGTTCCTGGCTCGAGCAGGAGTCATATCACTGGACTGCATCCCGGAGTGGTGGGATTAGATGCGCCGCCACGTAACGAGCTCCTCGCCACCGCTTCTACTTTGAGGAACCGTCTTGCTGCCCTAGGACGTGAGATGCCCGCTACTCGTCACAGGTTTTATGGTTGGGTCCATTCTCTGGACAAGTTTTGGTGGACCCGTATGACGACGTATGTCTTGAGCCGATGGGGCGAAGAGTTGCATGCTTGTGGCTTATATGCAGCTATCCGTGCCACCATGTATGGCTTGCCGGTCAGCGCGAGGCACTTCTGCGCTTTGTTTGAGCTCTATAATCCAGACTCGAACACTTTTCTGACCCGGCAAGGGGAGTTGGGTTTGTCTCTCCATGAGATGCACAGGATTTCTGGCTTGCCCATGGGACAGATGTTGTATCAGGAGTATTTCCCTTCTAGTCATGAGTTGAGTCAGCTGAAGGATCGCATGCCCGACCGTTATGAGACTCTGTGGGACCTTACTTGTCACTACCACATTGCTTTGGCACAGTCCGAGCCTTTAGCAAAGAGGACCAAGGTATGTGTGAGTTTAAAGCAGTTTGCGAACTACTTGTTCAAGAATCTGGAGAGCAGTTCTGGCGAGGATATTTGTGAGTTGGCCCCACTCACTCCTTCAGAGGTGAACAGTCTACTGAAGAAGATTGACGCTCACTCCTACACCACTAGCAGTCCTGAGGGTGGCTTCCCTATGAAGACCAGGTTCAGATCCTTCTTATGGCATGCGACCACACCGATTCGACCGATGACTCTTCTTGCCGGCTTTCTTGCTATCTGGTTGAAGAAGTGCGTGGTTCCATACCAGTCTGGCGACGCCTTGCCCTTGGAGGTACTCTATCCAGCAGTTCAGCTCGCTTACAAGAAAGAACTCTCACTTCTTCCGGTGATGGTGGCTAATATTCACCGAGGACTTCGACAGCTTTCCAGTGCCTTCACACGGAAGGAGACCGATTTGCCAGGTCAGATTCCCAC